>JBBMKD010000001.1:68574840-68701746 GCA_037834095.1 Argya squamiceps | reverse complement strand
TAACAAAGGGGCTATTCTAACTTATAATAAAACCTATAAAAACCAAAGCATGCAAAAATAAATTCAGCAATCCCACAGCACCACAACTTTCATTCTTTCCTCCTACATTACATTTTCCATACTTGACAATGTTTTCCTTGTTTTCGTGTTAGGCTACAAACTGAAGTATCCAAACATGACTTCCAGCTGATATTTTAATGTTACTCAGTAGGTAAGATAAAAAATTTATTTATCTTGCAACCTTAATTTCTATTTAAACATCTCCATTTGATTGTTTTCTTCATAAAAATATGGCATAGTGAAATTCTGGTTCCCAGTATTCTCAGTGTTTTCTTAAGAACTGCTGTAAAATAGTTTTTCTCACCTTGTATTTCTCCAACCTAAATAAGTTTACGATTCTCTATGATTACTCCTACTTACAGTGGCCCTTTTAAAATATCTCTTTCATTTTCTTCTCAGTCAATTTCAATTACAGGTCAAAACCATTTTGAACTCCTGTCCTATGCTTCAGTTTGACAACCACAGATGATCACATTTGAATTTTGAATTCCCTTTTGAATTTTAAAGACCTATGTTGCATATCACTCATATTTGTCTCTTGCTGAAAATTCCTCATCTGTCTACTCAGCCCTCATGGAAGTCATTCCATATCACTGGTTAGTCAGTTGATTTTCAGTATAGTTTTTCTACTTCTGGTGTTCAGTGGAATGATAAAATATCAAGAGATTACTATACAAATTGTTTTTAAGCACAGTTTATTGAATAGCAGAAGGAGTTCTGTTACCTTATGGAGAATAATTTATAAAATAACTATAAATATCAGAATCAAGCTGCAGAAAAATTAAGACATCAATGCAAACCCAAAGTCTTTCTATACTGCACATTTTCATCCTGGTAAGTTTTATGCCACACCTCCAATTTGGAAAGTAGACAGATGTATTCTTTTACTGAGAAACCTTTTGCACACCTCTCCTCACCTGGTTTCCTGGTTTATTGTGCAATTCTATAATGCCTTTTGTTGGTGAAAGACGTTGACACACATTCTATAGCTATGATAGTGGGAAATTATTTAAATTGCTCATGAAATCATCAGCTTGGGTTTCACAGTATAAAACCCTGTAAATTCATGCATTTCTACTTGCTTTCACCTTATAGTGAGTTTCCTCCAGAATTCACTGAAATCACGAGCGTCATTTAACAAAATGTCCTCTGCATTTCAGTGCTTTGTGGCGAGACTTCAACTCTGATGGGTGTTTGTTCTGGTTTTGTTGAACCAGTTTTGGTTTTGTTTGCTGAGCCACAGATGAACTCCATGGACTGGAACTGTCTTAAGAGCAAAGATGTGGCCTTCACCATTAAACACTACACTAGTCTATGGCAATTTAGCCATTATTCTATCCATCATACGCTATTTTTGGTACATTGGCAGATATGAACATTGGTGAAATTCCAAATGACAAGTAATTTCAACTGAGCTCAGGATATTTTCTTTTTTAATTGAAAAGCAGTGCTGGCAACAAAACACTAGGCCAAATCAAAATACAAAATATTGTACATTTTTTATTGTTTCATGAAGCAAGAGCTTTAAACTTAGTGTAATATTTTAGCATGCAAAAAAACCAGCACAAAAATGCTCATGACTTGAGAATTGTGTGCGAGTGTCATTTTTATATGTGTGTGTATGTGTGTATATATATGTCAAGGATACATTAATGGGGGTGTTTTTTAACTGGAAAAATAATACATTAGGAAGCAGTTGAAGGAAACTTTTTTTATTAAGTTGAATATACTAGGTTTTATAAAATTCCTTGCTACAGATGCCTGAATGAATTAACATTCTTAGTTGCAGTATGATCCCATTATTGCAAAATTAGAACTAGATATAGGTAGAGATACAATTTTTTTTCACCAGTAGGTATAAAAACACTAAAAATCCTAACTCCAGGGAGGGGAGTCACCTCATGTAGCTTCAAATGCCTAAAACTGATCATCAACATGTATTACAATTGCCTTGTGCTCACTGTACCATCAGCAGAGAAACATGAAGCCTTCAGAAGCACAGTTAGTCTCATCTTCACATCTAAAATCTCAGTTCAGGTCAACTCCCTTTTTTTCTTCACTTTTTTTTTTTCTTCACTGGCTATAAGGAAACTGTTATTATCAGCTCAGATTGAAAGATTTAAATCTTACAAGACTAAACTAAGGGAGAAATGCTCCACATTCTGAGAAATGGAGGTTTTCAAGATCCTGGTAATTTCTTTAATTCAGTGAAAAATCAATAATCATGGCAAAGACTTTGATTAATGTTGATCTGGTAAATTTTTTAAGAATGAACTTGGCTATAAGCATGCCAACAGGCCCAGTAACCTCACTTGTAACAAATTTAATGGAATGACTCAGATAATCGAGGTTGGGATTAAGTACTAATTACATGAGAACCAGGGATTTTATGACCTTATGTGTCTGTCAAAATTCATAAACTATATGGGCTCTGTACTCTAAACTTGGTTTGCATTGACTTAAGCCTATTTAAATTCATTTTATAGAGTTTTGTCATTTCAGTTCTGAAAGATATTGGAAAAAGAAGTGCTGATTTCTTTGTAAAGTATTTGTAGCTTCAAAGGAAGTAGAATACAGTGAATTTTCACACCAAACACTTGTCACAAGGTTTGCCAGTCCTCCATTGATTAAATTAAGCCAAGCATTTTTAATAACTGTAAAACTGACTAAACATCAAACTGTCTTAATCTAAAGTCCGCACCTCTGAGATACGTTCATTTTTAATTAAAAACTTAATTGAACTGACTTTCCTCGAGTTAACAATTGATAAAATTTTGATAAAATATTTTTAATTGTGATATAAAATGTGCTTTCTCTTTAAATAAGGAGTACTATTATGTATTGACTAGTGACCTTAGGAACTGTAGTGGAGACAAATTTAATAGAGAAATATACTCAGCTTGTCTCAAAGAAAATCCATAACACATTATTAATACTAAGCTGTTAACAAGATTTTCCTAATGTTAGAAACTGTTAATGGGATTTCACAACCAAAAAAGATGTAAGATGTCTATGGATGTAATATTCTGTATCACTGCTCTACAACCCCAACACTTTCAAAACACATTTATTCACACATAGTGGTCACTGTAAATTCATGTGAATTGATCTTTCTTTGATGACACAGAACCATAAAGACAGATCATTATACATATTTCAGTCATAAAAATCACAAATAGTACTGTAAAAAGTCTCTTGTGAAACACAAGAAATAAAAGAGCTTGAGCCTGTAGTGTAATGCGGCTGAGGAGAGACAATCTAGTGTTGCCAGTGATGGTAAATCAGCTGGCATTCCCTAAGGATTTTAGTCTACACCCACAAATATCCCTCTACAAAAACAAGCTGTTGTCCTTTCCAATCCCACATGCTGCTCACCCTGATGTCAGAGCAATGAGGATATTATTGACCAGGAAAATAGTAAAAGTAAATGCTAAGAGCTTCTTTTCTTGCAATTAAATTGATTTTATAGTTAAAATAAACCCGAGCTTCCTTTGGAAAACACACATAACTACTTCATGCTTAACAATTTAGCAGTTTATAGCTAACCATCCTGTTCTCAGCCCAGTACTCTAGCAAGTGAAAGTATTGTCTTTGGACAGAGATATTTTCCTCAAAATGTATCTTCTTTTTATTCTTCTTGTCTCTTGAGAAAAAACTTTTAGGATTTAATAACATTTTGTTTCACTTTAACACAACATTGTGGTTCAGGTTAATTTCATATTGAATTGCTGTTGGGAATATATTTCTGAAATTTTTAATTAGAATTGGATAGAAATGACAATTTATTGCCAGTTCCTAATATACTTAAAAACTGGGATGCAAAAGACTGAAAACAGCAAAACATTTCAAATATACCTCAGCATTCTAAAGCCTACACATTTTTCTGTTACCCTCCTGTTACCCTCTATCATTAGAAATTTGAAGGAAACCATGGAAAAATTTGATTAAAATAGCAGTTGGAAAGACACAGAACCAGTCAGAAGAGGTATTAACATAAAAAACGCAGACATTTTTCCTTGTTATTTTTGTTCCACAGATGATTTTTAACTTTAGAACTATTGATGACATATTTTTAATACCTTTGTTCTATTCTTTCATCTATTTCACCCAAACATATGAATTAATATACCTCCTTTTACAGGATATAACCACGGCTTTCAACATTGATTAGAATAAACAGCTTTTACTTATTTTTTTATCAAAGAAAAATTCTCATTACATGCAGATCTCTGAGGCTGAGGTAACTTTGATTTAGGAAAAAAAAAGAAAGCACATTTTTATCATTGTACAGCAAACCCAGGCTACAAGAGCAATTTTACGGAGATATTCTTTGCTGAGTCTATCTGGCCTCATTCTATTTAGTTATATAAAAAATTACAGGTTTACCTTTTTTTGAGTATACGCTATAAATTTGAAATATTGTGACTATATTATGGTGTTCATGATCAAAACATAGTTCATCACATTCAACATTTTCCAATATATTTTTGTGCAGTTTTACTAAGAGTACAATTTCATATATTACATGAGAAATCCAAGATGAAAAGCCCTACATAAGAGTAAGTACAGCGTATATCTTACTATTTAGAGAGTCAAAATTTCATCTCTGCATAAAATGGAAACCAGCTTGTGTTCCATGTAAGAGTTCTGTGTAGGACTGTAACCCTTTTTCACTCTTAGGAAAGGAAAATCCTGGCACTAACATAACACTGATCCACAGTGCTTCCCAATTGTAACTGCATCCACATTATTATCTAATTTACCTATTGAACTGTCTTTGTAACATTTAAAACGCACCATTCTCTCTTGTATATGTTCTGCTGTATGGTAGCAATTAAATAGTAAATTGTAGCACCTATGCATGCTGTTTTATTTCACTTCACAGTTTCCAGATGGCATGGAACAGGTGATACAGCAACACAGAAAGTCTCATTTGCAACAGGGAAACACTTCAGTATGCATAGCAGTGCGCCTCATCTCACTACAGCTAGGCATCCACAAAAAGGAAGAAAAGGACCCCTACAACAATATGAAGCTTACAACAGCAAAAGTGCACCACAGACAACTTAGAAAAGAGTATCCCCTTCCTTTAAAGAAAAGTAGAGGCAAAGAGAAAGCTCCTCTCTCTCTGCCTACCCTGAGAGTTAGTCACACATCTAAAAGACTTATCACAAGATCATGGCCAGCAATTCCAAACCCCATTGTTATCCTTTCTCTCCTTTCTGGAAAGACACAGATATGCATCTCTTTTCTTATATGTGTCTACTAAAGACAGCTTAGTTAAGATATTTATTTTTCTTAGCATTAAATCTTTCAGTACACTCATTTTGCTTTGCTTTATGCTTCAGCTAAGGAAGTCCAGGCCTTATTTATTGTGAGAACAATGGCAGTACTGCCATCGACACATTAGTATGGCACAATGGAATGTTTTGACTCTCACACCCGTTAAGATCCAATCCAGAAGTCTCTAAAAATTACTTAAATTAGCTTTTACCTGTCCATCGATCTATATATGCATTCATACACAGCATATACAAAAGCACACTATTTTATGTCTTTTTTCCTTTTTTCTCACTAAATTACAAGACTTAGTGTATTTTCTTCTGGAATCTGAAGGCACCCGTTCCCAAAAGCTCTCATTTTACCACTAGAAGGCCAGTAAATACCAGAATACTTTAACTTTCCCATTATATAGTTAATGGAGGGAGAATCTGGAGAAGGAGCAAATATTATTTCTGGCAGTTTGTCATTGCTTTGTTTTATTTGTTTGCCACTGGACACTTCTCACAGAATCTAAATGAGTTGTCACAAAGCAAAGATTTGAAGTGCACAATTTTTGTAATGGTATCAGAACTGCATAAATAAATATATTAACTACCAGATTTATGCATCTTATTACATATAAACGCTCTCCATATCCACCAATATGCTAAAGGTGATACTTACAAGAATTGCTGCATATGTGCACATGCGTTTGAACTCAGTTGGAAGTTGCCTGAGACTGCATCAAGTTTTCAGAAATTCTCACTACCTAGGGTATAACAACAGCCTTCCTTGCCATTTCTGCCATATAAAAGTATTTGGAAAAAAAATTACTTTAGGATATTTATGGAGGGTTTTTTTTGCTTTTAGGTAAGACTGCTTTGTGACAAATAGGATAGAATAAATTAAAACTCTTGATCAGGGCCATTAAAAATTGATTCAATGAAGAAAGATATCTGATGGAGCTTCATGAATCTACCTCAGCAATAGCTGCTGGAATGATTCTCAAGTACTGGCTAAAGTGCATTCCTGTGTATTTCCACTTAAGCCATCTGCCAATCTTAATACTTATTCCTGAGGGAGGAAATCTTCCAGTGCTGTTTTTCATTTGATTTGCAAGACATCCTGTTTAGGTACTTATCAAAAGAACAGAAGAATAGATGCCAAATTCCACAAGTCTTGGTTTAGAAAACTAAATTCGTAAGACTAAAGAACCAGCTGTATTTAAAAGGATCTGCAGCATTGTTCCTTTATGTTTGAAAAATATTTGTTTCTGTTTACAAGGCAGATATATTCATGCATGTCTCCACAGTAACTGCTCTGTTTCCTAAACATCAAAGAATTTTGCTAAAAGTTGCTAAACTGCACTGGTTCGATGATTAAGGATGAAATCGAAAAGAATGACTAAACGAGCTATGCAAGAAGAAATCATGACTAACTTAGAGCACCAGTTAGCTCCGTTTCCTAAACAGTCATTGACCACAGGGTTCAAAGCAGGAATGTTTACGAACTCAGATGACTAGAATTCTGCTACTGTACTTGTTTAGAGATGCTGTTTTGTGTCTGAGCCAAGGCCTTGGTGCTTATCTCATGCTTTAGGCTGTTCAGATCAAGCCAAAGACTGTGCCTAAATCTCACATAATGCATATGTTGGAGGGGAAGTTGGAGGGAGGAGA
Organism: Argya squamiceps; assembly: GCA_037834095.1. Classification (NCBI taxonomy): domain Eukaryota; kingdom Metazoa; phylum Chordata; class Aves; order Passeriformes; family Leiothrichidae; genus Argya; species Argya squamiceps. Next base: position 68,694,748 of record JBBMKD010000001.1, on the reverse strand, counting down.
GAGGAAGAGACCACACCTAAAGCACTCTTACAGCATTTAGAACAACACAACCACACAGCTCTATCCCATGGACTGCCATTTCCAGAAACTGATGGAGAGAAGCTGCGGGTTTGCCCTGGACTATTGGTGTTCATTTCGTCTTCCAAAAAGAGATGGTCTAACTTGCAGTCTGTGTGCAAAGTTGAAATTATGGTGGGAAGATTCTTGCACTAAATGTTGGGCTACTGTGCAAAACTGGGTCAATGAGAAGTACAGGACAGCCTATGCATTGCCCAGTAGTTAATACAGCTGCACTTCCTGGTAGAAGACGGAGTTCCTTAAATTCCATTTCTTGATTCAAAGACCTTATACTTTCTGGATTAAAGAGTCATTGGACAAAATACCCCAACTTCAATTGGAAAGAATTAGAACGCAGGGAGAAAAGGAAGAAACAGGCAAGCAGAGACCTGTCTCAGTGAAAAGTGCTGTTTTCTTTGCACCTAATCTCTTAGGAGACTGATTTCCTAGAGTTCCCACCGACTTCACAGTACAAAATTTCCATCCTAGGAAAATTTTCAACCAACTACTGTTAAGGTTTTGTGATCAATATGATTAGGTGACTCTGCCAGATCTGTTCTCTTCCAGGACTTCTTTTTATCACTAAAGCTCTTATTGACACTGAGGGTTGGAGTTACTTCCCTAAAATGTAAACTGATCCATCTTATCTGCTCACTCTAAGAATCCTTTATAGGCAAAGGACAGGGCTTTGAGAAACAATCCATCTTACTCAAAGTTAGTTACCTAAGCTAAGTTCAATAACTTTGAATAACCATAAAAGGGTCTGTTTCCTTCTGTTGAATAGAAAAGAGTTAAAGTAGCCACTCAGATGAAAAATTCTATTATTTGGATGCCCAAAATCAAGTTAGCAATAGTGCCTACAATTTCAGTGGGAGGTTTGCTTGTATAAGAGTAGCCAGTCTAAATCTCAGACCTTCATTTTAGTTAAATAGCAAAAACAGTCTGTGAAGTTCTGACCAAAATATTATTTTCTAATAAAATATTTTCTAATGTAAAAAGAACCCTAAGAACAAATCCTGAATTTTTTATTCATAGCAAATAAAACTTGATTGAAGGCACAGATATAAATTTGGAATCTTTTCCTGCTAATAGGAAGAAAAACTTTGATTAAAGGTGGCCTGATTTACTGTAATTAGTAATGGATACTGCTGCTCTTTGAGAAACAGACAGCATACGTGTTAATGTGAATCTATGAATAGGAGCTTTCAAACACACTGTTGAAAAAGGGGACAATAAAATCTATTCCCAGGTATCCACCAAATATTAGCACCTGAAGTTACCTTTGCATAGTTCTGTGATACCTCTGTAATAGACAGGCAGGGTGGAAATGTTTTTTAGTATTAGATTATCTAATCCTGCATCAGTCTTGGCCTACATGTACTTTTCTAATGCCTTTCAGCTCCTATGTATGCAGCTTGCATAATGCAGGGCTTTGCTTCCTGCTGGAATTATTAACCCTGTGTTCTTCTCCTTCTTGTCTCCAGATCCAAAGCAAGAGAATATTATGTTGCTGGCCAAGAGCCATATATGGCTAAAGAGAGGTTAGTGGAGGTTGTCTGTGAAAACAAGACTGTTTCAAACGTGAAAAGTATTTTTACAATCATGGTGCAACATGTTTTTCTACAAATGTGTATAATAGAGAGAAACTGTTGCTAAAACAACCATCGCAACAACAACAGCAAAACAAAACAAATTTTAAAGATAAAACAAAAACAAAAAACCCATAAAAACCAAAAAAACAACAAAGAAATTAGCAAACAAAAAAGAACAAACAAACAAAGAAAAAAAAAACCAAAACTAAACCCAAGTTAGAGGATTCACATGGAAGGGGAACCAAAAAGTGAACACTGTTAAAGTTGTGACTCAGATGAACGACTGCCAGGAAACAGAGAGTTAAGGATGATGTTCCATTACAAACTCATGCTGTTGTTCCTGTCTGTGAGTTCTCACAGAGAAAACTTAATAATCTGAATTGTCTTGGGTTTGTTCACTGGAACTCCTAATGCAACCATTTAAATGTGCCTTTCCTCTGTATGAGCATACTCCATTCATGAACTCCAGGTTTATAGTGACCCATTCTGAAGTGCCGCATTAGCTGTAAGAAGAACTAGTTTGTCACAGTAACTGATCATGAGCCACAAAACAGCTCCTCAGTCTCCTCAGTCATCTCTCACAGCATGAGACTAACATTTTTATATTTCCTAACATGGGTCTTTTTTCATGTTCATTTTAAAAAAGGGAGATTGACTGCAAGAGCATTTTACTAAGAAATTCTGTCTGATCTGGCACTGTTAACTCAGTCAGGAGAGACATCTCCCAACAAAGCGGTGCTCATTTGCTCAAACACTTAAGCTATCACAAAGATACTTTAAAAATTACTAATTGCAAGATAGATAGAAGAGTCAGTTTGACAGGGATATCAGTTCATAGGCATAAAAGACCAACATATCAATCTGGTCTATTGCTTGATGCTTTGGAGACAGAATAACGGGTTTATCTATCCTTTGACAAGGAAACAAATCAGCCCAGCATTAGAGCCAAATGAGTTTTGGCTTAGCAATTTATAGGAATATTGCAGAAAGTTATTTGCAAGAGTAGATACATAAGAAATGAAGGTCAGAAAGGATTAAATTAAATTAAATTAAATTAAACTCTAGTAAAAAATCATTGCAATCATCGTGGGTAAACCAGGAACAAAATATCGATATACCACACTCACTTATCTTAACATCAACTTCTTTTTTTTTTCTCCCTCTTTTTCTTTCCTTTCCTTCCCTCACATTCCCTTAAGACTATTAAAATTCAAAGAATTAATTTATAACCGTGCTGGCATTCCTGTGCATCCTGACGTTTGTTCCTCTCAATCGGCTCTTTATGCCTCTCTGCGGAGGCCGGATGTTTGCAGTTGCTGGCAGCTGTTGTCGGAGGCCCCGGAACAGCTGATGGGCTGGCAGCCGACATTGAGAGGGAGCAGCCCGGAGCCTGGGAAAGAGCCCAGCGCTGAATGTGCTCGCCTCTGATGGTTAATTAGCTTAGTACATGCAAGATTAGAGCACTACCACGGCAGATAGGGCATCTGACCCGCTTTCCAAAAGTCATCAGAAATTAGAAATGGTAATTCTTTTGCAAGAAACGTAAAGAATTTTGTGAATGTAACTGGTTGGCTTGCTTTTTTTTTTTTTTTTTTTTTTTTTTTTTTTTTTTTTTTTTTAAACCAAAGAAACTCTGCTAGGAGTTGATCTCCTTTGAGCATTTATTCAAACAAATAGTTATTGTGCTAGGTTTTCTTTTTACAGTGAAATGTTATATTTTAAATATTGTTTAAAAATTAATTTATGTGCTCTTGTCTCTGAAATTTGTGGGTGCTACAAATTTTCGCTTGTTGTGCCAGTAAATCATCTGGGATTAATTATTTGTTTGGTTCTTTGTTCTTTTTTCTTTTTTCTTTTTTTTTTTTTTGTTTCTTTTGACTTTTTTTTTTTTTTGGGAGGCAGAATCACTTTCAAGTAGTTAACCCCTATTTCTTAATGATTTGATAAAAAAATTATTCATAAAAATAGAATTTAGGCTCTATTTTTTACTTTCATTCATCATATAGGCAGGATCAGACCCAAAGCCAGATGAGATCAAATGAAGTCCTCTGTGTCCTAAGGGGATCTGATGTAATATTCAAGAAGCATCTGTATGCATGGGGGCGGGTATGTGTGTATGTGTGTGTTAGAACATACCACATCCTTTTTCATATCCTGCATTTAGACTGGGGTCCTTTCAGGATCATGAAGTTTTCGGAAATTCTGATCTAAGCATGGCAATAAAACACTGTCTCATCCAGCCATGAAACTAACTCCCTCTGTGCTCTGGCAATGTTTTCATGAGTTTCTGCAAAAATGAAGAAAATTATTATCTATTTCACAGATGTTTTTTGGGAAAATTAAATTATGTTTGCAACATACTTAGAAGAAAAAATATTATCATAACTCCAAGTCCAGTGTCACAGTTTTTATTAGAAATTTGCATTCTAAAACAGTTTGGATTTCATAAGTCACAGTACTAACATCTTGACAGATACAAACCCTAGAGGCAGTGTTCTACCTGTGTTTGGACTGGAGAATTACTACCTGTGGTGCATGTTATCCCTAATATCTGCACCTGCAGAAACCACAAGTTTTTCTTTTGAATGAAAAGATGCAAAAAACTATTTTAACAGATATAAGAATCCACAGAGAACATGGATGAGCATTCTCCTCTCCTGTTTAACTTACTGTATTTTCAATTAACAGTGACATTTGATGTTGGGGCACCCCTTCAGAGAATAAAATAAAAATGTAGGAGAGGAAAGCCAGGCTTAGAAGAAAAGGCATTAGAAACAAATCACAGGAAAGAGAAAGGATATATGTTGTAATTAATTTTTACTATTTACTTCCCATGGAAATCTGCAACTTGCAAGGGAGAAACTGTTGGCTTCATCTGTGCTTGGAAGTCAGCTACACAGCTGGGGTAGAAAAATACACAGCAACTGTAAATTTTAAAGTGAGAGGCCCAAAATACTACTTTCATAAAGAAGTTTTGGGGATGGGGACCACTCATGTTCCTAGTAGTTTCTGTTCATTTCCAGTCAAAACAAGCTGAGAGGAGTAAGTTAGGTGAGGAGGTTTGTCTCTATCAGATCTCCCTAAGATTAATTCCTGGGCCTGAGATTACGGCTTCCGGATGAGAAAGAGGAGGGGGCACATGACAAACTAAGAGATGGGGACTGACAAGGGGACAAAGGATGGGAGACAGAAAGAGAAAAGCAGAGCACTATATATTTTGCTAGTGACTAGTGTTCATTTTCATTAATTTCTGAATATTATTGTAATAGATATGATGGTAAATTTGTGTAATAAAATATAGGTGATATAATAACTGTAGTAGATGATAGAATGTATTAGCATGTAACCCTGTAAATGTAAAAGTAAGTCTTAGTTCCCAGAATGGAGAAGGCATTTTCCAAATACCAAGACATACCTTGTGAACTGTGAAGTGACAAATTATCACCCCAATTTGCACAAGGAAGGGGAGTAGCTCGCAAGGATGTCGCTCCTTGAGTTAATCAGACCTTGTGCACCTGGACCATCAAGTCATCGATGGCAATCTCGAGGGTGGACCCCGAGTTTGGAGAAATCAACATCCCTAATGAAGATTCCAGGAAAATCCTTTCAGACATGTCCCAGTGCCGGAAAATCTGTTCAGGATTCATCACGGGGTGAAAAGACTATGTTTGAGTATGAAGACACAATACCCACACCACTAGGCACAAAATACAGTATAAGAACTCAGACTAAAACCCTGGCAAATTGTGGAACAGGGCGAGACTGCACCCTTGCTGTTGGTCGTCTGTTTCACCCAACATTTGAATGTTGTTTCGTGGCTGTCCCAGATAGATTTTTGAAAATGGAAAAATAAAATTTATTCTCTTTATCTGATTGGCTAATATTCATTTATAACATTATCAACATACTGAATGGTTAAAAAAAACAGAACAAAAAAAAACAACCCACATTTACAAAGAGATTTATCATCTTGAAGTATCAAAAACTGACATGACTTCATGCTTTGACTCTAAAGACAGTCTAAAAGATACACCCATTCATGCTTATAAAAAGCCATGAGGAGGGGAAAAAAGAAGGTGACAAGAGAAATTAGCTTCTTTTCTACTCATTGCCTCAGTGCAGGAGAGCTACAAGGCAAAATGCCCATGCTTTAATTTGCCTGCAGTTTAACTAGACCACTTGGGAAAGAATCTGACAGTAAAGACCATCCTGCTCCTGCAAGTACTCTGCTTTCAGAATAGCTCCCATTGTCCTCCCAGATGTGTTGCAGTGATCTTGTGACCTTTTCTGAAGGTAAAAGAAGGAAGTGAAGAAGAGTTTGAGTGCTTTCTAAAGCATGAATTGGACACAGAGTTTACTGAATGTAGCTTCAAGTACCTGAAACAGGATGATATATGTGAGTTGATCATGCTGTCTCCAATGGGGGCTTGTGTGAGCTAATTTGTCTTACCCTGAAGCAAGAATGCCTTATATGATAACATCCCATTTTACCCATTTATCTAAACTGGATGCTAGTACAGGTGTAGGCATATGCACCAGAGATGCCTCAAGTTAAAGGAATGAAGTCATTCCCTGAACTGCCCCAAACATCTTTCCTGTCACTCTTCCAGAAAATTATTCCACAACCTTCACTACAACTTCAGATCAGCAGTGACAAAAGCACTCCATTACTTGAGCTATGCTGAATTACAAGAACTTTACAATTCACTCCACCCATCCTGTTTACATGTCTCCATATGGAAAGCAATGAAAAATATCATCATGAGGGTAATGGGACAGGGAAGGGAAGAAATATTTGCTCCTTCTTATGACTCCTGAAGGGCATGTGCCCACATCAGTGGTTGGGCTGGTGAGACACTGTTTCTAATTTTTTATTCAGAGGTTTCTGCTATTTCTTTCCAGTTCAGCCGACTATTCTCATAATCCCACTCCTTATCAAGTGTCAGAGCAGGCTGAGCACTCATATGAAAGGTAGAGAGGAAATGTTAAATATGCTTATGGTTGATATAAAAAATATTAAATATGTCAAGGTAGATTATTCCACCAGTCAAATTATAGAACCCTCCCACATCTAAGGCAAAAATGGGACATTGCAAAAAATGATTTTTAAATGATAAATGAGTCTCAGGAAAAACACACATGCAATCTGATTCAGAAAAAATATGATGTATTTATGGGGTTTTTTGATTTCAGCTCTTGCAGGTGTAGTGTTTTCTTTCTCTTGTATTGATAAAACAGACTTCTTTCCCTCCTAATTGATTAATATTTGTCTCTCAATAACATATGTTTAAAATCAGAAATTCTTCCACCTTATCCTTTAAAATGTCCTTTTAAACTGAAGTAAGAAACAAAAAGTCCTTAAACAAATGCCACAAAACTACTGACCAGTATTAATATAAATCAGAGAACATCAAGGATAACATTGATTAATAGGAAGAAGAGCACTGATTTATCTGTGTGTATGTGTACGGGTGTGTGTGTTCACAAAAGCGTGGAAAGAATTTGTTTAGTGAAGGATGGAAAGTCATTTATAATGGCTTTTCTGTCAAATTCCTTAAGAATTTTACTGTGAATCATGTAACTGGAGGTGAGATCTCTGGACTGTTTGGAAATGCTTACACAGTAGGTGTTTTTCCTAAAGAGATACCCAGTATTAAATAGAACTAAATGACTAAATTTGTAAAAGAATCCTCTATATTAAGTGGTTCTCTTTCTTCAGTGTGCCAAAAAAGAGCAAGGGAACATATTGATTAAAATAAGCTTAGTATTTGCTATATATATTTTTTAAAATTTAATTTCAATCCCCTGACAAATTTGCAATAAATTCTGTATGGATTATGTAATTTTATTTTTATTTTTTTTTACAATTGCCTAGGACCTTTGCAAGTTGTCTGAATTAAACAGGAATTAGGTGACTTAGATACATCCAGAATAAAATGATAAAAATCTATCTCAGCAATAGAATAAAAATAAAAGAGCATAGCAATTAAAGCAAACAAAACAACAATAGTTAGTTTAAAATAGGGTTTTGGATATCATGGTGGAATTTAAATTTACATTTCTGGTTTCCAACTCCTAATATTTTGGTTCCAGGCCACAGCTACCTTTTGAGGAGTGAAAAGCCATTATTTCCATTGAAAGGTATCAAGAGGATTTTAACTATCAAGAAGTAAACTATCAAGGACATAGTTTACAAAGTTGTAGAAAAATGTCTAAAACCTAATCTTAACCATGACTCAACAGTTAGCTTGACTTTGCCTAGAGACCAAGCCTCTCCTAGATATGAAACCACCACAGTGGGCCTCTTAGTTATAGGAAATAGCCACAGTTTAAGGTAACAAAGCAGGATTTCATTATTACTGCTAAAATTTTCATTAGAATCAGCCTCAAGGAACTCTAAAAAGAATCATCTTCTCTCATAGGTGGAACAAGTAATTCAATTTGTAGTTAATTTTTTTTCCTGCATTAGCCATTATAAGCCTCCTGCCTCAGTTATTTCATTCCTTACAATTTTATATCATTTGAGTTCCAATTTTCTAAAATTGATTTTCCCTGGGGTTGATTATGCTAAGAAAATTTCAACTGTAATGGTTCTCTTCAAGTTTTCTTCAAGTTGTCTTTATAAGTTCAACATCTTTTTTTGTACAAAATGCTCTATACATATAAAACTATCAACTCAGTAATGCTTAGTCTCTAGCACCTATGAGGTAGGCTTTTTAGCCACTTAAGGTGAAATAAATAATAAATAAATAATGAAATAGGGATAAAAGTGACCATTAATCTAATCATTATATCATGCTCATTATTATAAAGTGTGATTTGAATTACTCTGCAGTAATTCTAGATTTTTTTTCTTAGAAGTTGAATTTCTAAGAAAGAAATTTAATCAGAAATCTCATTTATCCATTCTAAATATTAGCAGATTTCCTGCTTCTATTAATTCTTCCAAGAAGAATATGTATGTTACAGTGAGGTAACTGAGCACTGAAAAGAGTTCTCTATCTAAGACACAAGTGCACTGGGTGTCTCAATTTTAATAACACAAAAAAACCCCCAAAATACAAAAAAAAACAACCAAACAAAAAAGAAACAAAAAACCAAAAACACAAAAAACCTCCCAAAAAACAAAAAACAAAACAAAAACCAAACCAAACCAAACCAAACCAAACAAACAAACAAAAAACAAACAAACAAAAAAAAAACCCAAAAATCACACCACCACAATTAGGAAGACTGAAAAGTGTCTCTGAGTAGAAATTTAAATGTGAGGGCTGGATCAAATAGAGATAAGTGGCAAAAGGACTTCTACTGGAAATTTTGTGTTTGAAAAACTGTAAATTTTGGAGGAAAAAGAGGAAAACAAAACACAGAGTATTTAGACTATCTGATTTGATCTTGCTAGTAAAAAAAACCAATTTTTTTGGAAGATAGCTGCAATGTTACATTCAATACTGGAATTTAATTTTAACTTTTATGTAATAATATGTTAATTAAAGACTTCATTACCTTTTATTTAACATGATATATGAAACCTTTCAATGTGAAACCTTTCAACGTTAAACATTTCTTTAAATTTTATTTTAGGTGATACAGACTGAAATATTAAAATTCCATTCTTCAAGAACTGATCATACAAGAAACTGTAAAGATTGACATCAAAGTGCAAGTGATTTTGGGATATTCTTATTTCCAGTAGCTAGAAATTCTAGTCTTTAGACAACACTGTGAAAGATTCTCCAGTTAAATGGTGTACTACTTAGTGCTGAGAGATAATTTTTGGATACCTAAATTTAGGTGACTGTAAAAGGATGATGACATGGTTTTCAGAAACTTAAACTGATCTGAAACTAGAAGTTCCTTGGGTTGGGAGAATCTTCAAAACATTTATATATTTAGTTCTCATCATTTCATCATGTCCATTTCAAAGCTGCATTACTTGTAATTTTAAACCATATGTATTGGCATATAGACATATATAAGATCTATGAGTTTTCAAGGATATAACTAGGTTTCCTAACTTCCTCCTCTTTAAAACAAAGGTGGATACACACTAAAGTATATTTATTTCAAAAATAGGATTTTTTTTTACATGAAACCAAAATGAGATGAAGTCTAGGAATTGTTATTTCTAAGTAGATAGTAAAATATAACAGTTTCAAATATTTTTGGGGCTGGGACATAGCTAACTGAAATGTCTGGTATAAAAGAGGGGAGGAAATCCATTGCTTCATTTCCCACTAGTTTGAAAACTGTCAGTTGGTGGAAAACCTTGTTTAAAAAATAGCTGACATGAAACAGCATTACAGCCTCTGAAAATGTTTTTACACTGTTCACAACTGTAAGCACAATCTCCCTCTCAACATGTAAGCCTTCATGCAGAACAAAGCTGCTGTGGCTGCTGCCTTTATACAATTCAAAAGTTTGATGTGCCAGACTTGGCATAAGCCTATCTCTCATTAAGATCAAAGGCTCTCAAATAAAACACCATTAGTGTTGTTTGGGATTTTCATGAGCAGTGCATATAAATACACATCTCTTACACTGTCATAGTTGTATTATCCTTCGACATTAATGATGACTCTGGGACACAGAACTCTGATTCAGAGCTGGCTTTTGAATCTCCCACATTCAACCCACAGATTCTGGAAAATGGGTTGGTCCCCAGTGTTTTATTTAGAAGCGTTTAAAAAGAAAAGAGACTTAAGATTTGCAACTGGGTTTTGCAGACTCTTCTAACATCTTCCATATGTGACCACCTCTCTCTCTCCCTCTATCATTGCCTTCCAGGCTTCATAATTGACTGTAACACATCTAATTTTTCAGTTATAGATGTGCATCCATTCAAATATTCTGAGTCAAACCATTACTGTGAGGGAAATCACTCAGGAACGACTTTTAAGCTTTCAGATGTATATAGTTAAGGTGTTTTAAGAGAAAAATTCAGATGTGTTTACTTTTGCATACCTGCTTCTAAATCTATCAAAAACTCATATGTTTCTAATATTATTTTTTTCTGCTGCTTGATTAAATGAAGCAACTGACTGTAGTTGAGAATTTCCTGAAGACATGATGATATTGAAGCTTTCCTGAAGTACAAGCCCTAAAATTTATAAACCAGCACATGCAAAGTGGCAATGTTTTGAAAAAAAGAGAGCCAACATATTAAATGAGTTCTTTGATTTAAATTTATTTGGTTTTAATTTCTACCTCTTGTTCCCAGTTCTAATTTCTTTAGGAAAAGTCAGGACAGATAAAATGCCATAAACTTAGCAGGTTTTCAGTTCAGTGTAATTCACCAAATCTTCCCATTCTGGCAAGGATTTCATGCCAGTAAGTCATTCCAGGTCTACCCACTTTCGTTGCTGTTGTCCTAGCGAATTGTTTAGAGTACATAGTTGTTGTCAACAGAAATCACAGTTAATATCAGTAAAACCAAATTAAATGAGCATGTACAGTAGAAAAGAATAAAAAAATAATCATCAGGGAAGTGAAAACAGACACAAGGCCTCAAAGAGGCCTTTCTCACCTCCAGCTGAGAAAGGCAGATGGTTTGATTTTAATGATTTTTTTTCTCCTGTTTGATGAACTGTTTTTGGCTAAATTTTAAGATGTTATACTGCATATGTACCTTTAAAAATTTCAGGAACGTTACATTGGAACAAATATATCAAATAACCTTGTGTATATATATATGAGCTTTTAGAATTCTAGGTAATTTTTTTAACATTATATTATCATTAGATTTTAATAATTATCTATTTATCACGAAATTGTGAATTAGGTTTTAAAAAGATGAGTTACCCAAAATTTTAAGTACTTTTGCTTCTAATAGTGATTTTCATTTAAAGTTATATAAAGAAAATTTAAACACACAACAAGCCTGCAATTATGAATAGTTACGCATGGAAACACTTTGTAAATATTGCTTGTGATATTTCCTTTAAACACATTCTTGATTTTTCTCATTCCCACCAGAATTTGGGAGTGTTCACCATGGACATGTTCTTAATAGTTTTTGCATGAGTGACAGAGGAAAAAGGTTGTATATAAATGTCTCATTCCTGAAAGTATATGATGTTAGCATTCCCATGTGTATGCAAAAGCAAATATTATGACTCTTTCTCAATTTATACCTTTTTCAAAATCAAAAATTACTGATTTTGCATAAAAAGTTTGCAAGTACTCTTTTTGACACAAAGTAATTTATTTGAAATATTTCTAAATGAGTATGTGGCTTTTGACAAAATTCTATTTAATTGAGAATTCTTGAGAGCAATATACAGTCAAACAAAGCAGCCTAAAATTATTAAAAAGTCAATGATCCAGTTGAATAAACTGATAGAAGTATTCTAGCAAACATATTCAATTAAAAAACTCAGCATCCACAAAATAGCTTTAAAGACTTCCTAAAGTTTTTACTTAGACATTAAATAACATTTTCTACAATGTTTTCTCATTGGTGTTTTAAGGTGTAATTACACCCTGTCTCTTCCTAATATTCAAGCCCACCACAGATCTCAATTCCTTCAGTAATTTTAGCATGTATAGCAATCAGCACTATCTCAGATTGCTAAAATGATACAGGAGGGCATAGGTACTACCAAGATTCAGACACTAGCCTTGTAATTGTTATTTTGTCGTAACTCAGTTGATGCTTAGAATGCCAGAATTGTCACAGTCATATTTGATGGTGATTATTTGTCATAGACTAATGAGATACTGGGTGTTATTTCCTGCCAAAATAGAGAATATTTCTGAATTCAATAAAAGCTTTGACTTGCATTATTCAAAATGGCATATTATAATGATTATAAACTAAGACTATTGCTGCTACAAGTCAATTCTCAAATCAAATAAAAAACATTGAAACAGCATAGAAGATTCTGAGAAACAAATATGGTAATGCAGTGTCTTTGTAAAACATCTGAACTGGATGATGATATCTCCATTTATGAGTGTTGATAAACTGTATGTCTATTCCAAGTAGAGGTTGGATAAAAACCCTAGAAAACTGGCCAACAAATTATCTGCGTTTTTGTGCTGCTAAACAGGAAACACTAGTTATAAGTCATAAAAAGTGATGAGAAGGAGAAAAGCTTTTATTAGTAGGAAAGATTTCAGAAAGTTCTATAAGACATAAAAAAATACTTTATCCACCACCATACTGTACACCACTCTGCAATGAATATGAGCAAGTCCTTTTGACTGATCAAAATGAGACACTGAATATAGGCCCTGGAGTTTTTGACTTTGAGTTTTGAGTTTGCCAACATATTCTTCTTTGAGCAATATGAAATGAAACTTTTCCCCATCTAAAGGCATCTAGTGGTAACTGTAAAAGGTGTTATTGCTAAGCAAGGCAGGAGCTACTAAGACCTCTCCAGCAGAAAACATGGGAATCATCTCCTAATCAGAATATCAATGGAGATATTTTCTGTAAAGTGGGATATGGAAAAAGTCATGCAAACATCATATACCTTTTTGAAGAGAAGGTTGCTCAATGCCAGGATATGTCACTTGTTTTAGCTGTGGGATAAATTACTATTTGGATAATACAGCAAAGTTGTTTTTAAAAAATCCTTTGGGAAAGACAAAGCTGTGATTTCTACAGCCAATAGTACATGTAAGTCTATGCCAACTGTTTGTCTTTCTAGCCAAACTAACAGAACTAACAGCAACTAGTTATCTTTAGATACTCCTGAAAAGATCTGCTGTCCAGACAAATTTGTAAAAATTCTTCATTTTTTTTGCATTATGGCAAGATGGTAGGGGCTTCAATGTAAATTGAATGACAGAATCTTTAAAGATACTTCTGCCAAAGGTTGCACCTTGATTGAGCACACGATATCATGTCCAGCACACTACGGATTCTTGATTGAAGTACCAAGCACTTCAGATTGAACTCAACCCAAAGAACCTCAGAGATCCTTCTCCAACCCTATTGTAATTAAAAGAATTTGAGGCAAAAATATGTGAAGTGACAGCCCAACTCTGAAACACGTGAAAAGGTTTTTCATCATAATGTTTCAGTCTATCATGACTAATGATACATAACTTAGAGATGCAAATCCACAGCCAGCTTTTGAGAGACAAAAACATCATTCCTAGGCAGAGAGACATCTAAGCGGAACAATTTCTTCCCCACTAAATGGAAAATGGCATAATAAATAAATAGGAAATGCCATGATTATTGTTCAGTAGTAACAGAAATGGCACCTTTACCATTTATTAGACGTGCTTTATTACTTCTTGGAAAAAAAAAAAAAAGAAAAAAGCAAACCCAAGCACAATGACACGCAAACAAGCAATGGGTCAAAAAAAGGCTACCTGTCTTTAAACTCATGGGGATATCTAAAAACATTGTGTTAATATTACTGGCTATGGTCAATTAAAAAGTATTATATACTCCTTTCAGGGGGCTCTTCTTGAAAAATTCCCTGCATACTTCCCTGGATTTTTTAAATCAATTTTGCTACATTTCTGTTTCCCAAGGCATCAAGGCAATATCTTCTTCGAGTACTCAATGTGGGCAAAAAATTTCATTCATTCACTGTAGGAGTATATTCTATGGAAAACCATTTTATTTGAAAGACCTGTTATAAGAACATGCAAAATTGTTGGTGAATTGGTAGAAAATACAAGTAAAGCATTGAGGAAAATAAGTAAATACTCTGTTTATTTTAAACAGATGCAATTATTTCCTTGTGAGAAAAAGAATGAATCTTTTCAAAAAGATTCTGGGGATAGATTGAAGCTTTTTTTCTTTAATAATTTTTTTTTAATCTTATCTTTATGTAGTTCATAAACATTAAATGCAAACCTCAATTTTCAAAGAGTTCTTAAATCAATGCTAAAGTGTAGAAACACTGCAAAAACAATTACAAAAACATTCAAGCCCCAAAGAAAATATTTGCCTTTGGTAAGTCAGTACAAAAGCATTGCTTGTGCAAACGAAACACTGAAACTTAGATGGTGGAGTATGGATGTTTCAAGAGAACAAAGTGCTGTCTTACTGAATTCATGCCGGAGTCAGGCAAAGAATGACAAAGAAATATTATGATAGATTATGCCATGAGCTGTTCATTTCCTGTTACCAAGGAAGAGGCAGTGGCCAAAATATTTCAGTCTTCTGGCCTTTTATTGTACATCTGCCCTTATATTGTAGTTTAGCACACCAAGTTCTCATTGACCAGAGACTTAGATACTATAGTTGTTCCTCCAAAATCATAGTCAATAACAGATGTTTTAAAATGCACATTATGTTATTTTGAGGTTAGTTTTTTTTGGATAACTTGGCGGAAATCAAGTGAAGGCTATAGATTCATAGCCATAACATAATGTGCATCTCTTCTGAGAAAAGGCAAGTTTTACTCTAATGAGAAAAATAATTTGCTTAACCTGTACATTTGATATTAAAGATATATTTCTCTAATTTACATTATGTGATTCAGTTTTCATAAAACAAATATATCTGTGCCAAGACACAGAGCTAAATTTTCTGTATCTATTGTGAGATCTTGCCCAACACACTACAGAATTCAGACAACACTAATTACATTTTGCAGTCATTGCATAAGCCCCAGATATGACACAGTACAGAGATACTAAAAAGAAGGAGCATAGTTATTAGGTTACTGTTTAAAAGCACTGTATACTAAAAGACAGGGTATATAGGAAATACACACAAAACTACAGCCTTCTTTACCATAAAATCTTTTCAATTGCTATACTTTTCCACTTCATTCTTTTTAAGTTGTAATAATACTGTTAATTTCATTTCTTGAAGGCTTTAATGTGATTTTTTTTAGCTAAGGGGTTTTCAATGGGGTAAAAATTGAAGATGTTTGTGTAATGAGAGAAGGGGCTGTGTTCTCTTTGTTGACACAAAGTAATCCATGAAATGAGTGAATAAATATAATTTTTAAAGGTTCTTCCCTGTTGCTTCCAAAATTCCTGAAAATAAGTACTTACACAATCCTACCAAAGGAAAAAAAAAAAGTAAAAAAGAAGCTAAAACACTAAGCAGTCTTCTAATTAAAGAGAGCTATGTATTTCAAAGCTAAAATAAGAATATGATCATTGGAATATTTAACTTACATTTATTTCATTGAAATCTGAACTTTTTTTTCCAAAATAAGCTTTACAGAGCTTGTAAAGAATAGGAAGGAACTTAGACAAAGGTATGCATGAGGTATTTTTTCATAGGAAGAAAGAAGGGCAGAATGGTAAAGCAAACAAAAGCTATAAATCAGATGATAAAAAATGCACATTGTGAAAGAACGATTTCCTGTTTGGGAAGGAAGAATAACTGAAATAACATGCCCTCAGCTTTCACTACCTGTAGCAGGAATGAGTTCAAAGGAATAGCTAAGCAATCAAAGATTAAAAGGAAACACCAGATCACATCTGTCAGAATCTTTTTTTAACTTTTTTGATGGAGATATGCCACATGTAGTCTTCTAATTCCAGAAGGAAAGGAAACAATTAGAAGGTTCTTCATTATCTATTTGTTGACACTGAGATAAGCTAATAAATCTCTCTTTAATCTCTCTGATGCTAATAACTTTTGTCCCAGCTTTATAGAAAATGCTTAGAATGAAAAAAAAACCAAAAACCATTTAAAAATCCCTCAAATAACCCAACCAAACAAAAAACCCCCAGACCCAAGGCCCTTCTCTTTGCCAGTAACATTTTCTCTTCCAAGGAAAATAGCAGACTTATTTGGGCTCCTGCTTAGAATGTATGCACAAATATATAGCAGAATGGTAAAGCTCCTTTATATAGCATGCAAAGGAAACTTTTCTTAGATTAGTTTTTCACATTTCTTTCAGACGCCTGGAATCACCAGACATTTCTGACATGTCTGTTTTCATTGCTATTAATATATTCTATTTCATTCCTGTTGTCTCTATTGCGATCACTTGTTTTACATCCTATCCAGCTGTGCAGATCTTTCAGATTAATTTATTTTTGGGAAATTCAGACACCATTACTCCCAGGTAATCATAATAAACCCTTTAGCTAAATTATGCAATCTTCTCAAGTTCATTGTCTTAAAAACCTAAGCTTCTTCTTCTACATAAGAAAAGTGTTTGCTGTTTCTCTGTGCATGTATTTATATATTCATGTGTGTAATTTAAAACAGAGATCATCTGTTGAAAAAAAATTTGTTGTCCTAGCTTTTCAGGTGGACTTCTGCTGTTAATATACACTTTGAAATACATAACCAGTCACTGTTGAAGCTATATACTGGAAATATTAAGAGCCATAGCTTGATCTGAGACAAATGAAACTATTTTATAATATTTATCTGTAATTTCTTTCCTCAGAAAGGACCAGACACTTCTCTGCAGAAATTGTGAACTCTTGAGGAATGAAAGGAGAAAAGGAAACATATACATTTTGAAATTTCCCAAAAGTCCAATCTTGCATCTGATCTAATCTATCTTAAAAGGCACTTTCTAGATGTCTTGAGATATCTGTGATCTCTGTTGGTTGTCTATCTTTTAGTGAACTGTATCTGACTTTACCAGATTGAGGTAAATTTGATTCTGCTTGTAATAGAGACTTTACAATAAGAAGTCCCTGGAATCTTCCAACTTTTTCAGTATTATTGCAACATCCATGCATAAAAACGCACCTCTTTCAAAGGCAGCCTGCAGAAGCTAGGAAAGCTTGCTAGAAACTTGATCAATAGAAATAAAGTACTGCAGAGGAAAAATGTGGAAATACCCCTCTGTGTATACAATTATCACATACTTTTAATGCCTCTTAAGAAATGCTGCATTTCCCAGGCCTGCTGAATGTGCTGTAAGGCATTCCACCATGCCCTGATGGAATGGTCCCCAGGACCATCACGGGCCAGGAAGTCTCTGCTTTCTGAGTACACAGAGAGCAGTTCTGCTGTGCACATGGAGCACACATGCAGCAAGTGGCCTCGTGATTTGGAAAGTGTTGAAGAAGGCAGAGGTGAAGACCAGGCTGCTCTTGTCACCTGTTTCATCTGACTTGTGACAAGTTCCCAGCACGGTGCAAGAAATCTCTGAAGCAGACCAGAGGCTACACAGATCTCTTTTACAGGACAGCTATGCCTCATGTACCCCACTGAAGGTACATACACAGAAGCAAGGTGTATTTTGTCTCATACAAGTTAAAGAGGAAGATTACAGAGAGGGAATATGTCTTTTACAGGGGTTTTGTAAACTCTTCTTTAGCACCTTAAATGCCTTTTGTCAGAATAATGCTTTCTAAGGCCCTCTACACAGCTGATGAAGAGGCAGCCTCCAGTGGGATTCAAACTGTATGAAGACCGAATCCCTCCGTTTCCTCCTGAGTAGCTGAAGACGGGGAAACTACAAAACAGACTTCAATATTAACAGAAAATTCTGGCTCTGCACTTGTTCCAAATTCTATTAAACTATATGCTGCAGAGGAAAGCTAAATCATGTTAAGTGAAAATTCTGATACTTTAGCATTGGTCACCATAAACAAATGGAGACAGAACTGAATCCACAAAATACCATAAAACTCATGTATTTTTAAAAGCTCCTACTTTGCTGAATAGTAGTAGTGCTTACTCAATTTTTAATTTTCTGAATCACAGAATGAATAAGCTTGGAAAGGAGCAGCTTACATACTGATTATAAAAATAAAACACTTTGAATTCAAGCCTCAAACATTTAAAGAAAAGACAAGGAGTGAATAATAATTTTTTGAAGTGAGTTCTTTACAACTCTATTTCCAAACAGGGAGTCTTTATGTCAGCAGCTCTGTACTCTGCCAGCAGCAGTCTGGAAGTAAGTGAGACATAGTCATTCAGAGATGTGCCCAAAATGTGCCTATATATCTTCTTTTCAGCACTGTCTATTGTCAATTCAGGACACAGAGTAACTCTTTGGAGCATTTAGGTTATTTTGTATTAGATTTGTATTACATTTTGGAGCGTTTAAATTATTTTTGGTCATTTGTGCTAAGCCAAATAAGTATGACTGCAAAAAATATTTATTATAATAACTCTTATTTCCATTAAAAATAATTACACCATAAACTGAAAATGTATATGGCTACTTAGGAGCCATCACATCTCATAGAGATAGTATTTATGGTTTGTTTGAATACTTAAGAAAGCAGCAATAAACCGCAAGAAGAGTATTTAAAGCCCCAAAAGCAACACATCAACCCACCACACAGCATTCCTGCGCAAAGCAAATTGGTCTTTTCTCATTTTTGTTTACAATCAGCTCTTCATAGACTAAACTCCAGTAAGTTGTGGAGTTTCTGATGTCCTCTCTCTATATACAAACAGTGCATTCACTATAAACACAATGAGGGAGGTAGGAAATAGAACCTCACAATCAGACCCTGAAAAACTGACCTCTTACATGAAGAGCTGGTTGATAAAGAGAACTGGTGGGGTGACAAAAGGTAAGACTAGCTTAAAACACTAATGATTTAAGCAAAAAAATATCAGCTTACTCTCTCTGATTTCTGCAATACTTACAAAGATTAAGTTTTCCGCCAGAAACAGAAGCTCATTTAGAGGCAAGTTCAGTAAGAAACATTTTCTGTTTGCATATGTAATTGATAAGTACCCTGCAGTACTAAACAGGACCACTTTGGTTTTAACCTAGGTTTCAGTGTTTACAAAGCTTCCAGACGGCTTCCTACGAACTACAAAAGCTGTTTTATATCCATAACTTTCTACTACACAAATTTTGTAAAAGCTGAGTACACAGTAACATGGCTTTAAATCTGTAACATGGCTTTAAATCTTTCCATAATGTAGTAATATGCAAAGAAATTAGTAATATGATTTAAGCTTAATTTTCCAATATTCAGGGAAATAAAAAAAAGAAACTCTTGAATATGTATCACCAAATATCTACTGCCTCTTACAAAGATACATCTATTAGATATGTGGTTGCTTTGGCATGTTTTACTTTCAGGTTTAGGAGTTAGGTGGTCATTTGAGGCCATGTTCCAAGCACAAGAGTTAAATAAATAGAGTGTTGCCAAAACCTTGCTGAGTAATCAAAATGTCAGCAGTGTTATGCTACTCATAAATAGGTAACAGCCATTTTGACAATAGGAGTCTTTAATTCAAAAGAACATCTACATTTTTAGGTTAGAAATGAAGCAGAAATAATAAAAGAACCTTAGAGGGGAGTTAAGGTTTGAAGAAAGAAAGAAAGAACCTGAAAATCATGGACAATGTTTTCATCCCATCAAAGCACTGACTGCAAAGAACTTTTTTGTATTGTGAGTACACTGGACATATTCTGTTTTGCATACAGTTACGCAGATATGTTATCCCAACTATTCTGTCTTTTCACACAACACACACTATGATACCACTCACCAGAGATGATTTCTGAGTTGAGACAAAATCAATAATAGTGAGGTAGACAACCATCTGCAATCTTTATTTAATTTTTCTGAGGATTTCATGGCAGTACCTAAAGATGATTTGGAATTTCAAGTTACAGGACAGTATCTATAAGTTGAAATGTTTGACTGAAAGCCTTCCAGCTCCCCATAATGTGATTTCCATATTTCAGGCTGCTAATATACAAATATCCTGAACAGAATACTGGATCATTCCTATTTCCTCTTCTGTATTAAGGCACCTAAATTGCAAACTGTGAAAATTAAATTAGTGGGCAGCATTTTCCTATAATTATGTGCAGGTCAAATTTCAAACAGTAATGGTTTTTTACCATTTCTCTGCAGAGGCAAAGCTTACAAGGAATATTGATGTCATCCCCTGTCTTCTCTTAAAGAAACAATGACAAGTTTTGAGCCAGATCAGACTGAGGAACAGTGATCTTAAAGGTATGAAGTTCCTACAGATTTCCTGTATATAAATTTGTTCTGATGGAAAGAAATTTAATCAGTGACCTAAGGCATAGAAAAGCTGAAGAATGATCTATTTGATAGGAGAGAATCCAAAAACCTTATAAAAAATTCAGTTACATAAATTGTAAAGATTGTTATTTTGCACCTTCTCTACAAGTATATGGATATAAGAGAATTTACCAAAAATCTAATTTAATTTCACTGATTGTTGTTCATTTATTCATCAAAATAAATTGCCTAGATATGACCTAGAAACTTAATGTATTTCTGATAGATTAGAAGAGATATATCACAAAAAAAAAGGAAGGTATAATGAAAATGTTTTCATCTCCCTAGGTAGCCTTGTTCAATTTGATGTTGCTGGTTTTATTATTTCTCTGATCAGAAGGAATTACATCCAAAATTTTTGGTGCATAGGAAGGAAACAGGAATTCTATATTTCTCACTGAAGCATTTAGACCTTGATTTGGCAAGTGGAACAAGAAATCTGAACAGGATCTCTGTGTTAGTTATATTACAAGATGTTAATCTAATCTTTTCTGCTTCTTGGAAGAAGAAGCATATTTTTCCTATCTTTGTCTAGAATGCACAAAAACTCTCCTGTTTTTATACACTCAAAAAACAAACTGTAGGTAACTGATGGTCATCGTGATCATTGCCTGGCACTGTTTCACCAAAAGGTCACTCATTTCCTTGAACTTCAGTATTGATTTCCTTTCTTTCAAGAATATTCATTCAGTTTCCAGTGAAATGCATTGAGGTAACTAGTTTTATTTAAGAAGACAAAATTAATAATCACAGATTTTTCTGCTTTTCTCATAAACCACTTTGAATTAATAGGAAAATGGAGTAACCATGTTTATGAAGGGAAACTAGGGTACTTTCATCTTTTGAAGTAAGGATAAATTAACCTGTGGCATGCAGAGTAGTCCATATGTGTGCTGGATTCATCAGAGTAATAATTACATCAGTTATTATTTCCAAAACTGGATTACCCTGGAAACTCTGGATACTGTTTCTTTCACGACATTATCAAAGACTATGTGCGTTTCTTACAAGCCATTCCTTCAGTTCTTCTTAATCTGCCCTTCCAGACTTCTCCATGGTAATATCCACATCACAACATCTAGCTTGAAAACTTCATCTATACAATCTACTCATTAAATTTCTCCTGGGTTTTATTTTGCTCCTGGAAATGTTTTTACTGCTCCCATTCTCCCTGTGGTTGTCTTGTTCTACCTTTGCTCTTTTGTTGCACAAGTAAGGAGCAGGTGACAGAAGATTGCACTGACAGATTGCATTATGTGCCGAAATGCCAAGAAATTTCATACATTTCTAAATCCCTACCACTAAAGATATTTTCCTCTGTGGCCCAAAAACATCCAATTAATTCCTGCACTAGAACCTGGAGAAAGTCAATGAAACATTTACAGAGAAATTTGCATGCAGTCTTCCTTTTAATTAAGTTCTTTGGTATCTTAATCAAATGCAGGTAAAGGAAAAGCAAAAAATGAAGAACTATGGAGTAGTAATTAGGAGACAGAAGATGACAGTTCACTTTCAACACAGATAGATATTAATAGACAAACTCCAAACTGTATCCACAAAATTACTCAAGACAAATATTTTTATTTAGTCCTGATTACTGACAGCTTCTTTATATAGCATTTTATTAAGAATCAGGAATACCTTTTCAAAACAAATATCCTGACCATCAGAACAATTCCAGGATACTACCTGTTTTGGTTGATAGCACAGAGGAGGGTTGAAGTACATAAACTATTTTCATTTTGGATTAAATTAGTGGAAGATGTGATTCAGAGCTCACCTAATGTGCTCTCTCTCCTCAAAGAAGACAGTTTGTAGGATCAAACTAGAAACAGTCTGAAGTAAGCAGCCTACCCTGCAAATTGCTGTGCCACAGGCTATGAGGCTTCAATGATGACTGCTTTGTTCTACTCCTATTCGTCTTCATCACTTAATGACTTAATCATAACTTCATTGAAAAAGAATATAAAAACAGGAGCAAGTGGTATTGTTGTTTATAATGAATAACCTACACACATGAGCAATCAAAAATTTTTGGAGTTTTAGTTTTTTTGAAGGATAGATTTTTGTAATATTTTTGGATGCTTTGAGGGATAAGTCAACCAGTAAGACATATCAACCTATGGAACTTTTTACATGCAGTCTGCTACATAATTGAGCTGATTCATTTTACAAGTGACTTACTCTATATACTCTGTATTTGACTGAGAAAGAAATATTCCTATCTTCAAGAGTTTATATTCATTCTTTGGTCCACTCTCAGAGCACAGAAAGCCTCTGTGACTCCTCTGAAATCAGTGAAGATAAAATTTGTGAAAATACAGAGAGTAGGAGAATAATTAGGGTCCAAGTTAGGACCCTAATTATTGTAGCATAAATTTGGAAAAGTAGCTGATTCTTTTTTGGGACAATTCATCATCCATAAAACTCTGAATTTATTTTCTTTCCATGATTTCAGTAGAGCTTCTGTACATTTCTTATTTTAACAGGATGCAAATATTATCTTAATATGTTCAAATGGTAGACTCTTACCTTAAAGAGAACTTAAGCACTTAATCTTGTGTACTCTTGCAAAATATATTTCGAGAGAGGTGCATGAACATTGGAACCATTGCCACAAATTGCTGCAGAAGCCAGAAGCAAAAGCAGTTCCAGAAACTGATTACAGAAGTGCAGACTATCATTTGGGTTACAGAGAGTATCTCTGGGCTCCAGTTCAGGAAGCAAAATTCTGGAAGCTGAAACGATACACTTCAAAGGTGGTGTTATTTTGTCTTTTCTCTCTTTAAGATCTCACACTGGGTACAACATGCCTCTGAAAACAAAAAAACAAAAGCAAAAACAAAAACAAAAAACCAAAACCAAAAACAAAAACAAACAAAAAAGATTTGACCCATTAAAGTTTTTCTTACATTAAAGTAAAATATTCTTGAAAATTACTACATTATGTTATAAGAATTCTCTGCAAATAAAATTGCTAGATTTCCTGTTTCTCAGTCTAATATAAAATAAATAAAGAAAGAAAAAGGCAGTAATGTATGACATGGACAGGAACCTCATGGAGTTCAACAAGACCAAGTTCAAGGTGCTGCACTTGGGTCCAGACAATCTCATACATGAGTACAGGCGTGAGAAGAGGTCACTAAGAACAGCCCTGCATGTGAAGAAGGGTTTGGGAGTTCTTGTGGCTGAAAAGCTGGACATCAGCCACAAGTGTGCTCATGCAGCCCAGGAGGACAACTACATCCTGGGCTGCACATGAAAGAGGTGACCAGCAGGGCCAGGGAGGGGATTCTGCCCCTCTGCTTTGCCCTGTTGAGACCCCACCTGCAGGGCTGCATCCAGCCCTGGGGTCCCTGCACAGGAAGGACATGGATCTGTTGGAGTGAATCCACAGGAGGCCACCAAGATGATCAGAGGGATGGAGCATCTCCCCTGTGAAGACAGACTGAGAGAGCTGGGGTTGTTTAGTCCAGAAAAAAGAAGTCTTCAGGCACACCTCATTGACACCTTTTGGTACCTTAAGGGGTACCTTATAAGTGCCTTATGAGAAGGAGGGAGAGGACTTTTTACATAGTTAGTGACAGGACAAGGGGTAATGATTTTAAACTTCAAGAGGGTAGATTTAGATTAGATGTCAGGAAAAAAAATTTTACTCGGAGGATAGTGAAGCACTGGCACAGGTTGCCTAGAGAAACTGATGCTCCATCCCTGAAAATGTTCAAAGGGATTTTGGATGGGGGCTTGAGCAACCTGATCTATTAAGTGACATGCCCTGCCCAAGGGGGAGGAGGTTTAACTAGATGATGTTTGAGGTCCCTTCCAACCCAGACATTCTATCATTCTGTGATTCTGTGACATTCCAACTACCAAGGGTTAAATAGTTCCTTTTCTGGTTGCTAAAATCTCATTTTGTATAATTACATATGTATCTTCTGACATCACCAGGTAGTAGAAATTTAACAGTGTTTGCACCTAGAAAAGAAGGAGGTAAAATACATTATTTCATCATTACCAGACGTGGAATAATGTACTTTTGAATAGGAAGCAGTCTCCACTGCTGCATGAAACTCTATGTTCTACAAATGATAAATTGTGACAGAAATAAAGCCGTTAGGAGATTTTTGCCAAGTAGTACTATTTGTAAGCCCTCATAGGTCATGCTCAAAAGATTAATTCCATATTTTTTTCTAGAATTTCTTGTTTCACTTACTATGTGTATGCCAACATATACTGTCAACTGAAAAGGAAATACTATAAAAAATTAGGTTCATTTCCTAGTGTAAAATATATTAAAGCATGATGTGACTAGCTTCTTGTGTCATTCAAGTACTAGGTTGTCAGTGGAGTTGTAGGCAGAAAAAATATTGGCAGCTATGAAAAACATATTTGATTTCTGGGATACATATTTTTAAATTATAACCAGATACTTGAAATTGATGTTCTTCCAGCCGCAGACTTTGTTAGCAGTTCCTTTACATAAATTTTGAGTTTTTATTTAGCATTACCACAAAAATACCAAAGCAAAACTACAACGTTGCTGTTAAGTATCTGCTTGTAAGTGTAGCCCTCAGCCTGTGTGCACTCTCTAGTTTCTTAAATGGGATAGCATTCCTCTATTTTTCTGTAATTTAACAGCTATGAAATATACCACAACAGCAATTCGGTGCAGGGCAATTAAAAAAAAATATAAAAAAGAAACCAACATAAATTTGAGAAAAAGGCATTTCAAAAGCTTTGTTAAAAGATTTGGAATACCACCAGTTATGGTTCTAGACTATGGTGGTGGAGACGCAACTATGTTACTATCTTCTAACTGCTTCTCATCCTACATTAAAGCCCTGGTCTCAATCAATATCTACTTTACCAAAACCACAGTCACATTTGGTATCCATTGCTATCCTTGTTTACAGTCTCGGAATGGAGATTAAGCAGTAAGTCAAGTTAGGGTTGGAACTAAACCCTAAACTCTTGTAGATGAGCTGTCAGATTGGGCTCCATAAAACTGGCAGGAAGAGTGTGAGGCCTCAGCAATAGTTACATAATGAAAACTGAGAAACTGAGCCTGTCAAAAATTGAGCATACAGTTTTACTTCCTTCTTCCGAATATTAGCAAAATAAAGGGTTCTGATTTTGCAATCTAAATATAACATAGATACATGCCATCATTTTGCAGTATACTTCCCAGAATTATTGAGCTCACCAAGAAATGCCAAGACATGCCAGAGAGTGGATTCAGCCATCTTAATCTAATCTCCAGGTAGTAGAAATTTTGCAGTCTCCACAGGCAATGTATTCCAATATTCCTTTGGTCTTCCTGTTTAAATTCTTTTTTGTTATATGTAACACAGATCTTCCTTGTGGTAATTTAAATCCATTATTTTTCTTCTTACCTGCTATGGATATGTAAACATATTATCCTTTCCTCTCTTTAAGGACATTTTAAGCAACTTTATTGATGTTGATATTGCTATTGATGTTGATATTGCTATTGAGTTCGACTCCATACTGCAGGTATTTTCAAAGTGTTGTGCCTATTCATTTCTAAATATAGAAACTTTTTCTTTTCTCCATGAACTATATCCTTCAAGAAAATATTTTCTCAACTTTTGCCTTCCTTATGGTGAACTAATTAACCTCCCTTTGGTATGCCCCTAACCTCTAACATACACTGTAATTTTTTTAAAGTTTACTCTATTGCATTATCACCGAGAAACAGTTAAAATACAGCTGTGAAGATTTAAATTTATACACCCTCCAGTTTAACAATGAGCCATTGATAACTACCTACTGGCTTTCAGCCAGTTTTGAGTCACCTTATAGTAATATGTTTCTCTAACCTACTTACAAGAACACCATATGACACTGTTTCAATAATTTTATTCAAGTCAAACATAATCTATTATTGAAAAAATTAATCTGGTCTGTAATCATTTGTCTTTACATTTTTAATGCCATATTGTATAGGATTGCTTACAAATTTGGATTATCTGTTTTCACATTGTCTGATGACTGAAGTTGCACTGATAAGTATTTAATTTCTAACCTAAACATATGACAACAGATCAGATTTGCATTGCATGCATTACATGCTTTACAGTTAGAAAAGAATATATCACCTTTTGTGAAAATGTTCAATTCTAAAGAAAGACTACTGTGAAATCATTAAGAGAAGCAGCATGAACTCCCCCTACACCCAAGCAACTCGAATTCAAAAAAGAAGTAGCAAGAAAGCAAAGACAGATTGGTCTTTCTTCTATACCTAAGGCACCAAGATAGACAAAACAAGGAGCAAAGTGAAAGTTCTGATGATATTTCCTCTAGAGAACAGAATAAAAGTAAATTAATATTCCTAATTTAAAGCATTTATAAGATTGTACAAGCAGCTATTAAGATATGCTGCACTAACATTTTACAAGGGAAAAAAGTAAAGGTTAGCATGAACAATGTCAAGTATGTACTACAGTGAAATATAAATATTTGCTTAAGGTGTGGAGAAGCAGTGTGCTTCCTGCAGAGAGACAGGCTTATAGACAGTGTCTGCTGAAAAAACTGCAGAAAATAACCTTTTCCTAAATGTTTCTATTAACAACATTACATTTCCATAAATAATTTATTTGTAATAAGAAGTTATTTGATCTTGGTGTATGTTCTCTCATATGCAACCGAGTAAGTACACATTTTCAAGATATTAAAGGGTCTTCAAAAAGCAGCATATAAATATTTCAAAGTCCTCTAAATATTGTTTGCAGTAGACTATGTGATGTTTAGCAAATCTCTGGCACTTACTTAAACATTAAGAAAAAATTAATGAAGAAATATAGGCCTGGGAGTGGGGAGCGGGATTGGGAAAAAAGAAGAAAGGGAGGAAA
Source organism: Argya squamiceps (assembly GCA_037834095.1). NCBI lineage: Eukaryota > Metazoa > Chordata > Aves > Passeriformes > Leiothrichidae > Argya > Argya squamiceps. Next base: position 68,667,324 of record JBBMKD010000001.1, on the reverse strand, counting down.
AAAAAGATTAAAAAAGAAATAAAAAACAATTTTACATTGATTTGAAGTTAGAATAGCATGTCATTGTCAGTGTAGCCCTCTACAAACAACCGAAAATATTTGCTTGTAAAAACATGTTCATTCTAAAGGAAAAATATGAAAAAATAGGCAGAAATAGGCTGCAGAGTCTGCTGTAGTGCTTTATTCCTTGTTCCCTTGTAGAATTTCTACATTATTAAAAGTATGCGAAAAATTGCAAACATTTGTAACGAGTCTACTGGCTAAAGATGTTTTTTACAGATGGTTTGGAGAGGTTGAGTCATTTTAGGAATAATTTTCAGAGCACATTCTTGAAAAAATGTGTACTGATTGCATAAATTCAGCAAATATGTTGAACTATGAAATGAGTTTTTACAGAAATCACTGACTTTCCAGTCATTATGAGTTTATTAATATAAAATGCTATACTGCTGTCTCTGGCTGTGAAGTAAAATTACACAAACACTGAATTTGTATATAGAGCCGTATTTTAAACCATAAAGCAAACAAAAGTATTGCATTTCTAGACAGATATTTTGAGGAGATTATTAAGAGTCTATTTTCAAAATTTGATTGGACCCTGGATACGAGAGTCACTTCAGTCACCAGTAAGTACTAATACAGTAATTCTTCATCCATTTCCTTTCCACAGCACAGTGAAAGCTCTTTCTGGGGATACTTGGTCTTAATATGGCTGTGAATACCTATTTCCCAGTATACCCTACCAACCAGCCTGTCAGTAAGGCACTGGGATCTTTATTTGTTGTTCTTAATTTTTTTTTTCTCCCTTTCCCACCTGCCTCAACAGTTCTCCTGTGCTGCTGAATTACGAAAGCTTTTAATCAGGAATAATCACATGCAAGGAAAACTGGCTTCTCTTACCTGAGTAGGGAATCCTCTAAGGAATATCAAGTTTTGACAACAAACTCTTGTTGTATTCATCCAGAAACCTGTAAGCCAACAATATCCCAAAACTCAATGTATTGTCGAGTCCAAGTACTTAATTCAGGACTAGATTTAGATACATGACTATAAATTGTAGGGTTTGGTCCTCATCACTAAATTTGTGGCTACACATCCTTTGTCTTTTTGTCTGTGGTTTTGCATCTCCTCTACTTTTTCTGCTTCCATCTCAACTACTATTTCTCTTTTGCTACCTTTTGCACTTGACATCAATGAGAGTATACATGAGGAAAGACAAATGTCTCTTTACGTGAATTCATTTAGAAAGATTATTAAAAATCCACCCAAAGACAAAATTTTATTATTTGCTTACCTTCCACTATATTTGAAATAACTTGTTCATTGTTTAAATAAAGGCAGTAGCTTCCCTTTAAGTTTACCTGAACATTGTTGGAGGCACTAAGAACATTTTGGATGAATGGGAAACGGTGATAAATGCACTAGAACCAGTGTAGCGCCCTGACATTACTAAGAGCATTGTAGTTGCTCCTGAACTTCAGGCACAGTGGAAGAAAGTCCTTTTTGGATAGACACTACTCTCGTAAATGAAGGTTGGGCACATCTGAAAACCTCTGAAGACCACTTTTGTAAATCTTCTACATGTGCTGTTCATTTCTATAAGGAACCAATAAGAAGCATCACTTCTACTTCCCCCAGTCTCGGTTTCCTAATTGAAAGAAAGTTCTAAATGCTTGTTTACTCTGTCTCCCTTTCTCTCTTTCTCTTTCCCAGGTAACAGTAGGTGTATTAACCCTGTCATTCCTACTCCTTCCTAACAGAATACTTGCTCAGAAACTGCAGAATTTCAGTTAAAGTTCTCCGTAACCTAAGACATGGAACAAATTGTCGATTCCCTTTACAGTTCTCAAATGACTTATTTGTGGTGATATAGAGAGCATAATTACAGCATAGATTTTAAACTGCTTGGTGGCCAAGATCATTTAAGCAGCCTAGGGACCTTCAGTCACTTCCAGGGAGCCAACTCCTTCTTCCACTTACATCATCATCCATTTGTTCTATCTTTATTGAAGTAGTAACTTCTTACTTTGATGTTGTCCCTCATAGCCTTTGTATTCTGAAGTTAACATCCTTTGAAACAACTCATTTTTTCTTTCCATGCCCTTAAACTTCTCCTCAACCTTGATGTGTACAAAAGACATTAATATAATTAAAATTCTGACTTGCAGGAACCAGTGTTTGCCAAGCAAACATGAACAATTCTCATGCATTTTCTTCTCTCCTTTTTGGTTTGTGTTTTTAATTTGTACAGTATTTAATATCCTGATATCCTAGTCAGTGACTTTGAATAGCTTCTCAACAAAACAAAAAAATAATTGAGGTACATTTGCAAAAACAATTAACTTTTAGTTTCAAAACATTGAAAAACATGAATACAATCTCAGTTTGAACACAAAATGTAAAAACCAATGAAAACAGGTTCAAAAACTTTATAATAGTTCTGGTTTAAATCATGCATTAATACCAACATTTGGATTCATTGCCCTAGAACTGTTTTCCTTGGGTTCTAATATATATTTTCTCTCTTTCTTTATCTTTTTTTGTTGTTTTTCTGCTCTTTTTTAATTATTCTTCCTTCTTCTTCTTAATATATTGTTTTCTTTTTCCTCATTTCACCATTATACATGTAATGAGAGTAATAGAGACCATTTAGACATAGAAAAAAAAGAAATCCTGTCTGTTTAATGTGGGGGTCAGGACATCCATGTACACAGCAGTACAATTTATAAGTTTTATATATGCACTCATTTAGGATAAAAGGTACTTAAAAGATTCAAAAAAATACTCCTTAACCAAAACATAAGTAAAAATGAGATTCAATTGAGATTTGTGGTATTTATATGATGTGGTCTACTGTTTAATATGATCTAGGAGTATAGACTATTCTTACACCCTTATTTCTCCTATGGGATTAGAAGGCTAAACCACTGAGACTTTCACAAATAAGTTTAATGAATGGAATATATGCAGTTCTTATTCTTATGTAAACAAACAGGCTATAACTTGAAGCTACACAAAGGCTTTAATTGCACAAATCATGTATTGCTAAAATCAATCCAAGTCATAACTGCGCTAAGCAACCATCTTAGTCTTGAGCAATCTGTCAGTAAACCAATAAATTATACCAATATGGAGAGAAGGATACCTCCTCTTTTTTTTTAGCATCTGTTCAGCACCCAGGAATAGCTGGGTTCTAACTTTGCCAGCTCTAATCAAATAGCTAAATCTTTTTTTGGATTTTAAAAGTTTCTCTAAACCTTTTAGGAAGTGAGCAAGATACAAGGGGGTTTTAATTTGCCTTTCTCTTCAAGACAATTTGAAAGCATGCAAACCTGTAAGGACTGAGATTTTAGTTCATATTTTAATCCTGCAAACACTCCTTAAAAAATCCAGTACCCATTTTATTCAATCCTGATTACAAACACATTATGAAAAGCTCTAGGATTTTTCTCTTTTGCATCCACAGAAATCATAGAATCATAAAAACTTTTAAGGAAGGGACTTTAAAGCTCATCTAGTTCCAATCCTCCCTTGCCATGGGTAGGGATACTACTTGCTAGACCAGGTGGCTCAAAGCCCCACCCAGCCTGGCCTTGAAAACTTCCAAGGGCAAAGCATCCAAAATTTCTCTGGTACATCCTGGGTAGGTGAGGGTCACTAAGATTTTAAAGAAGAATATTCCTCCTTTTCAATATATGATTTGCCTCACTAACTTCAGCAACAACTACTGCTAATCTTTATTGTTTTAAACCAAATACATGATGACACATTGCACTGAGAAACAGGCATGCCAATAAAAAGAAGAGGCTTGGAGACCTGTGTGTATTTACTGTTCACACACTTTGATCTGTGATATGGTTTGGATGAATAATATCTGTCACATGCATGTTTCATTGAGATATCTGCAAGAAGAGACACCTTCAAATGAACAAACTTCTAGTGAGTGTCAGCATGAACAAGTTTCTTTGGGGAAGGCATGCCTACATGTTGTAGGGCTGCCAGTACACTGTATTACAGGGCACACAGATTCTGGTGAATGAGGAAGTCCTGATCTAAATGACAGTCTGCAGAACATCTGGAATTTCATATCTTCCACCTTCTCCTCATAAGCCCACAACTGCATAGACCATCTCTACATAAAATTAGTTTCAGGCCTGAATGTCCAGCAGTAAAACAACAAATATCACTATTTTACACAGTAAAATAGAAATTCATAGTAAATGATTTTTTTAGGTTTTTTACCCATTCAAAATCCATGTAAAGTTCCTAAAATAACCCCTATTTTTTAATCCTATACACTACAGGTAGACTGCTCCAGATCCTTATGTTGACACTTAGGGTTGTACTAGGTGACCTAGAGTATGGAGATAGAAATTGGCATCTCCATTTTTTATTGATTCTTACCTTTCTATACACTCTGTCAGTGTCAGCAGCATCTTTAGCAGACTAGGTTAATACCAAGCTGACACATTGAATGTCATGGTAATGACTATTTATGAAGTGTGAACCAAAAGCAGGAAATGCAGTGAAATAGCCCTCCATTACAGCTCAGCACTAACCATGTCTGCATAAAAGCCTTACCAGGCATGTTAAAAGCCTGATGAAGTAGGAAATCAACTCTGCTAAGCAAAAGTAAGCAAGAATAGCAAAACATAAATATAGCAGTAAGTTCATGGATCATTTAATATCTATTTTCTCTGTTAGACAAAGCAATATCTATCATCCATTAAAATGCAACATTGCTTTTCATGTCTGTCAAAACATCTATACTGTCACAGCCTGTGTTACAAAAAATCCTAGACCTTGCAGTTGAAAGAGAGGCTATTTCACCAAACTTGTCAGCAAAGAATAAAGTACAGTCTTTACTCCAAACAGTTTATAGATAAAACAAATAAAGGTTTAAGACTCAAGAGATAAAAAAGACAGAAATTTTATTAATATTTTGCAGCTCTCTTATTAGTTCCCTTAATTTTCCTGGCTTTTTTATTTGTTGACTGATGATATTGAAGATGAGGCAAGGGACAAAGTGAGTGGTGGAAGCAGTGAGAGAGGGATAAGAGGAAGGGATATATGGGTGGCAGCTAGAGTGAGGTTGAAGTTAAGTGACTGTAACAGAAGGGGCAGAGGGGATTTTTAGCAAACATCTAAGATGAACTATAAATAAGAATGCAGCACTTTATATCTTCAAAGCACAGGAAAAGTACATCTGATGTCAAGTCAGGCATTTCTTCCATTTCAAAGTATTTAGTCTTCAGAAAAGTGTTTATAATGGGAAAATACAAGTAAACCCTTGAGGGCAAAGGCAGTGAGAGGAGACTCTCCAACTGTCAGATCTTTTTGCTGAGACAGTTTTGGGTTTGACCATCATACAATACTTTGAATGTGTAGCGCACCATGAATATCCACTACATTTCAGTGAGAAAAAAAGTTAAACTCCTACCAACCAGGTATCATTTGCTCAAGCAAAAAAATGTCGCTATTTTTTCTGTGTTTCAAAGCAATCATTGCCATGAGTTAAGGTTTGCATGATTTAAAGACTCTCATTAAAACTATGAAATTATGGAACAAAGTTATATTATGCACTGTTTCTACATAGATTAAATCCACTGTATTTAAATACATGGTTTACAAAACTATGATATGCTTGCATCTCATGCGCTCATGCAGGTATATTTAGCTTAACTTCTTGGTGTGAGGAACTTTCAAATACAGAAAAATAGAAGAAATGTTCAAAAAAGTAACATATAAATGACTTCTGAGTAAGTGGTCAGAATGCTTTGAGAGAGAGATAAGATTAAAGAGATGACCTGTGATTCAAAATTTTTCAACTTGAGAGTAATCTCAAATATTCTCCAGAAAAATAAAACAAAAAAGTGGTCAAAAGCTCTGAGGAAAATAGGACAAGTTTACCATTTTTATAAAAAAAAATTACTAATTTCTTCCATATTGCTATAACTTTTTTCTAGAATCATTCCTGTGGAATAGTGATGTCTGTTTTCTGCTATATTTATTATTCCTTCAACAATGTCAAAGCACCTATAAAATTGAGACTGTGTAACAATGTGTGCTGAAGGCAGGGAAGACACTCAGAAGTCTGAAATGTCAGTATTCTTGCAGGAAACTCTGAAGAGGGTCACTGTTTTCAAGCTGGAACAGGGAATGTGACAAAAACAAATGTGCTAGGGATAACCAGGCAGAGAAGAAGCACTGGAGTTCACTCAAATATTTAGAAACCTTAACAGTGAAAATTTATTTGTTTTTAATCAATACAACAGACGAGAAAACACACGTAACCAAGTAACAGAAGCACAAATTGAGCTCTGTAAGCTGAAATAAGATTGCTGGTGTCCAAGGTTGAATGCAATAACTTGATGAAGGTGAGGATGCTGCATCTCCTTTACCCCAACTCCAACCCACAGCAAGGTTGGCCATGTATTCTTTCTAAGTACATTACGCAAAGAAGACATACACACATACACATCGTATATATATATATGAATGTATAAGTACCTGAGTAGTCATCACCTGATGAATACAGAAAGCACCAAGTCTCATCTACCCTCCACTTAGACTGACCAGGATGAAGGTCCAATAGTGAGAAAATCTATCTTTCTTTCCCTCTGTCTCTCTCTCTCTGTCAAGGTGTATCCCAATGCTCACTCAGTGTGCCCAGGAGCTGACCCTGGATCCTTGTCTCCCCTGAGTCCACAGCCTCACACCAGCTCATGTTACAGGCCATGGTGTACTTAGGTGCATATGAACACACAAACGTACACCAAGAGCTAACTGGGACTCACACATTCATGAACAGCCAGCTCTTTCCATGCTCTTGACCTTTGAGACTATCATATCCCATCTCCCAAGCCACTTCACCTATTCTTTAGCTTGTCCATCTTGATCTTCACTGATCATCATGTACTCGGACTCCCAGAATTATTCCAGTTCCTAGTAGCTCAAGGACAAGGGGCTCTTGTCATTCATGGTCCCACCTCTCTCATTGTCATTTGATTTCATTAAGTCCAGTCTTTCCAGTTCCTAAACCGATGCACGTGGACCCTCCAACCCATGGTGTGACTAATTTCTGCATCCAAATGCCCTCATACACACATGTTCGCATACCAAATACAGAGGCCTCACTGAGGAAAAGAGTTAAAAAGAGACTTAATAACTAGGTGGGACAGACTACATTGATCAGGCACAGGGAATGACCAGAAAATCATACCTACCAGTAACCATTTATCTCAGGCTGTCATCTCTTGGCTCCTCACCCTTCAATTTCCCCACATTTATTCCTCCCCAAATCAACTCACATCATCCATTTTCCCGTCTTTGGTTCGTCCCTTAAATATCGTATAGAAAGTCCTATGTGACACAAAATACTTTTCCCCTGCATGCCATAATGTGTCCCAACCCCAAGCAGCAATCTCCTCAGCCCAGAAGATGCTCTGACATTGACCCATCCTGAGCAGTTTCCTAACAGGTCACAGGGGCTGAGGGTCTCATGAGACAGCTCTGGGAGGTACCCAGACATTGTGTCAATTCCTTGAGCCTTTAATTTGTGTTCCCACATGACTTTAGGCCTTTGTACTCCTCTAGGTTTGTAGAGATGGACCTCTATGGTCTGCTGACACCCAGGATTGGCCTTGGCTCCTCCAGCTACCATTGTTTGTCTGTGCTCTTTCTGGATGTGAAGGTGAGCTTTTCACACACAATCCTACCTCCGTTGTTTAAAATATGTTCCACATCTTATCTTATAAAATGAATGCAAAGTAAGTAATCATAAAATCATAAACAATGGAGCTGGAGAGGATCACAATTAATTTCTGGACTCAAAGATACAGCGCACCTAAATTATTTCACAAAGTGTTTTTATTATTTTCTTCCACAAAAGGAGGCATTGATTAAGACTCTCCTTTCACAGTCTATTACAGAGCTCAAATAGGTTTGCTGCTAGAAAACTTTTAATAATGTTTAGACTTAACTTCACTGAATTCTGTTTTACTTTGCTGTTATTCATGCTGGCCATGGAAAACTGCTTATCCCTATCTCCTATTTTTACCTTTCTATATCCTGCTGTCATAGCTGCCTTCAGTCTCCTCAGCTCTAGACTAAACAAGCCTAATTCCTTCAATTTTTCTTCAGAAGTTATGTTTTCTAGATCTGTAACCATCTTGTTATTTTCTTTTGAACCCAATCCAATTAGTTTGTACCCTTCTTGAAGCATGAAGCCCAAAACTGGTCATAATATTGCATCTGAGGCCTAACCAAAAGCCAAACAGAATTTAACTACTTCATATGTCACTTAAACAATGCATACAATGTTTATGTGTTTCATTATGATGTTTGCCTTTTGTGTATATAATCTCGAGAGTAAACTAATTTTGTTGATCATTTCAATCTTGTGATTTCTTATAACCCATAGAGATCCTTTTTAGCAGCATGACTGTACTTTCTCTTATTCTCTAACCTCTGTGCAGCTAAACCTCCAAATATTTGATAAAGTATTTCCAAATTTCAAGAAGTAATCACAATCTGCATCAGTTACTTGATGTTTCTCTTTCTTCTTGTTATTACTTTGGAAATATTACAAAAAACTGTACTTCCAAACAATAATTACAAAACTAAGGTCAAAGTAAGTTGCTAAAATGCTTCATTTTTCTCATTAAACAGGGGCTTAGGAGAACGACAAAATATTTGTTAAGAGAATGTACCCATGATCTACATTGCATTAGCTGCCACTTTCAAGCTTTTAAAGTTTTATTGTCTTTGAGGTAATATCTACACTTCTACAGTTCTACTTTTGTTCATCTTGCTCAAGAGAAGGGGTATCCAGTCTCTGCTACTGTAAAGTAAATGAGAGAACATAACTAAGAAAGAAAAATTTTACAGACTGGATTACTTTTTCAAGACTCTCAGTCGCTGGAGAGGGAGAGATTTCTGCCACAATATAAAATATCTAAACTTTGTTTCTGAATTAAGTTCTGAGGTTTACACCCCTACTCTGCTCTTGTGAAACTGAATTTGGATCATTCCAACCAGCTCTGGGACCCACAGCATAAAAAAGACATAAAGCTACTCAAGCAGGTCCAGAGAAGTCCCACAAAGATGATTAGAGGGCTGGAGAACCTCTTCTGTGTGAGGACACACTTGAAGGAGTTGGGGTGTCTTAGTAGTTCAGTGGATTTATTTTAACAAAGAAAGATATCCCATACTATTTTCAATTTATGCAATGTTAAAATAGTCTAGGTTGTCAAACTCATGAGCAGAGTGGGAGCTTCAGACAAACATTATTAGAGAAGCCTTCCAATTGAGTGACAAGGTACAGAAAGGATGCCTTTGTTTTCTCAACTCCTTCTCAGAGTGTGTGGCTGGATCCAATCCTGGCCCCAGACTTTGTTAATGGTTTATGTCTAGAGGATTGTACATTGATGTATATTGTTGTAAATGAACCCTTATATAACTTTGTCCTTCAGGATCAAGGATGGCAACCCAAATATATTTATACAAATAAAATTAATTATATATTTAAAATCATTACAATAATGATAATGAGTAAGAAATAAATTCAGCTTAATCAGAAATGTTTACTACATTGTATGAATAGCTATAACTTCAAGTATAATGCATTTTTTAAGCAATATTTAATCAATTATGTTAAAGCAATTATATTAAAACTAGGAAAACTATTATTAATTAGGGATTGATATTTCTAACCCATACCAATGAGTCATATCTCTTTCACTGTAAAATTGAGGGAAGGATCTTCACACATCTTAGGGAGATATGCTACAAGTCCTTGTTGTGCAAAAGTGGGAAAAGTGGGACTAGTTTTTTATAATATAAGATGTCAGTTACACACATTTTTTATTATGTGTTGTCAGGCTTACATATCAAAATGTCTTTTGCAAAATGCGCTTCAGCTTTGTGGTGAAAAAAGTGTTATCTGCTCTGCTCAGCACCTCTGACTCTCTTCTGTATCAGGTCTGCACAACCTTGCTGCTCCTTACCTCAGGAAGAATCTGTCTTGCATATCCTCATGGTGGGTTTCATATTTTGCTCAAGCTGGTCTCAGCATTCTTCAGCACTAAGAACAGAAGACTGTTCTTCAGTCTTAGCACTAATAACTTGCAAATGAGGCAAATTTTGAGCTGCTGTATCCCTGCTTATAGATAGTTCTTCTACATTCATTTGTCATTTTTCTTCTAATTTTTTTCATCATAACCTTCTACTTACATCTCCTAAGTCCACATGTGAAGCATCTGTCACATATATTATACTGACTGGTTTTTACAGTTAATCCAGAAGATGAATTTTGGTGGGAAACAATTTTTGAATCTAAGAAAGAAGAATTAAACTTGTTGAAATACAGATATTAACACTCCACAGCTGAAGATAGTGTGACTCTTCTTAATAGATCCGAGTTTACATCCTTTTCTTCATTAGAATAACCTTGTAATAGTAGATTGATTATGAAACACCTGTGGCTAGAGGCATCCTTGGGAAGAATAAATTCATAGAAGCTCAATTACTCTGTGCAATAGTAATCCAGAGTAGAGCAATTCTGCTAATGTGATTTTTTTTTAGAGACCACATATTTTATTCAATTGTGGAGAACTAAATTCAGTTTAAATGCTTGCTGAAATTACTCCAATATTTATCAGATATTAAATACAATAGAGCTTAATTTCATGTTTGATGTCATTTCACCATATCTACAAAGTCAGTAGTGCACTCTAATCTCCAGGCTCTTCCCTCCTAAATACTTCTTACACTTTGGTTGATTTTAAACATGATACAGATAACAATAGGTCTATTCTTGTTCTTAAAGCTGGGAATACACTTTTGAAAGGAGTGAAGTATCTTTCTGTATTTATGAAAGGTCGAAAAAGTATGTTTCAAGAATTCAGACAATGAAAGAAAGCAGACCTTTAATTAAAGTTTGACAGTGCCACTATCTCTAATTTATTATCTTGTGTTTAAATACAAACAGCAGTGTGATATGTACTAGCTCACGATGTTGGAGACTTCTAACAATCTCCAAAAATAGAAAGCTAATAATAAATTAAAATGGTCACATAACTATCAGAACTTCATTTACTTTTCTTGTTAAATTAACATTAGTTTAACCTCAATTTTTCTCCTGTGTAGGGTGATAGAGATTAGTGTTTTTCATTGTTAGGGCACACTTTCTTCTCATCAGTTGCTGCCCTTAATGAAAAAACACTCCCCTCTAGCATACAGATCGAATCATTTTTGTTGCAGCATAAATAAATGCCTAAAAGATGTCAGCTGAAAATCTTAGTTATTTCCTAAAGGTGCAGATGCTAAAAGTGGTGTAATGAAGTAGAGACAGCTGCAGCCACAGGCTCTGGCCAACTGGAATATGTCTTCAGAGTGACATTCAGCATAACAAGACCTCACTATGTTTGCTTCCAAGAATGTGATCACTGTGGTTTTAAAAACAGCATAAATCAAGAGGCATACTCACAAAGTATAGCTGAAGTCACATTATCTTTATTATACCCCTATATATTTTCCTCATTACAACCTGAAATATGTTGACCTAACCACTCATGCTCATCTATAATGTAACTCAAAATTACACTGCCAGAAAGAATAATGAGAACAAAAGGTATTACAAGGCCAGAATTAATCAAACAACTGACCCATTGAGATATGAGCAAATAGATTCACTGAAACTTTAAAACCTCAGGTACAGGTAAATTTTAATAAGTCATTTCAAAACTAGCAGGGCATAATAGATGAGTTATTGTCACTTACAAACGTTTTCTTCAAAAAAAATTGCATGTTGAACCCTGTTTTATTTTATGCCTGTGAGTCACAAAATCATTTATTGAGACTGCCACATAGGAGAAGGAAAAGATTAGCACTGCAGAAACAGAGTACTCAATGTTCTACTCTCTTTTACAGGGACTTCATGAAAGATAGGGTTTTGTTTTCATTAGAAAAAACAAACCTAGTTTGTGACATATATGATCACTTTGGCAAATATAGATAGTTGCAAAGCAGCAATTATTTGAAAGATAAAATGCCTTCACAAAAACTTGTCTTCTTCAATATTTTTTTCAGTTATACTGTGTTTACTCTCCATTATTAAATACTTCTGCAGTCACTGCTTTGGCTCAGCTCTCTTCGTGTGAAGATGAAGGACTGGATCCCAGAGATGGTAAGTGTCCACCTTAAGGCTGCTGGCTAATCTAATGGTTAAACCTCAAATGGTTAAAGCAGGACTTTTAAAAGTACTTAATAATCACTTGGTATTTATCTAAATCTAGTTGTTGAGAAACAAATTTCAGTTTAACCGATAGCTTTCCACGTTTTTTTCTGCCAGATAAGAGACTAGTAAAATCCAGTCAGGGGCTTATTTTTGCTAGGGAGATAAAGCTGATGTTCCTAAACACGTCTTCACATAATATCAACCCATGGACGCAGACACTTTTATTCTACACACTGATAGATAAATGCTTAGTCAGTGTGAAGTAACAGGTAAGAGAGTGGGTAGCCCCTCCCTATTCAGTTGCCACAGACAATTTTGTAGATTTATTCCTTTGGAATATTTCATAGGAGGAACTTATATTCCACTATCCTGGCACAGACAATACATTCAGAATTTTGACTTCAATGAGGGATGAAGGGGAAGGGGAATAAAGAGCTCCCAAATAAGTGGATGTATTGTCTAAAATAGAAGTGGCAATAGGGCAGAATCAAATTAAAACTCTTGAAACTTCAGTTCCAGAGTAGAATCCATCACTATGCAAATGTCCTTTAAACCAAATCTTCTGTGATTTTACACCAGAAGAATTTCTTTTGAAATACTGCTTTTCAGAAAGGTTTCTGCATGCTTATGCCTATCAAAAAATGAGTTTCATTCATGATTAGAAAAAAAAAGAATGAAGAGAAATGTGCAAAGCTACATGTAGATTTTTGACCTCTTACTAATACTGAGAGTTTAGGCACTACCAGCAGTGTCACTAAGCAAATCCTTAAAATAACCATCCAGCCTTGGCCAAACGGTGACAATGAATAATAAATGATTCTATAAAAAATTATAACTGTCCTTTTGGGCAGAGAGATGGTAGACAAGACTGAAAAGGGAGAGCTTGCACTGATCATCCCCTTATAATTTTACAAATATCCCATTTCAGCTGTTCAGGATTCCAGAATGCACCAGCCTGGATTTCACAGGACTAACAGGGATAAATGGTTATCTACTTCCAGCATATATTTTTGTGAGATAAAGAAAAATCTTAAACAATCCTACCACAAGTTCTCCTAGCACAGCGAGTGAGTTCCAGCCCTAAGTCACAGAAGTACATGGTTTGTCCTCTTCCCCTTCTCATATTTACTGAAGATTTCAGTAACAAAAGAATTTCTTAGATTATTCCATATTACAATTCTCAGCATATGAGTGCAGTATCATAATGTTATGGGAATCATTAAAATTAAACAAACAAAACCTAGCAAAACAAATAACAAACCCAAAAGCCTCACTGATTTCAGCAGTGAGGAGCTGCCAGATATTATTAGGGTACAAACTGTTTCTTATGTCAGAAAATGTAAAGAAAAGTCTGTATCTTCTTTAACTGCTCCAGAAAAGACATGACATCTTTTCTCCTACTTCTAAGGGCAAAATCTTTAACGAATACCAACTGATCTCCTTCAGATTCACCCTACTCAGTGGTCCTGTTCTAAACTTCTTCTACTGTGTCTCTTTCCTTCTGGACTCAGGAGTTCCTATGTCCCGTTAGTGCAGTATCAAGGAGCAGAAGAATTTCTCATCTCCTTTCCGAAGTGTTTTCACTTTGACTTCTAAACGCAATACCCAACTGTCTTCAGTACTTCTCTAGGATATCCTAGAAGAATAGGAAGAATAGAATGTCCAGAAGAATTATCCTACATCTAAACAAAAAATGGCCATTTAAGTCACTGATCCAGACCTGTATTTTTGAAAACTTCATGGGCCAGTCACATACACTAAAGAGCTATAAATTCTGTTTTATCAACAATAAATGATTAAGTAATAAGGACTAAAATTTTTGGAATTTCTCTGGAGACTACTGGTTGGCTGGAAGGAGTTGAAGACTTGATTTAGTTTAATACACTTTTTTAACATTGTTTTTCTTTCCCATTCTATATGCATATTTTCAGTAAGCTAATCATCATATGGTACATCTGGAATTTTGAGGGAATTAATTCCCAGTGCATCAGATAAGAATCAATCATATATTTGTAAAAATCTGAGGCCTCAGGACTAGGAGTTACAAAAGCCCTACCTACTTTAATTTTCACTGTGTTCTCATACAGTCACATACAAAATAAAGAAATTAACTTTGAAATCAAGAAAAATATTATATATACATGCCTATCCGAGGATCAGAATGATGTCACTAGATTTGGGTTTTTTTCCTTGGAGGAACAGGAAATATATACTCCTGTGAACATCACATTTTTCAAAATAATTATCAGTCCAAATGCAGACTGCTGACAGCTGGTCCTTGTAGTAGGTGCGGTAGCAGCATTTTCCAGAGGTTAATGCTGAAATTTTTGTTAAATGTCTGTGTATTCATATATTATATCCAAGATATTTATTAAGCAGCACATGGTAAAGAGATTTGGTTGGTCTATATCAACTGCTTTGAATCTTTTATTGTTTTGGTTTTTAACTAACTATGAGAAAGAAATTCTGCCAGCTAGGGAAGTGGAAATGTAAAGTACTCACCAGCAAACTATTTAAGCATAAATCTGCCTCATAAAGCCTACTGTGACAGGCTACCAGGCCCACAGATGTCAGGGTGTCCAGGTCAGAAGACAGTGGTGGCTGCCCCATGCAGGGGGTCACAAGGGCCCTAACACCAGAGAAACCTCTCAGGCCCATCCCTGCTGCTCCAAAACCCCCTGCCAAGCCAACAGGCAGTCCATCCTATAGCTTGAAAAATAACTTGAGACATTTCTTGCAGTGGACACATCCCAGGAAATCAGGGCTCCCTGTAGCTGAACACTCATCAACCTGAGTCTCAGCTGGCCCTGAGAGCCCTGAGAGCTGACCCTGAGCTGGCCCTCATGTGCCATATTTTAATGGATGAGGGGATAAGAACTTATTTTTGTATCACCTTATCTGGGAAAGTAATATTTTATCCAGGTGCCAAATCCTATAGAGTTTTATTGTGCATATTAGATAAATGCATGAAAAATGAACAGAATAATATCAACTGAGAATATATGATTCCAGTAATGAGTATACAATATAAGCAGTACCAATCTTTCATCAAAGTAATTCTTTCTTCAATGAAGATGCTTGTGTTTAGTAGATAATTTTGATGCGGTCATGCTTGTAAACATACACATGGAATACACTATGCTCAATTTAGTTTTTTAATCTGAGAAACATAAGACGTCATATAACTTGACCTCCAATTGAAATAGTATATATTTTTTCTTCATTCAAATCATGTCATTTCACAAACTTGTTGGCCAATTATTTTTTACTCTTCACTGGATTTCCATATGGAAACTCCCTTTTAGGAAACCAAAACTCAAAACAGTCCTGAAGGAAGCAATGTAGGTGAGTAATCCACCCTTGAGCTACATTGGTTGTAACATTTCTCCTGCTTGGAAAAAACTAATTTCCTCTTCTGATTGCCCATTTATCCAGCTATTTTGTGTCACATTCTTAGGACTGCTTATGATATGTTATATGTTATATGCATTTGAATTACTGTTAAATATTATAAGCCTTTTAAAAAAATGCTGTAGAAAAACTGGTCACATTTTGTGTGTATGTGTGTATGTATACAGATTTTTGTCAAAGTTCTTCCTTTGAAGAGAATTGAAGTGTGCATGCATGACCACATGCATGTAACGACTGGAAGGATTTTCATCATTAATTACACCTCTAAATTCTGAGATGCCTGGAGGACAGGAATTAGATGAAATAGATTAAAAAAATAAAGGAAAAGAGCAGAGAGAAAGAACCCTTTGTAATCCTCTCTCACTCATTTTCTATGTATTATAGATATAATTACTTCCCTGATGATAAAAAGAAGACATGCAGGAGAAAAAAAATATGCACATAGTAGGTATATGTAAACTTAGGTATACTTAAGGTATATGTATGACTTGAGGTATATATAAACTTAGTCATAATCAGCACCCCTGTGGAGCAGGCTGGGCAGTGGTACCAGTCTGCAAGAGCAGTGCTGCCCTCCTTGAACCAGGGGGGACACCCCTGGCAAATGGCTGTAGCTGGGCTGCAAGGACTGCCTCCTGCCCTACGCTGATTCACAGTCTTCTAGGGCAGCTGGGGAGGTCCAGAACAGTGTCAGACTATAAGCTAAAAACAAACATCACAATCCAGTATTCAAACTTCTCTCCCCTATTGCTTAAGAGCATTGGATACACCAGGGTGGCTCAAGCCACAACAAATAGATCCCTTAAACAAGAATGGAAAGTATGGCAGGGAAGATTAAAACAGTTCTTGAATGAATGGGAAGAGTTACATTTTTACTGTGAACAAACTGCAGAGTCACATGTATGAACTAGCTATTCAGAGAGCACTTGAATAGCAGAAGGCATCAAAAGAATGGAAATAAATGTAGCAACACCAGAAGCCAAATTCAAAAGGAGGCATAGAATGAGTGACAAGTGCTGTGGTGCAAACTTCCCAGAGAAAGCCACTGTTCCTGAATTTTAAAAGGAGAGTAGGCTTGAGAATTTTGATAATGAGATGCATCACCCACCAAAAATAAAAATCACATCTAAAAACAATTTTACAAGCAGAAGCAACCACGAGGTATGTTAACACCCTCCAAAGCCCTGTTTTCAGAGAAAGCTTAAACGTAACAATGTCTTTGGTCAGTGGACCTTATTGCATTTTGCAGAATGATGTCAATGATTTTTTTTTTTTTAATGAGAGAATGCAATGTTCACAGTAATTGTAAAAACTTTGCAAAACTTCATGAAGCCTTAAGCTTTTTTATTTTTCAAAATAATTTAAAATTAATTTTGTTCAAATTCAGCTTTTGACAGTTATAATGCCAGTACTGTAAATACTGTTCCTCTAATCTGCCAACAATTTGTATGCCTTTAAAAATAAAAACATAGAAAACCCACCTTCTGGATTTCCTGTAGCTAACCGTGGTTTCCACTAGTTGCACTAGATTCTTCTTTCTAGCTCATCCTTAAGCATGCTTACATGTATATTGCCCATATATCATTTTTAAGAACACTTCAGGGTTTAGGTATAAATATGCCTTCAGATAGTGGGAAATTACTGAATAAATTCTTCTCATTAGACTGTTTGCTATTATTCTTTTTATTCTATTACCATAATGAAAATAACCATCTGAAAAGCAGAAGTTTCTTTCTAGGTTACGGAATGTATTTTCAGTGGAGAATGACACTAGCATGTTCATCAGTACAGTGTCTCCATACAACTGGCAGACATTAATTTTTCTCTCCATCTAAATTACAGGAGAGTTAAATACAATGTTTTGGTCATTGTTGTTACAAAGTTGAATTTTTCTCCATCTTCGCTAGTTATTCACTACTTTTAGATTCACTCTTTGCTGGGAGTGTTTGCCGGTTTCTTTCATGTTTGCACAAATGTTTACTGGAGAGAAGCAGCCCGTTTTTCTTCTTGTGAGTGGTTTCACATTGCAGCTGCTGTTTGCTGGTGGTCTCTGTTGCTACCTCTTTATTTGCTTCTGGTTTTTGGAGCTCTTCCAGCAAAGTGGGGGGAAAATTAAATTCTTACCCTTTTTGTTGGGGGAAAGGGGAATAGGCGGAGGGAACTTTTTTCTTTGTCTTTATTCTTTTAGTCACTGTTCAAATTGGATACCTTATAGATGAGTGAGAAGGATCACTAAAATGTGTGCATCACATAGCATTCCAACACATGGTTTTGGGGACTTTTTTTGCAACTTTTTGGAAAGAAAATTATTATCAATTAGATATAATCTGATGTATTCCAAAATTAAAAATGATCATGATTTTTCAGAAACACACTTCTATGAGCAGGTAAAATAAGGAATTCCGACTCAAACCTACATTAATTTGGGGTATGGTTTAGAGCTTGGGTTTGAGGCAAAATTAAGGTTGGCTTGCAAGATTGTCTTCATACATAACAGTAGCAAACTCACATAAAATTTCTTCCTTCTTGGAACACAATCTGATGAAAACGGAATTTGGTTGTGTCCAAATTGGAGCTTTAAAAGGCCCATTCTAATTTTGTATTTGACCAAGGATCAAAGCCACGGTGGTGGTTTAGAACATAGTGTTCACATTTGATCCTTTCTCTCTGATATTGGAAATATTTGGATGTGAAGTTCTGCATTTGGCTCATATCTATCCAGAAACGATAGTGAACCTTGCCAGTGGTAAGGCAAGTCTCTCCTCAGCCCACTTCAATTTAAACAGAACATAGCCAGTAAATCAAAACACAAAGCAATAGGAAATACTTTTAAGTGAAGAAATAATAGTCATGGAAACATCTTATGCTGCATTTTCAGCTGCCAGAAAGGATCATTTTGCCATCTATGACAATGTAAATGCAGTTTGACCACCACCTGAGTCTATGGTAAAAATTTTTTCACATCAAATTCTTAGGCTCAAAGACCATTGAAAATGGCAGCCTCTGACTGAGATGTGGATGCAGAAACTCACTTCTCAAAAGTGAAGTGGCAAAAGAATCTTTAAGGAGTCTCTTTTTGTATATATACCAAACAAACCCCTATATTTATGGGGGTTTTTTAGTGGTGAATTTGTAACTCATACCATCTTAACTGCTCACCTGCATAAGTTACTTTCAATGAAAGAATTTTTTTATTATCTATTAACATCATAACTGTCTTGATATTTGTTTCAAGCAATTAAGGGAAATCTGGTGTTACAGGAGAATATTCTATGACTGAAGTACTAAGTCCCATTTCTGGTTCTGTCTGAGTCTTATTTACTTCATAACCTATAGCAAAATGGTTAGTTTTCCTGTTGCTGAAAGTTTATATTTTGTCCACCTTAATTATTTTTATACACTTTAAAATTGCATTCAAAGATACGTTTTCTAGGATAAGCAAATATTTTTGGTGAATACTTTTTGTGGTAGCTGGAGTCGAGTGGAATTTCTTCTTAAACCCAGGAGTTTCCTGCTGTTCAACCACATTCTTTGACTGAGGCTTGGAATAAGACTGAAATTTCCACATATTTAGGAATTTCAGTGTTGGTCTACCAGATACTGAGGAAATACTGTATTCCTTGGGATACTTAGGGTCCTCCACAAACTTTTACAAAATTGGATGGTCCCCACTCTGTTTTCCTCTCTGCACTGCCTTTTTGAAACCAGTTCAGAACTCCCACTCTGGTCTCTCTTCACCTCTATTGAACTTCCCAGTTCAGACAGCCTTCATTTCCTTTCATCTACAACCATCTTCCATGTGGGAACCATCTACCCACTTCCCATTGTTCTTCCATCTTCTGTGCTTCTGAATGCAGATGGCTCACCCAAACCACCTTTTCATGTCCATTTTCCAGCTTATCCTGACTTCATTAGTTCTTGGATCCATATGCTTGGAGAGATGCAATCTCCCTTCGAGCAGTGATTTCACTTCAGTTTATTGCTTATGGATATGTACTTTTTCTCCCTGGGTGCCACTTCTTGAAAACACAATTTGACATTTCCTTTATTCCCCATTTTGGTCTTTTGTCTCAGGTTCTTTCCATCTTGTACTGGCCTCAGAGTCCCATTGTAGTACTGAGGGGGTCTTGTCCCAGCTGTGTGTCAAGAAAACAGATTTTTTCTCCACACAAAATCAACACAAGAAAGAAAGCTTTTTCCTATAATTTCATATGCCACTCTTCATGAAAATTTAGGAAACTCTTGCTCATCCCCAGGGTGAATGACAGACATTTTGAAAACATTAAAATCACAAAGCTAAAGTTAATTTAGTTCCAATTTAGGAATCTAAATTGAAGTAAGCTAGTTCTCTGACAGATTACTATGAAGTCCCATCTCAGTCTAAAACAGATGGTCATCTTATCCAGTGATAGATTTTCATCACCAATCACAAAGATACAGGAATATTGCATAGCAAAGATCATAATTTTCAAATTGCTGTGCTTATTTCAATATTGGTAGTGTGAGTGGTGTAAAGGGAGAAAAGTGTATCAGACTTATAACAAATAATTTACCTCAACGTTATTCATAGAAATAAATGAAGGTGGGTTTGTTGTTTTGTTTTTGAGGGGTTTTTCCCTCCATAAAAATAACCTTAGATAAGAATTTTTACTTCAAGTGTTGAAATTAGAAAAAGAAGAATCATCTAAAAGCAGGCATATCTGGTGGAAAGTTAGGAACAAACCAAGTAATAAGCTGTAATAGCAGATAAGTCTAGAAAATATTTGCTGTTGTATAACACACAAAGTCATAGCTCAGTGAAATATAGACAGAAATGTGGATGGATTAACTTGATTTTTGCAACTTCCCCTAGCTAATAAATTCCCCAACATTTAAGAACAGCAGGACAGTCTTTATGATGATCTGTCAACAAAAGTTCTAGACAAGAAAATAAATTTGGACAACACTTTATATTCATAAAGGATGCACAGGGTCACCAGAGCAGCAATTTTTATTTCCAGGTGAAAGACCATACATGTGTGAAGACACATAAAGTGCATAAATTTTGGAGGAAAAAATAACAAACCAACTTGTAATTTTATGTTAATATATCCTTAGAGACTTTGAATGTATAATAAGTCTTTGTTTAAGGGTTAAATTTCAACAAAATTAATTTCATTTGTCAGTAATACAACCATGCTGGCTTCCAAAAATTAGTTATTACCGAAATGTTTATAATCCTGATGCTTAATTTTGCCATTGGCTTGAGTTTTCAGGGGCTTGATCCTGAAACCTCTATCTCAAAATGTTGTTAGGATTATATACTTTGATTAAGATTATTTCTGAAGTCTCTATTACAAAATTATGCTGACTTTATCTACCTGAAAAAAGATAATTTTGTGCACATTGGTTAGAGAAATCATTTCACATTTTAATGTCTGTGTGTTAGTTTTAAAAATAAAGAAATATTTTAAAACACAAATACATTGCTATCTGTTCCTGCTCCTGGTTTTCAATTTGTTAAAAAAACTGTTAACTAATCACTGTTTATCATCTTATGTAATATCCAGACAGTCAAATCTGTTGAGATGAGGTCATCATCCCAACCCTCCACAATAAGTCATTCATATAATGCACCTGTATTGCAAGTAACAGGATCGTGGAGAGGAGGGGGAAAGAAAAACACAAATATTGGAAAATCCTGGGTGGTCTCTTTACCCACCTTAGATTAAATATGTTTTTTTCACAACAGGTGACTTTTTAATTGTTTTCTTATGGCAACTAATTTATTCTGGAGGTTTTTGTTTGGCTCGTGTTAGTTTTCTAAGTTAATGACTGCGTGACAACATGCTGAGTGCAGGTGGAAAAAGGCAAGATGAAGAATGTGGACATTGCTTCCTGTACATGAAGCTACTGGTGTAGGGCAAATCCTGCTTGCCTTGATCATGTGGGTCGTCCTTCTTGGTTCATGGTTTGGAAAATGGGATGTCCTTACCTCTCCAAAGTCTGGAAACATCTTCAGAAAAGACAGGAACTAAATGGGCAAATTCAGAACACTCTGAAGCTGATGTTCAGTGTGGTTTTCACAAAGCATAATTTCTGTTTTCTGGGATGCCATATTACCTTGATGTACACATTAACTACACCAAAGCTTTCATCTGCTTCACTAGATTTTCTTCACTGAGCAGGCCAAGGGAAATGCTAGTGATGAATTGTAAAATTCTTCATCACCCCAATTGGATGCATAAATATTATGTCTTTCCTATCATCATCCTGGCTTCTCTGCTGTTTATGCTCCAAATCAACCATTCTAACAAAGGAAACAGCAAGAAAAAGCCAAGAATTGCCTGGCAAGATTTGGTAAAAAAAACCGTATTCTTACTTTCAGACATAAAAAGCTGAATCCCCATATCACGGCTTGCAAATCACTGCTAGCAATAAACAAAATAACAGGGCAGAAGCAACAACAAAATAATTAAAACCAGGCAGCACAGACTAAGCTAAGCTGCAGGACAAAAGCTACACAGAGAGTATCAGCTGTGGAAAAAGCAATTAACCTGGCTAATGGGTCTGATACTTACATGCCTCCCTTTCTGTCACAAAAAGCATATGGTTGCAATTAGCTGGTGTAAAGGAAATACCATCTGAAGCCCCTGTTTTCCAATTGGGATGACCTCTGGCCCAGTATGAAGACAGTTGGAAGTATTTGCTTGGCGTTGGCTAGCTTCATATGTAGTAGTGTGGGGTTTTTTTTGCCAAGTGTGTTTAAGCTGCAAAGCTATGCTTTACCACACAACAAAGTGAGAGAGCATTTAGAGCAAGCTGGAACTAAAGTGAACGTCCTGCCAGTTCCAGAGCTGTTACAAAAAAATCCCCAACCAACAAAACAAACAAAATTCACTGAAGGTTACTACTTTATTCTCATCTGGAAGTGCTACTGGCACAACAGGTTCCCAGTGGTGTGGGTGTAAAATGTTGGGAAGGCCAAAGTTTTCCATGTGTTAGACACACTGGGACCCTTGTCACAGAATATACCTTAAAAGGCAGAAATACTACAATTTTATTCAGGTCAAACAGGCTCTCATCTGCCCTGCCTTGTTTTCTGCTTCATTCTCTTCTCGTCTCAGATGGTTCTGTAGGATGCACACAGAACTTCTCTTCTTGGATTTTCAAGTGGCTGTCATCTATTCAGTATGTAATTTTTCCGACTCATCTTTTTATGAGAGAAAAAATATTTCTCATATAAAAAAAATGTATTTGTTTGAAATAATTGCAGAACTTTTTAGCATCTTTAAAATTATCACATGCCATAGTGCTTGTCTTTCAAATTCCAGATATCTGTTTAAAGGTCTCTTAAAAGCTCTTAAGTTTTAAACTTCTGAGGAAAAAAAATAAGGTACTCCTATTTCATTGTTTGAAGACAAGGTGAGTTAGTTTTACTAAGTTCAGCAAGATTTTTCTATGATATTTTTTGTTTGCAAATGTGCACATAGAATGACCAAATTAACTCAAAATATGTGTTTAACAGATATGAAAACCAAAATCTGTGGGAGTTTTGCAATCAGATCCACTACTGGTTTTATGCAGTTTAATAAAAAAAATCACATCTATTATATATGAGTTTCCTTACTACATTTTAGATATGATATGAAAAAATCTGGGAATCCATACTTCTAATAGACTACTTCTATGGGAACATACTAATAGATGTTTTTCACATTAAAGCTCTCAGATTTTATGTGCAAATTAGTGATTGTTGGGGTTTTTAGGGTTTTTTTTGTCAGTAGAACCCAGAAAAATTGTTTAGTCTTATTGTGTAAACAAATGTAAAATTCTTATATAGCTCAGTCTAATTATTGTTATAGCTGAAGATTGTGGTTACCCACCCCAAAACCTCCGCAGCTTCAGTATTGCCATTCATATGGATACGCTGGAGTTATCCAAAAAGAAACAATGTTGGAACTTGTTTCAGCTTTTCTTTTTTTCAGCCAGGCAGAGGCCATGAAGTCTGGAAGGATGCCAGTCAATGATAATTATCAGTCCTTGTGGGGCTGTTTTATAACTTTGCAGCTGTATTGTTGGCTACGATTTGTAGTCCCAGAGATATTGCTTTATCTGTTTTTTGTTTTGTTGGATGGGATAGGAGGCACTATTCCTAAAAGAAAGAAAAAAAAAGGAAAAAAAGAAGGAAAAAAAGGCAACTTTTTAAGGAGAAGGGGAACTGTTGCATCTTTCAGTCAGTGTAATGTCAACACCACTTAGGACAAATTTCAAGCATTCACCATTCTTAGACTCTTCCAGCTGCCTGCAGTGTGAGTTGTTAAAAGAGCAGAGCATAAGCCATAAAATGTGTCTGTGGGTGTTAGTTAACAATTTGCAGGTGCATATCATTCCAGTAAAACTTTCAAATTATATGCAATTTATAAGCTATGTTTGAAGATGGTAATTGTTATGTCTGAGCACATTAGTATCTTCTCTGGCTTCAGTTTTTGAGAGTCCCATCAAATTTGTGAGGTAGGGGACAAGAAGGAGAAGTGGTTGTTTCAAACATACAAAACTCAGACAAATAGTTTATTGCATTTAGTTTTTGTTAAATGTACTGGGGGAATACTGCAGCTGGAAAGGGAGAGGCAAGCAGTACTTCCCTGAAAATTGAAATTAGGGATCAGTAATGATTTGGGTAAGACAATGAGTATTTTACAATTTTTCATCAGTTATGAATGATGAAATTTGTGCTTTTATTATTTTCCTTATGTTTCACTGGAATTCAATCATTAAAATTTTGGTTCAAGTATAGAAATGAGGATCAGCAGTTATAACTATTCTAACTGTGATGGAATATTCAACATGTTAAATGTTTGCAGTTCTGTCTTAACTATTTAACCTGCTCCTTTCTCTCTGTGAGATTTCTATATCATGGCTTTTACCAGGTAGCTACCAGTTGTAAAGTTGATGGTCCCATGTAGTAGAGCAAGTTTAACAGAATGGAGCTGTAGAATCTTGCTTTTTGATCCCAAAGCTTGCCAAAACAACAAAGCTGCAAAGTCCATAGGCGTAAGGTGGAGTGAACTTAAGACGAAAGAAAAAAAAAAAAAAAAGAAAAAAAAAAAAGAGTTATAAATGCTAAATGCTGATACATTCTCTTCTAGTCATTTAGCTGCATATGGACAGTAACAGCACAGGTGCCTGTACTCAAAATGCAGTCAGTTGCTGTATGCATGATGTATTTAAGGGTGAAGCAATACCCAGTGGGTAAAGTATTGACAAGAGGGGGAAAAAAAACCTCTTTAAAGTCATAGATAAAGGAATAGACTGGTTATTTTCTAGGCTTTAGAGTGTAATCAATTGGCAATAAAATGTGTTCAGGAAGTAGGAAATGCTGGCAGTTTGTACTTGAAAAAAAATTGGGATTCCTAAACTAGTGAAATCTTCTTGTTTATATACATATCTATATCATCTATATCTATCTATAACTACACACACACATATAAATCGAAAGATATATGTTTCAGTGATTAAATATATAAAAAAGTGACTGCAGTTGGCCACACTTCAGCATGAAAATGGTACAATTTTATCCAGTTTAATCCCATGGAGTTTTAGGATGGTTAGAATTATTTTAAAGATTTGTAATTAGATTGTTCAGTGCTGCTAGCTATGTGATTGCAATGTTTTGCCACCATTCTTTTCAGTCTGGTAGTTCAGTAGTAAAGAAA
The DNA here is from genome assembly GCA_037834095.1 of Argya squamiceps. Taxonomy (NCBI): domain Eukaryota; kingdom Metazoa; phylum Chordata; class Aves; order Passeriformes; family Leiothrichidae; genus Argya; species Argya squamiceps. The sequence goes on along the minus strand of JBBMKD010000001.1, from coordinate 68,641,980 downwards.
GGGCTGCATACCAAAGGTAGACAGGTGTGTGTATGTTGACACAGAATCAGAGCCTCCAGAACTGCAATGCTGTACTGTAAGAGCAGGTCCTTAACAGAAGAATGTCATGCTGTGTTTAAAGATGCTTCAAGCATCCTTGATGATAGTAGCAAAAATTCAATTATCTCCAAAGAGATTACTCCTGAGATAAATGCCATCAAAGATACCAGCTTCTAAACAATGTAATCACCTCTGTCTTGGGAATACATGCTGAACTACTGACGTCATGTAGAAATTGAGCTGTGAGAAAAACTAACGCAATGCAGAAAAAAGAGGCAGGCGTGCACGAAGAACAATTTAGGGGTTATCTGTGGAAGATACATTTTCACAGAATTGGAAAAAAATCCTTTTTTGTTGTAGGAAAAAATGAAAACCAAACATAACAAACACAAGATCACTTTTTAATTTTTTTTCCAAAACTGCATAATTGTTCTTGTTTGAAAAATATTCCTTCAGACAATTTGACTTAATTAATAATCAAGCTCTATATAGTTATAAAAAACAATTGGTACATTAAGATAATTCTATCTCAATAAAGAAAAAAAGGAAATTGTTTGGGAACACCTGTTTATATGGGGTTATACTAATAAATACTTTTTTTAATTTTAAAATTTAGAGTACTTCTGAAAATAAGTGTTAAGGTTTTTTACTTAATCACATCTTTAGATTAGCAAACTCAGTGGTAGTTTAGTAAGAGGTTTGATCCTTATCAAGCAATAATAGAAGTACACTTTTATTTTCATTTCAAACTTCTATAGGAAAAAAAAAAGGAAGATGGAGCATTCTTGACCTTGAGATATATCCCTTTAAAATTTAAAATATTTGATTTTTTTTTCTAAAATTTATCTGAAAATCTGGCATAAGAATACTTTGATATTCCATACTTTATGAAACAAACTGTATTGTCCTGGTTGTCCTGTAGTATTTCCAGGCATTATTGACTAACAACATCATTAATTTTAAAAAGAAGCCAAGAAATTGTAATAATAACTGGAAACAGAGATATTTTTCCTTCTGGTTCATGTATAAAATTTCATCTTGAGACATAAATAATTAAATTATTTGAAAGATGAAGATGGTCCTAGGAAAAAGAGCTGAAAAAGTGCCGCAGTGCCATAATTTTTTTTCTCAAACACCATGTTTTTTTCCTATGCCTGGCTACTTTAATTTTATTTTATTTCTTCTGTATTAAAATATTTAACCTCAGAACTCCACTGAGAAATATCCTTTCCATTTCTGACAGGGCCTCGGGACATGCAATGGAACAGCACTAAGCAATCTTTCCAACAAACAACCATGCAACAGACTGGAAACACAAATAACATGTGGGAAACTGCTCCACACAGATTTTCAGCTCATTCTGCAAGAAGACTGAAATGTAGCACAGTTAACCTCAGTGCATTCCTTGTAGAGTGAAGCCACTCAGGATTCCTTGTCTTTGTAAAGCATTTTATGATTATGTATGAGAAAAAAAGGCAAGTGCAGAGCATTACTCTATTACTATAGAAAGTCAGAAGAAAATTTCAGGACTGTGTGTCTTACAAAAAAGAAGCGCCAAAGAATGAAAGATAAATATGATTTGGGTGGGGATTTTGTTTGTTTGTTTAGGGTTTTTTTGGGTTTGATTTTGATTTGAGGGGGTTTTGTTTGGTTGGTTTGGTTTGGTTTTTTTTGTTTGGGGATTTTTGTTTGTTTTTTGGTTTTGTTTGGGTTTTTTTTGGGTAGTCATTTTATTGGTTTTGGTTATTTTGGTTTTCTTGTTTTATTTTATATTTTTAAAGGATTATCATTTTATGGTTTCTTCTGGATGAGTTTATATACTGAAAATTTAGTTTATACTGTAGACCTCAGGTATCAAAAAGGTTTTTACTACAATCTTGTTTCTCTGAGATTTGTTGAAATTTTAACATCTCTATGACCTAAATTGTTCAAACTTATAACAATGCTTCTTCAGTTGCAATTAATATGCAATCACTTTGGGATTTATACAGTTGATATTCTTAAAATTCAATCTTTCCATTCAAGTAAAAATACACTGATAAATAAAAAGTCACAGACTTCTACTACTGAGAACTGATCCACATGAAATGATTAGGAGACAGTGAAACAGGTTCTTGACAGGAAATATAGTTCTGTCAAGGTGAAACATCTTATAAAACAGACGGTTTTAGAATCCTATCTTTTCTCCTCCAAATTAGAAGACAAACCTCAACTTAATTTCAATTGAAAGTATTTGTCTTCTATGTCTCTATTCCAAAGAAAGAAAATATGTCTTTCAGAAATTTTCAAATGATCCCACTGAACCCAGGCATACAAATTCTTGATCAAAAATCTGCTTTCATATTCAAGAGGTTTGTAGTGTTTATTCAACATACATTTTTATGGGGAAAGAGCAATGCTGCAATCCTCCTTTCCATTAAGTGGCAATTACTCATCCGTTCAGAGGTCAGTTTTCTCCTTAACTCTGATCCCTCATGCTAAACCCTTAAATTTTACATAAAAGGATGTAAGCATTATATTTAAAAGGGAAAGATAAATATAAACTTGAGAGATACAAATATTACAGGTTTGCTATCTGCTGGCAGAAAAGGGTAGGGGTGTTGAAATATTTAAGTGTGTGGCAAGCTGTGTTATGGATGAGAGGATTAGAAGGATTTTCTGAACCCTCTAGAACTTTTTTTCAAAGGTTTTGATGTCAGGAAACTTGTTCTATTTTAGAAAAAATTATTTTCCATCATTTAAAGCATTGTTTTTCAAGTAAGACATAATTACTAAAATCTGGGGAGTTTAAATTACTGGAAAATTTAGCCAAGACATCAATATTTTTTTTTCTGTGTGAAAATGAGTCTTTCTCTATTCCTAAAACTACTGAAGGATGTGCTCTAGACATTTGTAGAGGAAGCCAGATACCTTCCATTTTGCCAGAGACAAATTTAACTACAACCTCAGAAGGTTCTGAACTATGTTGAGATTTATAACACACATTCTTAATTTTCTCACATTCTGTTGCCATATGTATGTGAAGGGAAGATGAGGAAATAAATATTGTCTGAATATGAAAGAGAGAGTTGGGTCCCTTTGGATCGCAGGGTTCAGATGGGCAGAAAGATCCAATCCCAGTTCAACTGATTAGGACATTTTGGTGACTACCACTGAGACCGAAGTTATGAAACTGTGGTAGTTGCATGCTAGTAGTAGTTATATCGATCTCCTGAATTTATAAAGAATATGCAAATGTTTTACTAATGTACATTTAGACAATTAAGTTGATGTTAATGTTTTTAGAGAAGTTGGGGTTTTCTTAAGTTAATTTGTTGATACCTGCATATTAGTGACATTTATGTCAGGGACACACATGAGCTGCCATTTAAGTTTCTCAGGAAACTACTCTTAACTGGTAGGCATGGGGAATCAACCATCTCTCTAGGAAGCCTGTTACAGTGTTTGACTGCCCTCTCAGTAGAAAAAAAGGATTCCTAATGTCCAGTCTGGACCTTCCCAGATGCAGCTTTGACACTCAAACACATCCTATCCATGAATACTGGAGAACAGGAGCTCCTTCTCCACCTACTGCCTTTCAGAAGCTTAAGACAGAATGAAGTCACCCCTTAGTTTCCTTTTCTTCAAAGTAGACAAACCCATGGTCCTTAGTGGCTCCCTGTGGGACATTCCTTCCAGCCATGCCAATTTTATTTCCCTTCTCTGGACACGTTCAAGTACCTTCACATCATTCTCAGATTGTGGAGCCCAGAACCACACAGAGTACTCCAGGTGAGACCACAATAATTCTTAATGCAGCAGAATAATCACCTCTTCAGATATGAATCAGATAACATAAAATATATTTTTAATTCTGTTGTCAAAAATTATTGGTTTTTGAAAGGCTCTTTGTTGGAGGCTTTTTGCTATTTCAAAATTTTTTGGCTTTGTTTTTACTTTTGTTTACATTACTGCATTTGACATGATAGGGATAAGCATTTGAGGAGTATTCATAAAATAAGGATGATCATTTAAAATTCTCTTAATCTAGAAAAATTTTGAGGACTCTAGACTTTTGAATAAGAACATGAACGTTTTTATTTCTTTTGCTGAGCTGATATGTGAGGGGCTGATGGCTCCTGGAAGTCAGTTGGCAGAGTATTATTTGGGGTTCCCCTCTTTCCATGGTCTCTCTGAGCATCTCTGTGAGCATGTAGATGAGTTTTGTAACAGAACCTACCCTCAACCTTACAAGTACAGGTTTAAGACTCTACAGGTTTTTGTAAATGGGTCCAAAGGCCACTTGCCCATACCCTGGGTGTTTATCTGCACACTGGCTGGGCAGCACACTACACAAGATTAATGTCCCTGTCCATCCAGAAAAAAAGCCCAAGCACAGAAGAATGGTTCCACTGCACTCACAGTACAGACACATGTCTTTACTTAATTATCCACTGCCATCTAAATATTTAGCCTTTCAAAAGGCACGTATGAAAAACAAGTGTAATAAAACCTGACTAGTTCATTCACTAAGATCTTGTGAGGCTGATAATCAATGAATTATCAAATTAATATTATTTTAACAAATTACCAATATTTCTCCAGATAGAAAAGTTTAAAGGTAAATACTTTCTAGTTTTCCCCACTGCTTTATTTTCATTCCAGCTTGCTATGGTCCAGCTCTTATAGGATCTGAAGTAGGAGCATGAGTAGTGGACAGTAGCTGAGAAATCAAGGATGTCAGCCTTAAAGACAGCCAAGTTACAGCTCTGTCTTGAAAAGAATCTGGTATCTGTTGGCAAAATCCTTTTAGATTTTTTCCCTTTTTTATCCCTTGCTATTCATTTCCTGTCATCGTCACATTGGCACTGAGGGAGCGTGAAGGCCTGTATTCATTCTGCTTAGCTTAAAAACTCAATTACCACATTAAACTGAGGCAAGCTTCAGCACCTAAAGAAATAAACAGCTTGCTGGAGGTAGTAGTCTAGTTCTATTGACTTTGTTAAGAGACCTGAATGAGGATGTGATACCTACATGCTGCAACCCAGGAAAAAGGGTGTTGATATTTCTGGGAGCAGGCTACTGGTTCTGTAGGGATTTTGCAAGGCCACAGGACTGAAATTTGTTAGCTTTCCTTTCTGTGAATTTTTCTAACCTTACCTGAAACTCTGTGTCCGTTTTGTTTAGCTGTAGCTGCAATTATCCTAATGTTGGGCTGACTACTCTTAATTTGGAGTTTTTACGTATCAAATTGCATAACCAAAACTTTGTGTAGGTAATAGTAAACAGTAAATTTTCTGTGTAGGATTTTTTTTTTCATTACACTAACAAAAGTATATATGAAAAAATATATAAGCTTGCAAGGACACAATATGCAGGGGAGTGCAGGCACAGACTGATGCTGGGGATCCCATAGTTTTAAACAAATCACTAGTGGTCACTTAATAAAATGCAGATCTGAACTTCAAAGACACCAACCATAGTAGCAACACAGAACATAAAACCAGTGCCTGCTTATGTAAAATGCACCACAGAGATTAAAGTTTGATTCACCATGAACTTGCAAGAATGTAACAATAGAGAAAGCTGTAAAGCAACCTTAGCAGATATAAAAGTGGACCCTGGGATAAGAAAGACAAAAATATCAATATCATAGTCCTTCAGATGGAGGAATTAGGATACTTCCAATTCACTGTACCCTACTCATATTTATAGTAATAGTAGTAGTAAAAAATAATAATATTAATAATAGTAATAAACTTCTTTATGTTAATATTTGGGTCTTATTTTTCATCTTTCATTTTCTGTAGTAACTAGGTCTGTACTAATATCTATTCTGTGACTAAACTTTAAAATTTCAACTATACTAGTAATAACCTCTTGGATTTTCATAAAAGATATGTTTTCACTTTTGTTCATAAAAGGCTTTTGAACAACAGAGTGCTCTCCAGGATTCTGGTGGGAACAATTAAATCAGAATGTCATGGGATTCCTTTCTGGCCTATTTGGGTGACAGAGAGAAGTGATATGACCCATGGAGTGGGGACACCCTTTAACAGGTGAGGGTAATTGCCTGTCTTGCTAAGATTAGAAAACATTGTCTTCTTAAGATCTGAAGAGATGGTTACTGTCTGTTACAGGGTTAATGCAGCCATATACAGATGTGGAAAATAAAGCAATAGGTTAATCCCTATCAAGTCCCTGGAAGACTGCTGCAGTTATAATGCAGTGGAGAATGAGCTTCACTGACCAAATGGCAAGTTCAGTAGATGATCTTTAGAAAGGCAAATTCCTCAATGCTGCTTACACATGAGCTGTAAAGAAGTCAAGTCTACACCTGTGTTCTTTAGCTATTTGACCACATTAAAATCCCCTTTTCTTGGTGCAGCCTGTTACCTCTTTGTTATGTAGGTAGTGAATGCATTTTAATAGCTCATTGTGAAGTTCATAAGAGGATCACATGCCTTAATAGTGTCTTGAGCATAATTTTTAATGTTTTCCATCTAATTTCATTTCTTTCCCATTGAAACTGCTAAAAGGTCTGCCAAGAGCACATTGGCAAATGGAAAGCACTCAAACAATGAACATCTCATCCAATGTTTAAAGCATAATTAAGGGATTACAAGTCTTCAAGAGTAATGTCCCCTTTTATTAGTCATAAATTGTTCCTTTCTATGGTTTTTTATTACCTCGTGTCAGTATTTTTTTTTTTTAGTATTTTAAAAGCACATAAATATTTCCAATTTTGAACATTCAGAGCTCCAAAGTTAGTATAAAACAACCTTCCATCAGACTTCCTAAAACTTATTTCCTGTCATTCATGATCAACAGATTAGATCAATTAATACGGGTATGTATGATAGTTGGCTGGCTGTTACTAGATGTTGGTTTGCAAGGTATTTCAGTAGAAATAAGAACAGAGTTTAACAGGAGATACATGAAGTGACTTAGAAAGTTTCTCAGCTTCCTGGGAGAGGCAGGGAAATCTGTAAGCTTCCATAACTTAGCACCACCTTCTGCCATTTTACCCACTCAATCTTTCAGGAATTACCGAATAATTTACTGTGTTTGGCTATCTGGCTCATGAGATATTTTGTGTATTTGCTTTCTTGCAATTTCTTGTGAATCAATTCTGCCTCATTGATTAGGGTAAGAAAAACAAAATAGCAACCTCTTTCCCCCTAAGATATAACATCTGGAATTTGATGATCACCTTGAGAATTCAGACTTGAATTCTTGATCGTAAGAATTTGGACTTGTTTTTTGATGACTATGACTTTATTTTTTTGTCAGGATTAAAATAAGCCAATAAGTTATTGTATACATGAAATAACTAAAACACAAAGGGTCCACTTTTTTCTCTAGGCCTCAACAAAATTTCAGTCTTCCTTGGGTGGATCCTCACTTGTTAATCTACATAAGAATGCTCATGAAGCCATACTGATATATGGAAATGGACCATTTTTGGTATACAAGTTGATCAAACAGTCCTAGGAATGGATGAAATGCCCATTTAGTCTATGTAACAAACAACATCATACACATCTTTATCAAAGGTGATTGACAGGATCAAAATATGTGATACGACCTCCTAGGCTTGTGCATTTTTGATGCCACAAGAATGATAGACTAATACATTTTTCTCAGCTTTGAATTCAGAAGTCATTATGGGACTATTTAGTATAAAATTTGCTTTTAATGAGTTTTTCACCAACTGGAATCTGTATTTTCAGGGTGACAGGCAGAGAAGAAAAGGAAGACATAGAATTATAGGGAGGAATGCAGTGAAAATATCAAGTAGGCAAAGTCCAGTGTCAGTAGCATAAGCAGAGAAATTAACACTGAGAAATAGCAATAGCTCTTTCTACTTGGAGCTCCTTTTTGACCTGTAATTTTCAGTACTGAAATTTATTCACCTCCCTGGAGTGAAGACTGAGGAACAGCTGTTCCCACAAAGGCAAATAACTTACTCTTCCACTTTACTGTTCTTCAGATCCCCAAATCATCCCCATTACACAGACAATTTAATTCCTGGTCTCTCTCTTCATATAAACCAATTAGTTTTCTCCAGGATGAAACCTAGGATTTTTTTCTTGTTTTGGGAAAAGACTTTTCCACATAGTATATCTGAGAAGTGGAAGGGAGTTTTGCACCTCTGCCCTATTAGTCACTCAACATCACCAAGACCTTAGTAGACCTTTCATTCTCCAGCACCTCCAGGTATCCTCATATCATTCTCTAAAACATGAAATACATGCTGTGCTTCATTAGAGAACATTATTCTGGGAAACCCTGGCATAATTTCAGACTTTTTTTAAAAAAGGAAAGCAAAAAAGGAAACAAAACAAGACCAGAAACAACAATAACAACAAAACATGTTACATCTCTGGGTCTTGCTATGTGGCCACAGCGCAGGAAAACACAATCAGTCTATACTATAGGGGTCTACAACTGAGCAGTGTGGATGCAAACTGATCTGACCTTTCTGGAATGGGACGCAGAGATTTTTCTCCAAGTGGATACCTTTCATAGTGTAGCTCTACTAAAGAGCTCTCAGAAAGGAGACAGAATCACAAAATATGCTGAACTGAAAGGGACTGATAAAGGTCACTGAGTCCAACTCCCAGCCCTGCATAAGACCATTCCCAATAACAATGCCCAAGAGTTTTGTCCAAACATTTCCTGAACACTCTCAGGCTGGTGCTGTGACCAGTTCCCTGGGGAGCCTGATCCATTATGCAACCACTCTCTTTTTCTAATATGGAACTTAAACCTCTCCTGACACAGCTTCAGACCATTCACTTGGGTCCTGTCCTGGGCACCACAGAGAAGAGATCAGTGTCTGCCCCTCCTCTTCTCAGAAGGAATTTGCAGACTGCAGTGAGGTCTCCCCTCAGGCCCCTCTTTCCCTGGCTGAACAGACCAAGTGACATCAGCCACTCCTCGTATGGCCCTTCAAAGCCTTTCACCATCCTCATTGCTCTCCTTTGAATGCTCTTTAATAGCTGAAAATCTTTCTTGTATTGTGGCACCCAGAAGTGCACCAGTGCAGAGCAGAGCAGACAATCCCCTCCTTCCATTTATTTCTCTTTAGCAAGACATTTTGTACAGAAAACTAAAGACTGGGGCTTTTTAAAATGAGTACATAAGGTTTGCAGCAATAACTTTACTTCATGCAATGGAAAAAAACACCAAAGTCAATGCTACCTAATTTGACTAGTTTAATCTTTTGCCTACATGTAAATAGGTTGAAAAATCTGTGGTATAAGAAAGAACATGCATCTGGTTTGTATGGAAATGAGTTTACCTAAAAGTTCCTGGAAATTTATTCATATGGTCTTTCCTAGGCTCAAAAAACCCCAAGATCTTTAACAGCAGTCAAATTTCTCCAATTAAACTGGGCTTAAAAGAATTTGTAATCTGTAGAAACTTTCTATATTAATGATGACAAAGTTCTGTGTATATAAAAAGAATTTATGTAATTCTTTTATGTTCTGCTATTAATACAACTTTTTATAGATATGAGAGGTATTTTTAATATATTAACACTGAAAACTGAATTTACAGCAGAATATGAATCACCATATAAATACAAATGTGATGAAGGAGAAAATAATATTAAAATATTAAAAAATATTTTTAAAATATTTTAAAACTATATCAAGCCTTTAAAGAAGTATATCCATCTAAGAAGAATGAAGTATGTGCAACTTCCTGATTCTCAGTTATTTCTCATAGCCTGCAAGGAACTGAGATGCAGGTCTTGTTCCCAGTAGGACTGATACAAATGGAGATGAAGGGTCTAGGAGTTCCACTGTCCATTCTAGATGAAATCTCTCAGTAAGGAGCAAAGAGAAGAAAACAGAAAAATCTTGTTTGCAAAGCATTTACCCTTGCAAGAGGCCTTGCAGTTCACCCAACATGGTATCTGCCATTTAATGGCTTCTTTGTTTAGTAAGTGTGCATGTCACTAAGATAGTGAATCTAAAATTCAGGTACCTAAAAATTAGAAATTTAAGCCTGAACGCATTTATATAAGCTCTGTGTAAGAGGCAAACTAAAAGGCAATTCATCTTAAACTAAAATACAGACTTAGAGGTATAAGAACAACCTCTGCTTATTCCTCTCCATCCACTATGCAAGAAACTTAAGGAGATGAGCTCAGATTTCAATGCTTAGATATCTAAATTTGGAAGATGGAAATCCCACTCTAAATTACAAGCCACTCTGGCCACATACTTACATTCATATATGGGCTAATTCAAATGCCTAGCCCCTGCTACAATTGTATGTAAGATTTCTCTTGTAGACTTACACACACCCTTCCATTCTTTCCTCAAATCACAAAATACGAGATATAAAGGCCTAGGAGGCACAAATCAATCTCATAGCTACATGACAGCTGCTACTTATCATTCTGCCAATGCCACATAGTCATAAACTTAGCTTTACAGGATAGTAAGCCAGGTTTATGGCTATTTTGCACTGCCAGAGTGGACCAAAGCATCTAGAAGGTACGACTGTCTGGTTGCCAGATGGTAGGTGTATAAACTGCAGGACTGGTAGTGGTAACTCATCTGGTTCATTATCCAGCTTCCCTCTCTAATATTGGCATGCGACTGAAAGGTTATTTCAGTCCTTAATTCTAATTAATTTCAGGGATTTGCTGGTTTGGGGTTTTTGATTTTGGGTTGGTTTTTTTACGTAATTCAAGTATGTTTTAGCTAAGTTACACTTCATCAGATCACTAGAAATATGATCCTTCTGAACAAGAAGCAGCACGACTTTTCTGGTATTGGAGGGCTTATTGCTGTTAGTTACATCATGCCAAATCAATTACATATGAAAGTCAATTCATTAGATTGCAATATTGTAATAAAATACACATACAAAGAACCACAGACTATGCCTAGTATCAAGGTACAAATCTTTATCAGAACTACTGTGACTGTGTTGGTAGAGTTTTGACAAGGAAGTATCATGAGTGAGTTAGAAGGCTTTGAAAAATGAGAATTTTCAACTTCTCACAGCCTTTTGCTTGGCAAAGTTGATTTGTTTTAGTGCTAAAGGAACATGACTAAGATAAAGCTGCAGACTGATATAGTACATGTATGCATTTTTCCCTTCTCACAGCAAGATGATAAAATATGTATTAGCTTTCAGCCCAATCAAAATCAAGGAGCCTAATAAGGAAAAGAGGCTTACTGATATATGTGTTTTATAAAAGAAAGTATTTGAACAAGCAGCCCTCTGGGAAATACCACTACAAGTTATTCAACCATCTAACTGAACTAATGTCGAACCACTTTCCTTTTCCTTCCTTTGAAGGGTTTTGAAGAAGCTCAAGAAAAAGTCAAAACTTCAATGCTCCTGAATAATTAAAGAAGACTGTTCCTCACTCCAGTAAACACTGCATTTTTGTAAAGAAAGAGAACAGCTGGTGCATGAAATCAAGCTTTTGAAATCACACATTTCAAGAAAAATTCTCTCAAGATTCAACTTTCGATAAATATCAGTCTACAATCCTTTTCTGCATGAAAATGAAACCTATTAAACAGTAAAGGTAGGAATATTGTGTCTGTGTGTGTGAGGTGTGTTCGCCCTAGCAGAAAGGCTGCTTATTCCACTGGGCTCCCACAGTCTTGTGGAATAAAAGTGGTTTGTGCATCAGTGGTTTTCTGTGGGCTCCCAGACTATGTCAAACAGCCTATGACATGCTCTTTATTCAGTATATAGGAAATATTGCTTTGCAACCTGGTGCCAGGATGGGCCCGTAGGCAGAGGAGGAGGAGTATATAGTGGCCTAAAGATGCCAGCAGTAAATGTACATTCCAGAGAGTAGTTAATGGTCAAGAAAATCAGGGGTTCACTGAGGTAAGACAGAGAGGAATGTCCAACTCATTCCTTTGATTGATGGCAGTAGAATGCCAAGGATCAAGAGAAAATAAGCACAAAAATATATTTCAGTAGGGAAAACAAGGCATTAATAGTGAATATCATGCCTAACACTGATGATGATTTATAGTCTGGCTTGCAGACAAAACCACCAGTCTGGTACTGCTAAAAACATGAGAGGCATGGAAAACTCCAAGGCATTTTTCAAAAGTGATAGAGTATACAACAGCCACAAAGTTTCTTTTGGAGGTTTGTTTCCCTATCATAATCTCCTGTAGTCATTCAATTTACATCAACCAGGAAAAAATTCTAAGGTCTAGTTTAAGACTGAAACTGAAAATGTTTCTGGTCAAGAAATACAGTTCTAGTTTCTTACATGAGGCAGAGTAAATCTAACTTCATGATGTGAAGTAATTGGGTATGAGGCACTTACACCTGTGGAAAAACATTTATGTGACAGGTTTATGTTCTGACAGTAAATACATGACAAAACCTGTTTTTTTCAGGGAGCACATGGTTTACACATGATAATTTATTTTTTCTGAAATAAATGAGATTTAAGATCTTTATTTTTTTCTTAACTGTGATAAAATGAGCACTATGAAATATCAGCTCAGTCCTTCTTTTGCCCAAGGAGGTTTGAATAACAGTATCTCACCTTGAAAATATCCCAACTGTCAGGCAAGAGAGTCATTCTATTGTATGTTATCTCAATCTGTATTTAAGCAATTCATTAAAAGTTACTCCAGGCAGAAAGATTGAGGGAGACATTTGAAAACACTTGATGATTAGGCCATTTACCTGAAAGGTTATTTATGCTGTTTCAGTCCCCATTCTGAATTGGACAAAGGTGTGAACTGTAAGTCTGCAAGATATTCTTAGGACACTTCTTTCAACCTTTCCTGTTGACATTGTTCCACTTCAGATAAAATGCTCAAAATATGTTTGAGATGGAGAACAAGATTAGCTCTCCAGTCCTCTAGCTAGGACACTTGCTCAGGAGATGGGAACACATGACCACCTCTCTCCAGTAAATATTTAATTGAGTATATGCAACGGAGCAGAAAAGAGCCCTTTTATGTTAGTTTAAGTCAAGGGCAAACATTCATCGAAACTATTCATGCAGAAGGGTGATCTGAATCTAGGTTTTTCACATCTTGCATTTTACTACTTGAGTTCCTGAGCATATGAGAACTTCCTCTTCTTCTAGGTACTTGAGATTGGATTTTTTATTCTTTTTTTTAATATTAAAAGTAGCCACTATTTTTTCATGGATTTATTAATCAGTGGTACTACTGCTTCTTCCACTGTTACCACAAACTGACGTCCACATTGGAAAAGTGGTGTTGAGGTTGTATTTTCAGCCTCTGATTGCCTGGAACAGAGCACAAATGGATAGTCATTAAAAAGATAATGGAACCATTAGTTTGTTAAACTAAACCAAAATTATTTCATTGATTTTTGAGAGTATTCACAGATATTGTAGGACAAGTATCTGACATGCTGGAGTGCAAAGCATATTCAGAGAGAATTCCATATGGAATTCTATATCAGGCAAACAATTCCATATGAATTCCATATCAGGCAAACAGGAGCATGATAAAATTTAATAAAAGCAAATGCAGGATCCTTTGTCTGGGAAGGCAGAACACTGCTCTACACCAGCTGAACACAAGCTATCAGAGCACCCTGCTGCAGATAGGGTTAATTCAGGTCTGTAGGAGCAAGAGTGCAGACAAAGAATAAAGTGATTGTTCCACCGTATTCAACATATATGAATCTGTATTTTCAGTTCTGTGTCTAGTTTTGGGGTCCTGCTTTTAGGAAAGATGTACTGGAGTGGAAGGGGACACCTATGTAACCAGGAACAGGTTGTAGAAGGATAAAGAGAAGTGGACCTATTCAGCCTGGAGAAGACCAAGGTCAAGGGAGAACTTACATCTCTCTGCAACTTCTGAGAAGAATCGGTCTCCATCCTCTCCCCCCATGCCCTAGTATGGTAATACTAGGGCATGGGGGGAGAGGATGAAGACCGATTCTTCTCAGAAGTTCACAGAAACAGAAGAGGACAAAATAAACACTGGCTGGAACAAGAGAAATTCTAATTACATGTAAGGAGTTTTTCATTCACAGAAAGGATTTTCAAACAAGCTGTCTGAAAAAATTTTTGGAATATCTGTCACTGGAGGTATCTAGAAGCTGACTACATGGTCCAGAGCCTCATCTAAATAGGTCCAGCTCCTAGGAGAAGATGGGACAAACTGCCTTTTAGTCAATCTTCAGGAAGCTTTCAGTAAATTGAGTTTCAATTTATGTCCTGACCATTTTATTTTGCAATATAAAGAATTGCATACAATGATATTGGCAGCATTTACATTTCCTACCTATTCCTAAAGAGTGTAATGGCTATTTTTTTTTAATTACTGTTCAATGTAAAGCATTATTTTCCTACTTTATATACAATAGATGTCTTTATTCCTCTTGTTATTCATCTTCTATATTTTCCAGCAAATACAGTGAGTATTTTCTGTTTTCTTATATACATCTAGTATCTTCACAGCATTTAGGGTAACAACCAACATAGAGTACAGTATATGCTGTCCCTTGCTTTCGTCTTCCATCCATCATCCAACAAACCGCTGCAAAGTTAAGTGCTCCAAAAAATTAGATGAATTCTTACCATGCTCTAAAGAAAGAATATTGGTCCACTTTTTGCACAGTTTTGTATTCAAGATATTTAGCTTAAATAATTTTCAAATACATTTGTTTGTTTTTACCTGAGAAGTCTATGTGTGTTTAAGAGAAAGAAAAATTTGTGATTTATCACCAGCTGACTGAAAGGCACAGTACTCAAGCTATGGTGGGATACATTTGCTTCACTTTACTTTGCGTACATTTGCTTCAAATATTAGTAAAAAAATATATCATTCTTACTTTCAGATATGCATGAATATGTATGTATATGCATATATGTTCAAACACACAAGTACATATAAAAATTTCAGAAGAAAAAAATCTCTCAAACTCAGAAATAAACCCTAAAAACTACCGATTTATTTGGGGTTTATATGAATAATTTTCTCTTTGGCTTTTATATCTGATAAAAAAGCAATTTATATTGACAATACTTCTTTCCATGTGAGCTAGACAAACTCCTTCTAAAACAGAGAGGGTCCTTAAAAAGGACACATTTGAAAAATGTTTTCTCTTATATTCTTAGTTTCCAAGGGGACTGCATTGAATTCTACCATAACCTTTCACACAGGTGTGTTTTATCTTAGGAAGTATCACCTGTTCTATATTTGGGGAATATCACAGAATTGCTATTGCCCTCTTTTTCATGTATTTTTGCAATTCTGTATCCAGGACAGACCACAGCCTTTAAAGTATGGGAGTGGTCTTGTCCCCTTGGATTTCTCTTTTTCAGCCTAGCATGTAACTTTTTTGTCTTTCATTATGTATCAGTGATTATTCTTGGTGCATGGAGACTCACATAACATGTTATTATAGCATGTTATTTATATTCACTTTGAGACTTTTTTCTGGATTTAAATTGCTTTGAGTCTTGGTGTATTAGAATTTGCAATATTGTGTCAACTCAGAGATAAAAACTAGCAACAAGAGAGAGGAAATTTGGACCTAGAAAATTATGGAGAATTAAATTAAACTGAGAATTAAACTGAGTGTGGAAGAGTTTTCATTTGCAATATAAATTTTGGAAGTTAGTTTTGGGGTGAAACAATCATCTAGCAGAAGATTTGCCTCAAAAAGTATGTATCTTTCAAATCCTTCACACAAAGTTGTCTTAAAATTCTATTACATGGAATACATGTCTATTTTACCCAGCTACAGCACTTCCCACAGGTTTTTAGCAGAATATAAAAATATCTCATAGGCTTAGATCCATGGCCCATCCACGTTACTATTCTGTCTCCAGGACTGGCAGGAGGTCCTGCTACCTGGGGAAAGTAGGTAAACCTGGTCGCAGATCAGCTACTCAGGAAAAGCAAACCTGGGAGGAGGGAGGGATACAGGAGCTGAACTAAAATATGAACCAGAACATTTCCAAACTTATGAGTTCAAATGGCATCTTACATATCCCAGCTTCATGCTGGAGAGAGTTCAAAGTACGTACCACAGCTTCTCTTACCCCTTTCAATAAAAAGATGATCCAAGGAAGCATGCCAAGAGGCAGATGCTCTGACCACATATGCACCACAAGCAATGAGGAGAACAGGGCTTTGCAACGGTCAAAGCCATGGAACTGTTGGTCAGCCTAGGTGCTGCATGTGATTATCCAGCATTTCCAGCTTGTTAAAGGATATTATTCTGCTGTCAAATGTAAAGTTGATTTTGCAGTCACTTGGGCAGGAAGTTACTCAGCTAAGCCAAGCAGAAGAGTTGTTAGGAGCAGCTCTCTGACAGTACATCTGGCATGTGGCTACTGCCTTCTGAGGGGCTGCATGTGGCCTATGCAGAGCATAAAAAGTGTGGGAACAGGGAGGGGCACCTGTGAGATCTTACTTTTTTCACACCTGGGTTGAGACCCCATGAGTCAGTTCATTCTATGTTAGTCCCTGAAATGAAGCAGCAAATATTTCCAACAAGAAGAAGAAATGTTACAGTTTTGCACTCCTTTTGTCAAAAGATTCACATTCAAATGTAATATAATCTATTCATCTGCCCAGTACAGAAATCCAACTCTTATGCTCATGTACATGCAAAATCACAGGAAGGAACAGAACACATAGTTTTTTTCCAAATAAAGCCACAATGTATGTTCTAAAAAGGAGGCTCCAGTAAGGTAGATACCTTTAAGTTTCTTTGTGATCTGTTCAATTATTTTGGAATTTCATGTAGTTCATGCACATAAAATGCAAATATATATATATATCCAAATCCCATATGCATGAACACCTGCACAAATCCAAACACTAACATTCAGGAAGATGTGCCCAATCCGCTGTTCTGAGTGGTGTGAATTTGCATTTTCCCTTTTGTAAAGTCTGTAGCTAAAAAAAAATAAAATTAGTTCTGTGTATTTCAACCAACAGGAGCAAAAATAATAGCAGTTATCCAGTCTTCTTACTACAGTAAATCTTATTAATTTTTTTCTCAGTAGCCAATTACCTGAGGTAACCAGATTTTGAAACTTGCTGCTTCACAAGCCTTTGCTCTTTCTAAAGCAACTTTCCTTCTTGAAAAATGTGTCAGTGACAGCTGCAAAAAGTGACATCAGCTTGAAATAATATCTGGGGTATATTTTTAAGGTTAAACTTATTTTATTTACAATTTTCCACATAGCATAGACAAAAGCATGGGATTTGTCTGATGTGGAGAACATATTGAAATTGTAGAGAGGACTCATTCAGATTTCTCCTTTGTTGCTTAGAAAGTTTTCAGAATTTTCTGTACTCAAAACATGAATCTAAAAAACTGTTTCTCAGGAGCAAAATGCTGCAGAATTAAGTAATTCAGAGAAAGTTGCAAAACAGGTTGAGATATCTTTCAGTGTAACCTGGTCAAATTACGCCCTTATAGAAACCCCTCTATTGCAAAACCTAACAAAGAATAAAAAAAAACACAATCATTTTTAGTGATGCAAGAAGTTCTTTGAGCACCATAGCTCATGGAGGCTGATTTTCTATGGTTTTGATTCTTATGGTTGACTGGAAGCTTTGATTGAAATTTTATGGGGAAATTTGCACTTCCATGTGGCTTCTCTGGTATTCAGTAACAGGGAGACTTAGCTGCAGCAAGCAAGAACCCACAGTCATCAACACATCTAATATCTTTTTTCACCGCTTTAGCCCTGTATTACTTAAAGAAACATCTTTGTCTGAGACCACTCCCTGATGCACAATTTGACTGAAATATATTACAATTTGCTTGATTTAAGGATGAAAGAATAGAATGAGACAGATCAAGAGAATACAAAATAAAGAGAGTAAGTATGATCTCAGAAACTTTGCTTCCTTAGGAAAACAAACTAAAATCTTCAACAGAATGAAAGTATTCCATAGCTATAGTCAAATCTGGTCTCAAATCACACTTTTTCTGTGGTAGCATATAATGCTGTCCAGTCCTCATCCCATCCCTAGTTACCAAAGGAAATCTTGAGGGACAGAAAACAAATGAAAAACTTACTTTGAGGAACATTTTTAAAGACCATGGATTTAGAAGATGTAAAACAGTGTGAATGCTTGGCAACACAATTCTAATAGTCATTTATGCAGAAAAAATCCCCAAGCAAAATAGATGCTTTCTACCTGGAGAAATTGCCAAAGGCAAGAAAGACCTGACCTAGGCAGACACAAAGTCTCAGAGTCATTGTAATAACACTCAGACAAGCTCTTCTGAAATGATACTTTGCCACAGTACAGGTATACATAAGGATCAATACTTGTACAAACAGTTTATATAGAGTTCATTGATCCTCAAGTGCATTTACAATACTCTCATGGGCCTACCAAGAACTTCTCATGTTGCCACTATGTGAGAATATGTTTTTCGAATGATCACAACATTTTACCTTACATGTCAGACTGATGACTGCTGGGAACAAGGATGAATACATTGTGGCCTTAGCAAGAAATAATTTGAAAAATGTTGCTATAGATCTGTGTACTATGATGTCTTGCAACTTCATGGCCTTTCAGTCTCCATATTATTCTTCCTTATTTCCATTGCAATGAAAAGCAGAAATGGCACTAAATTGACTTTTACTCAAGAAAGTTATCCAAGAGCCAAATATGTATATAGGAGTTAATACAATTATCATCTTCTTTGATAATGATATCAAAGTATCCTATCTGCCCACTTTTCAAGTAGATCTGATTCAGGCAGATCTGCTTACTGATCAAGTATCCTATCTGCCTACTTTTTGAGATTCATACTTTTTGAAATTTAATTAATCCATTTAGAGATCCTTTTTTAATCCTTTACCAGGGTGTTAATTTACCATTACCAAATTATTTTAATATGTGTTTTCCAAAATCCAACATAATTTGTAGTGTGCATGTGTACTGAGAGCCTATATATGCTACATAAACTTGTTGACCCTGATCCCTCACAGTAAAGACACTGAATGAGCTTTTATTTCTTATGAGTACTCTTACTTGGATGGCTTGTTTGCTAACCATGGGAGTTGGGCATTTAATGTGTCAAACGTTTGTAAAACACCAAAAGCAGTGCAACCTTTGACCTGGATCACTAAAAATGCACCCATTTCTTGTGATTTTTCTGTTTGCCCAGCCTGTTTCATGTATTAGTCCCATGCCTTATGAAGCATGCAAGACAGGGTATCATCTTTGACATTCAGCCACCTGTGTCCCACACTTTTTGTGTGAAAGAAATAAATGACAGGCATGGAGATTAAAAGCAGGTCTCCCCTTCTCTTTCTGCCTCTCTTTTTTTGGTGTTTTTTTCTTTCCTACTTTTTTTTTCCTTAGTTCAGGTGTTTTGCCAGATGACCTGCAAGAACTATCTGTGCTTTAAATTATAAAAGTTTCTTTCTACTTTTTCCACTGAAATTTTGTTAGGCATGTGTTACATAGCTTTAAATGACCAATTATCTTTATATTTTTTGCAAACAAAGATGAGATTAGAACATTCTCCCAACAAAATAGACAGCAAAGTCATCACTGGCTTCAATATGAATGATGAAATATGTGTGAAACTGGTTTTTTTTTTAAATAAATTGAAGAAAACAAAAGAGATTTTTTCATCTGAACAGTATTTCTGCTTCTCTCCTACCCTTATTGTAAGAGCCTGATGACCCTTTCCTACATTAATATACAGGCATTTTTAATTTTAGTCATACTTTGATATCAAAACATATTTCTAATTGGGAAAAAAAAAAGTGCTAAATGTATCATTTTATCTCAGTACCATTTACTTATGCCTATTACCATTAAGAGATTTTAGGTCAATTAAAATAAGAATGGTCTTGCTTAGATTCAGGTGTTTCAGAGTTGTCCATCTTGTCCAAGGTACTCCTTCTGGCTCCACTCCTCTCAGTGCAGGGAGGCAGGATCATCTTTGTCTCGGATGAATCCTTCAGTGAAGATGAGCCTGTCTTCACCAGGAGATGACAGGGAAATTGATTTGGGCTACTTCAGGCATAAGTATCTAGTGTTGCTACAGACACTTTTGGATATGCTATTATGCTGCCATCTGCTCTTCTGGAAGGGCAGAGATATTTCTCTTTCCCATATTTTTGTTGGCCAAGTGTGAATATCTCAATAACATCAGTGTCTCAAATGAGATGACATTCTATTTAGGAAACTCAACATTTTTTCTAGGGGTAATTCATTGAAATTAATTCATTGAAATTAATCCTACCCACGCCCTTCCAATACCACAATTAATTTCAGTATTTCAGTAGGAACACTTCTTGGTTAGACAGAATATTTTGTTAGCTAGTCCTTCACAAACAGAGTAGACTCCAGGAGCTGTTATTAATTTAGATTAACACTAAGTCAGTGGAATTCTGTTGACTGCAATATTTTAGAGGTTTAAGTATAAGCAAGAGCTGAGCCTCATTTCTTTGACATAGTAGCTGAATATCACTCTACTTGTCCTACTAATTCTACTGCTTGTTGAAATCATTCAGTTAATGAACGCAATCAGGTTAGTGCAGAAGTAAATTTTAGTAACAAAATTTCCCTGTTTCTGGTATACAGAAGTAACAAAAATTTTAATTATTCATTTTAAAGATAATTCTCCTTAAATATTTAGTTCGTATTAAACTTATTCTGGTCTATATTTTAGATTTCAATAGATGTCCACAATTAATTATTACATTCAATAAAATAGTCATATACAAGAGAATAGTGTCATTCCCTGCATACAATTTGATGTAACTAGATAAGAAATGAGGTTATAAATATAAAAAAAAATCAATAATCGTGTGATTTCATAATTAATGATTTTGTACTTCCTTTACCATGCTGTAAGGGGACAAGAAGCCAAAGATCTAGCCACAGCTGCAAGAGTAACTTAAATGAAGTGGTTTGCAAAGCTGAGAGGGAGTCATTAAAAAAATAAAACAGCAGTATCTTCTCATACTGCTTCTGCCAGATGGCTTCAATCCTTCCATTCTTCAACTTCTGGTTAGATAGCTGAGCCAATATTAAAAAATATACCAGATGCACTTTTTTGGACTATGTCCCATTTTATGTTCACCTAATCAAGACTGGGTTAAGGATGAGGGAGAATAAGTCAGATATATACAGTGGCTGGTACCCTTTTTCAAGAGAAAAAAACCTAAAATATATATATTAAAAAAACAAAAACAAAAACAAACAAAAAACCCCCAAGTATCCAAGCAGAAAACAGGAAGTAGAAAAACTAGTCACAGAAAACCCATAGAAAAGATTCCATATTTCAGCAGAAGACTAGATAAGGAAATAGGAAAGAAGAAATATCCAGGCATGATCTGGCAGTAGAAAAGGAATAACAATTCTATTTTAAACCAGAGAAATAGAAATGTACAGGTCACCATACTCATTCTGATACTAATTTCTGTGGATGAGGATAGTTCTGTCAGTAGTGACAGAACAAGCAGCTTCTCATTGAAAGAAGGTAGGTTTGTATTAGACATAAGCAAGAAATATTTGATGATGGGGGCAATAAGAGGTTGGAACAACTTTCCCAGGTAAGTCGTGGGGGCATCATTGCAAGTGTTGAAGACCAGGTTGAATGGGACTTTAAGCAAACTGATCTAGTGAAAGGTATCCCTGTCCTTAGCAGTTGGACTGGGTCTAATGGTCTTTAAAGGTTCCTTCCTCTCAACCCAAATGGTTTCCAACCCAAATGAGTCTATGGTTCTCTGAAGAAAAAGTGAGTCATGCCTTCTAAAATATAGTGTATCTCAAAGAAAGTAAAGCTAGGTATCTATTATCCAAAATGCTGATGAATTTGAATTATATGTCTTTCCAACAATGCAGGTGCTATAAAATTCTCTGAACAATGTGAACCAGGAACACCTCAGCCTGAATCCAGCCAGACTTACTGACTCCAGTTCAGTGTTTGCTATGCAAAATCCAAGGAGGTTTCTGAAAAAAAATCCAGCATATTCTCCTATTATTTTAAGTGGAATTTTACCATTTCAGGTGTGATTGTTTTATAGCATTTGAGGAGACTGAAAGTTTAATTAAAGAAACCAAAAAAAAGTTTATGGCAGGATTTTTGCACCATGCATTATGTTTTCATATAAGTCACAGCATATGTTTTCAGGGTAAGAGATGAAAATATTTGAAGGTGCATTTCCAATTGCTTCCTTCATCTATCTAACTAATGAAGAAAATAGTATGACTATTGAGAGCCAATTCTCCCTTTAAAATATACTTTACAGAATAGAAATGGAATTGGCTAATGCTTCCTATCTTTTAATTTTCTTCCCTTAATTTCTTAAGATTTTGGCAAGAGCATATCTAATTTTGACTACTTATTATTGGAAGAGAATAAGAACAAGCTCAGAATGCTCTGCAAATTTGACCACATAAATTTGACCATATTCTACTTACTGCTGAGAGTACCAAAATTGTTTGATTTCGTCTTTTCAAAACTGCTAAAAATTACAAAAGTGCAGACCTTTTTGAAATATGAATATGTTGTTAATGAGTTCTGTTAAAAATATTCCAGATGATGCCAGTGAAGTTACAAGTTAAGAGGGTATTCAATCAGCTCTCATGGCTGTGGAATTAGACCAATCTTAAATGGTTTGGAAATCTCAAGACACATATTTTTCAAATAAACCTGACTTCTTTTTTTTTTTTTTTTTCTGCTAGAATTCTGTGTCAGTAATTTTTTATGGAGTCATTAAATGATTTTTTATGAGTTCTTTTACTTCCTGCATTACCAAAGTATTAAAATTTCTCTTTTTTTGTATCTCATTTTGCAGTATACCCTGAATTATATGTGTTTAAATTGGAAAAGACAGTTCATAGATTCTAGTGAGAAGTACAGTAGCCCTTTGTTCCTCTGGGAACTCATCTTAAACTTTGGGATAACCAACCACCTTTTACTCCATAGCATATCTCTTTCATAGACAGTTTGTTTGTGTCATAGCCCTCTTCCGAAAGCCATAGCCCCAAGTCATTAAACCCTTTGAAGAGAAAATAGACTTTGCATTCAACTCATCATGCTGAGGAAAGTTGAGCCATACTACAGAAGGCAGATTTGATGTGGTCATGAGAACTCAACGTGGTGACACAATGTCCTACATCTGGAGATGTAGCAAATGTTTCAGTATGTTCATCAGTTTTGCAACAACATAATGTATTTCTGTTTTGCTGAATAAAATGGACATTTATTTTAAAGTCAAATACTTCAGAAAGAAGCCACCAGGATTTCAAGCTGAATTAGCATAGTTATGAAAGATGTGATTTGCAACTGGCTGGCAGCTGTTTTTGGTTAGAATGCTTTCAACCTCTGCAGCATAGAAATGTGCTTCCCATAATTAATGGATGTATTATTGGCAAAGGACAATGAAATAAATTCCAGATTCTATTCATCCTCTACATTGATGTTCTTTATCAAAAAAATGATTACTTCACTTGTTTCATTTCTGTCAGAATATAAATCAAGGCCTCATTTGACCCTTTGCTACAGACAAGTAGGGTGCTCTCCTCTAACGGAAATTATTTCTTATTTTCTACCTTTGAACCTTGTAAGTCAACCAACCATACATAGCCACAAACTCAGGAGTTACTTTAAAACACATCTTGTATTTTTTCTCCATAATAATTTCCACAGGATAGCAAAGCTTTTGTTTTTCTGTGCAAGATATTACCAGATTTTAGGAGTCTGGGTGAAAGTTGTACAAAAATTTTATTATATAGCTCTGCTAAAGAGGGCCAGATTTCCACGTGGAAAAGTTTGGTAGGCTTCACCAATGCTATCTGGGACAAGCAAATTAATATGAACAAAAAACAGAGATAATTCCTGGTTTAGGATATAGGTGTAAATTTATAAGGACTTAGGTATCAGCAGGTCAGGTACACCTTCTAAATGAGAGATATTGGAAACCTCTGTAAGTGACAAAATGAGAATTAAGAGGGAGTTCTTGATTCTTCAAGTGGAGATATAATTATTTTTTTCTTTGAGTTTCTATACTGAACCACCATTGAATATTTTGTGCTGCTAAACAAGCCATTTCCTTCAAAATTTTATTAATTTTAAATTATCATTAGCATCATAGCTGCTTTAACTCTTACAAAAAGGAGTTCAATTGTAAAAGAGCATTGTAAAATGAAGAAATATACCTTTGCCAGTTGTCCATTTAGCTTTATAATTTGATTCTGATGTTTAAAATCTCAAATGAAATCTCTCTTCTAGTCTTGAGAATAGGAGATTTCAGAAATGTCTGTGAACAATTGTGTATTGACTTAAATGCTTATATATTTTTAATTGTATGTTATTTATTGTTCACTTTTTCTTTGGAGTTTTCTTATCTCAAAGATTGCTAAAAATTCTGGTTTTGTCTTTCAGGGTAAGTACTGAATGGGTCTCTTATTTCTGGATATTTCTATAATAAAAGAAATTAAAAAGTACATGCCTTGTCTCTTTGATGTTTGTTATTTTATTCAAGTTACTAAAAAAATACTTGCAGAAGATGGGATTTGAAAACCAAGACTGTGAGACTATGAGGAATAAATATTTTGGATAGTAGGAAAGGAAAAATGCTTTGAGAGAAACAGTGCAACTATGTGGTCCCTGAGAGTCAGATATTTCTAAACTTAATTGAGGAGGTGTGTGAAAGATTTGCTTCCCTGAAAATATTTACAGTATTCCCATTACATGAATATCCATTATAATAATTATAATTACTAACCATAATATTTAACTATTGCAGACATATCTCAAACAAGCAGACAACACACCATGAATCCTGATTTCTACTGTTTGAAAAAAAACTCTAAGTCCAGGTGTAAATTTGGTTCAAACACACTTTTCTTCAGTGCCTCCTGTGCTTTAGCTTAAATTTTGTCCCTCAGCAGGCTGGCTGTCCCAAATCTCACACTGATGTTCCTGGCTCTTTGTTTTCCTTTGATAGGTCATTTTGTAACTCAGCACTATAAATTCTTAGAAACAACACCCAAACTTTTATATGTTTTAGGTTCCGCTCTATGTAGCCTTTCTTTTGAGATCCTTGGAACTAAGGAAAAGAAAAAAAATATAGAAAAAGAAAAGAAAACTATGTGAAAAGTCATGTGGTCCATATCTTTGGTTGAGTCAGTTCTTACCCACAGCATGCTTCAGACATAATTTCTAGACAAGGTGATCCATTATCTGGTGGAAACGCATTCACCTGCATCAGCGTTTCTCTGCTCTGATTTACTTCATATGACTATTGTCCATTGACCACTGTGGATTGCAAGAGTTCTTTCTACTTTTGGGGGGTTCTGCTGAAAGTATTTAAAATTATATTTAGCAAACTATAGGAGGAAATTTGCTTTAAAATTCTGCTGCAAACCAATTAATATTTTGCTGTCAAAACTCAACACTCTGCCTACCAAAGACAATAAGAGTTTGGGGCAATGAGGATATTCCTAGGACCTATAATTTCTTTCTCACTCTGTAAATGAAAACTAGCTTATTTTTAAGCTCCTTCTGTGAACTGAAGCAATTTGCTTCCTATTATTCATATGTTTTGTTCTATTTCCTTTTCAGATGCTGTCATGACCTCCTAAGTAACAGTGCTTTAAAAACCTTCCAATGTCTTTACTGTAGCCATTACTATCAGAGAGTCACAAAGAGACAGTTTCATGCAGCTGCAACCAGTTTCACATAGTTAAACTGACATTACAAAAGACGAGAATTTTCCCCTGCTTTCTTCATTGTTAGGTGTATTATAGGTAATTCAGGATTTCTCAGCATGAATAGCCAGTAGATATCCTATGGACTTCAACCAACTTGTCTTTCCTGCACAACTGAGAAGCAGGGAAGGGTTCCAGAAAATCCAGAATGAAAAACAAACTCTTAATGTTGGAGAAGTATAAAGCTTTAACTGAACAGCTCTGTTGTTTTCCCTTTTAGCACAAATAATTAAGAAGGGTAAATATAACATCCTACAGTAAGATGCATTTACTTTGGTTTCATGTGGTTTTCATATGAATTAGAAAATAATCTAAAATATAATGTAGCAAATAAACACAAGAGACAAGAATATTTTAAAAATTTCATTCAATCTTTTTTCTACTTTTTTTTTTTTTTTTTTTTTTTTTTTTTGGAATGAAGATGGAAAAATGAAATTATATGGATGCATATAAATCCACCACAACAATATGATCATATTTTTACTGGAGATGGAGATGTCCTCCTGGATGCAATATAACTTGGCTAGTGTAGTGCACCAGTTTGGTGTTACCTGCCAAAGTACCTTTTATAACATTGCTGAAGGCAGTATGAAATTTGCAGGAACAGCATCACAATGCTTAGCAACATTTCACATAGCTTGATATCAAATTTAGCAATGGCTTCACTCAGAAAAAAAAAAAATGCTTTTACTGCTCCTGGAAGTCTAAGCCCTAGGGAATCTCTGAAGAATGGCAACAGAGATGATGACATTCACATGTTAAAGGAGGGTTTGGTCATGCAGGAGTTAATATGTTGATTGTTTTACAAAAAAATTGTCATTATCAAAGATCTTGATAGTCAGAGTCCAGATTATTTTGAGGCATTCACTGCAAATGACACACTATAAAAAGTGAGTTGTTTTTCTTTTATTATGAACACAAATGAAAGTGACTATTCAATCTATTGTCGGAAGAGTTCATTGCCCCATGCAAATATGGTAGTATAATTACATACTTTAAACTATGACTCTAACTAGACTTAGCCTAGACATAGGCAAGAAACACAGACCAAGTCTCCAACCCAACAAAAATCACAATCATTTATTCATATTTTTAGTTAGTTATGTTTTTTATGTTTTTATTCTTCTTTCCCTACCTTTTTTTTTTCTTTTTTTTTTTTTTGTCCTGGCAAAATGCCCATCCTGTAAGCCATGTGCTTCACATCTGTTCTTGCACTGAGTGAAAATGACTAGAGGAAATTATAATTTAACTTCTAAACATTTTTCTTTTTCTTTCCACTTGCTCTTTTTCCAGGAACATTTGACTTTCTCTTGTTATAATTCCTCTGGTTACTTTGGTATTCTGTCAATACAAAGCATGCTAGGACACCCTCCTGCCCCCCGACAGCAACTGAACAGAGTTTAGATCTATGCACTGCATGATAAGGGAACCCTTGTAATGCAACAGATAGATTTTTTTTTTTAATCGTCCCTGTAATTTAAATAAATCAAAACTGCTTTGAGCAACCTGGTCTAGTGGAAGGTGTCCCTGGAAACATGATCTGTGCATATGAGTAACTGCATTAACCTCTTCAGTATTTGCCAGAAGGAAACCACAGGAAGAAATTTGTACACATAGTTGCAAAGAAATTTAACAGCGCAGTTTTTCTCATCTTTTGATGCCACTATAATACAGTATCATTGATATTTTAAGTTCCTGGTTTTGAGCTGAACTCTTACCACTGTTTGAGTACCAAGGATACAACTTCTCATACTAAATGTTACAATCTTTCTTTTGGTTACTTTATTCCTTTAAAGACATAAGATTTGAGAGGTTCTATACCTATAACATACCTCAAAACACAAAAGAAAGTCCACATATATATCTTTAATGTTTTAGTTTTAGGTTCTCCTATTACTCATGAGATTCCTGGGTGTTCTTAGAAACACAATCTACCTTTACAAGGTCACAGCTGGATGTCAGCACATGAGGCTTTCACCCTAGATTCTGCACAAACACTGGTTTGCAGGGGATATGCCAGCAATTTTGGACTAGATTTACTTTTGTCTCTCTTTTGTCTCTGTTACTGGCAACACAGAATAGGCAACACAGGACTTAGCACTGTTCAGGAAGATTGTCAAACCTTTCATTGTTGACAGAAAAAGAAGACTGACTCAGCACAGCAAAGATATGCAAGTTAAGGAAAGGGGAGCACTGTAAAATTTAAACGAGAAAGCTTTGCCAAAGTCCTTTAATTTTTATTTGGGCCCTGAATTAGACATGGAAAAATCTCTCTTCTTGCACACAGGTAAAATTAAAATATTTGTAAAGTCAATTTAGTTCAGTCTTCACGAAGTATGAAACTGCTTTCTCAATTTTACTATGTGCATGCAGTGGGGTTTGAAAATTCGGGCTTGTTTCTCATCCCTGAGCACCCTGAATGCTTAGCCTTAACACGAGTTTGCTGACCATCTGGGGAAACTGCCTGGGACAAGGTTGTTTTGTTGTGGTGTTCTGACATACACCTAAGCATGGGTATCAATGACAAAGACTTTCAGAATGCAAATGCGATAAGAATCACAATAACCTACAGAGGAATCCAGAGTCATTTACTGCTCCTAATTGCTGTAAATGCTGCAATTGTGATGGCAAAGTTTCTTGAATTAATTTTTTTTTAATGGATTGTACCTTGGGAGGAAAACACTTAGAGACTAGTGAAAAAGCGAGAGCTGGGCCGTTTGCTCATTGAAGTGGAAATGATGACAGGGGTGTGTGTCCTCGGGCCACAGGAAGTTTTGTATATGGAGAAGTGGAAAGCAATAAGTCAGCCTTGTGAAGAATAAACTGTTGCAGGAATATAATAAGCTCTACATACCCAGCTGGTCTCTGTGAGCCTGCTAGCACCTTTTCCTTCCTGTTGGAGCAAGTAACATCTGTTCCTCAAGTGAAAGAGTGTGAAGAGAATGAGCACACATAGCAATGCACAGAGACACGCAGGTGAAGGAAGTGATTAATTATATTTCAGACAGATTGCTTCTGCTGCAAAAACAAAAGCAAGGTCTGAAGGTGCTTCTGTAAAATGATTTGTGCTTGACTTTTTTTCTTTTTTTTTTCTCTTTTTTTTTTTTTAAATTAAATTAGGTAAAACCTGTAGTAATTTTATTAAAATGCAGCACAAAAATCCAGAGTACTGAGGCATCTAATCAGTACAGTGAATGAAAACAGATCTTATAAAAAGATCATTAAGAAAGGAGCTCTACTTCTTAATATAGGAACTTTTTACTTCAAGAATTATTTTTTCCGAAAATATTTCTACCTTTTCTAAAGGACTAGATGTTGGATTATTTAGATATATGGAGGTTGAGGAACCGGGGTCTGTTCAATGGGAAAAAAAAGTTCAGTGGGAAATCTAGGAGAAACAAACTAGCTGTAGTGAAATTTTCTATGAATGCCTATGTCCCAGATGCCACTTCTCAAATTCTGTATTCAAATACCTGTCTCATCTCATGAAATGTAATTGCTGGTCAAAAGCACTGATTGAAGTTTTAGACATGTTCATTAATAAAATGTATTTAGGTCAGCAAAGTTGCACCATTATAACAGTACATCTTAATATGAATAAAACCAAATAAATCCAGCTGCGTCATTTTCCCTGAACCAAAAAATGTAAGGAAGGAAAGTCTCATAAACTTTGAGACAATGAGTAACAAAGTCAAATATTGAAATTATTCTCTGAAAATTATTTGAAATTGAATGATCTACCAAAAAAAAAAAAGCAGAAAAATCAAGTCAAGTACAAGAATCGGGCAGAATGGAGTTGAAAAAACAAAAGATAGGTAATAAAATATTTTACAGAAGTCAGACTAAAATTTAATTGACTTTTTTTAGGAATTAAAAATAGAAACTGCTAAACTGCCAGACATAATGCAGCAGGTGTAGTCAGCATTTGAACTTGAAGAAGCCATTTGATACTACATCAACTGTTCTGAGTAGTTTAGACAATGGAATATTGACAGACAAATCCTCAGCTGATTGAAAAACTGCTCACAAACTGAAGCCATATGGAAAATGTTCATCAGTTAAGTATCTAAAAGCTGATAGAAGAAATGTTAAAAGACTGCTAGCATTAAATTTCCCTTTTCTTATAAAATAAATCACTGATGTGGTGGGAATGTGTAACAAGA
This sequence comes from Argya squamiceps, assembly GCA_037834095.1. Lineage (NCBI taxonomy): Eukaryota > Metazoa > Chordata > Aves > Passeriformes > Leiothrichidae > Argya > Argya squamiceps. The sequence continues at coordinate 68,612,081 of JBBMKD010000001.1, read as the reverse complement.
TGTTCAGATCTGCATATGATGTGTTAATCAAAAAGATATCCACAGGTAAAGTATGTTGTATCAATTCTGCAGTGGGACAGGCTCCAAGCAAATTATGTTTTGCAGAGAAAAACAAGACCCAACCAAGGGTACCCAGAGCTCTAGGTTTGAGATAACTCAGCCTTATAAAGATTCAGATATATTGTCTGTATTCTGAATCAGCCCTTGCAGGAACCAGCTCAGGAACTTTTCATCACCAAAAAAAGTTTTTGATGAATCAACATTTAAAAATGCTTGTTAAAAAATTCAAAACTGTTCAAATTACTAATGAAAACAGCAGGATTATGTACATGCTTAAAGTTGAACATGAATCTAGTTAACAACTGAACCTTCAATATGAAATAAATTGGTCATACATTACAAGTACATACTGGAACAGTGTCATTTCCACAAAATCCAACAGTACAAATTTGAGGGTAAAAAAATCACAAACCATGGATAACTCTCTTTAATTCTAGTTTTTATATTTGTAAAATATCAATAGCTTCTCCAAAACAGCTTTTTCTCTGTTGCATTTGGTTTGAAATTCTCATCAGAAATTTCTCATGATTTTGTTTAGCTGAAGAGCAAAATTTGTACTTCTTAGTCATCTCATTAATCTACCAGTTTGAAAACAGTTATATTTTAATTGGTTTTTTGTGCATTCTATAATTCATTAATGTGTTTATTCTTCAATTCTAGTTATGTTCAGCGTGCTCTTTCATTTTTTTCACACTGATGTCAAAGAACTCATCACTGTCTTTGGGCAAACTCAATCACAGACACAAAATAAAGCTGACTTTACTGGAACAAGTCATTAATCTATCTGGTTTTCCCACTTTTGTTAGACTGAAATGGTGATCTGATTTTCTAATAAAACTTTCTCCACTGGTTAAAAGAAAAAAAAAAATAACCCCATTCTTAATTTATTAAACAAACCTCCTTAATTTATTATAACAAACCTCCTTAACCCCTCCTTAATTTATTAAGCCAAACCTCCTCTATTACCTTCTTCCTCAATTAGCAACAGGCAATATCATTTAGTCTGTTCTATAGGCACATAATCTCATCAGCATATTCAACATAAGCCTTTCCTCAGGTTCAATGCCTAGCATTTGTTTCTCCTCAGAAATGCTTCTCTCACGACAGGCTCTCACCATCACTATCAGAACAGACATTTCTTTTTCTCTATAAAATGTACTCCTGCTCCACTCTCCTTCTTTACTCTCTCATCTAGAGTCCTGACCTTTTCTTGTCTTTGCTCCTCAGCCCTTTCTTAAATTTACACTGTGATTTAGTAACAGGAAGTACAGTTTTATTCTTGATATAATTCCAAAGCTTTTCACCTTTTCAATAGCTACAGGAAAAATTATTATTGTACTCATCTCTCTCCATATTTTTTCTTCAGTCATGGAAAGAATACTGTCTAATGCTATCTAAATCTTCTTAATCCCTCTTTAAAGCACTTTCTTTTTTTTTTTTCTTAAGGAAAAACACTAAAATTTTCAGCTCTACATAGCTGATTTATCAACACCATTGTCTGTCTGAATGTTATGCCCTGTTCCTCAGTTTGTATCAACAGATTAACTTCTATTTATATTGGAAATTGCATTAATGAGGACTCTACTGTTGTGGGTGTTAAAGACCTTGAGAGTCCCAGTCAGTACTTTCTATCCCCTATATATCTATGCTGTATACCATACCTATCTTTCTGACTGCTGACTCCTGACCCTCAGAGCAAGTTACACCAGCAGTGTTACATACACACAGCCAAAAGCTACTCCCCACTAGATAAGAGCAGGAGGGAGGGTTTTACTTGTCTGAAATAAAACAAGGAGAGAAAACTTTAAGTCAGGAATGGGACAGGTGCTTAAGATTATTTCCCAGCTCCTTTTTTTCTTAAAAATACAGATGCAGCCTCTAATGTGTTAGAATTAAAAATTATAGTGATGTGAAAGGTAGATTAAAGGGAACTGTTCACTTCACTTTTTTAGAAAAGCATTATTTCTTCTGCTTTGACCTTTGCAGAGCGGAAGCTGGGAAATAGCCCATGAAATAGTTGTGCTACCTCCTAGATTTATTTTCCTTTTTTCCTTTTTTCCATTCCATGATCCCTTGATTTCTGAGTTTAAAAATATATATAGGAAATTTAGTGATACCACTTCTGGTTGCAAGCTTGTATCTATTAACACATGAATATATATGAATATATATTAATATATATATATATAATCAATTTCTAAAGCAGTATTCAACAGGATGATTGCTTCACAAGGAAAGAAATAATTTTTATAATTTCAGCAAAGATGAACATAATTCAAAATATTCTGGTGAAACACACAGGTGGAAAGAGGTTAACTACATGGGTAAGGGCTTAAACAGCTAGGCATTCAGAGAAACATGTTTTTGCATTTAGAAGATTTTGACTTTAATTGTCATTTACCCTTCTAGGGGCCATTATGGGGTTAGTTTGTTTTTAAATGACTTCCCAGAAAGCAGCTAAGAATGAGCAAGAAGCAAGATTGGAGCACTGAACAAAGAAATTTTTCAGATATTACTCTGTCTATTACAATTCAAGAGTACTGCAATTTAATGGATATAAGGAAAATAACCACAGAATCCAATAGTTATACCTTCCTGCTAACATTCCTGTAAAGCCTCTGAACCATTAATATAAAAAGGCCGTTCAAGTCCAACATGTTAAATATGTATTATACCAAAAAAAAAAAGGATTAAGGGAAAAATGCTGTTCTGAGTCTACTCCTAATCCTACTTATTTTGCAAAATACAGTGCAATAAAGCAAGGTCATGTTCTGAATTATTTCTTCAGCAGTTTGCAGACCCCTACAAAACAAATTTTTTTGAAAAATCCATTCTTCCTAGATATTTTAATCTTATTGGAACTGTTTGTTTTATTTGAATTTTAAATAACTTCTGAAAAACTCTACATGTGGTATTGACTACCATTCCTGAACTCCTTCAAGGGGGTAATGGAAACTTCAACAAGGGGAATTAGATAGGAGTCATACAGAGCTCTACAGGATCTTCTTATTAGATAAACTTGCAATTCAGATGATTACAAATAATCCACACTCAGGCAATTAAGCCCAAAGGAAAAACAGGAAGAAATTAACAAAGTCAGAATACCTAGTCTCTCTAAAAGCAATAGTCACCTCATTATTTTGATATCTTACGTGTCCTCTTGGAAAGGTCAATGTAAATGTATCTTTTGGGGAAATTTTGTATTTGGTTCATGTTTATGTGTGTACCTGGTGTTGTAAATGGACAGCATGAGGGTCAGAGGGGGTGGAAATCTGAATCTCACAGCTTTTTCTCTTAGATTCTGTGATGACCTTGCACGTAAGAACAAATTTTACCCTAAAAAAAGTATGCAGAGTAATTCAAAGTCATCACAGCCCTGATGGAAGCATGTCTCTCAGAAATATCAAAACTGACCTTGACTCACTGACATCTTCTGGCCATCTGTGCAATTATACAAGCCCAGATTTTTGATCTAATAGAATATATAACTATTTATGATGACAAAAGGCTATTCTGCTGTTTTCAAACTAGCTGAAAGAAGACTTACAGAAGAAAGTTTTATTTTAAAAGTTAGGCTGACTTAAGAAAAGCAAAAGTTGAGACTTGGAAGTGCAGATCAGAGTTATTTGGTTAGCACACTCTGACAAGAGTTTCAGTTTAATGATCAGCTCAGGTGTCTTCACCACTGGCAAGTCCCTCCACTGCACAAAGGCCAGAAGTTAAAGCTGAATGTTACACTTTGTTAACACTTTGGCTTTGTCTTAGTTAAAGCATCAGCTTACCATCCAATATTTAAAGAGAAGAACACTGCAAACAAATTTAAAAGCGTCTGTGAGACAGTTCATGTAGTTAACTGATGCTAAATGTCTTGCTGAATGGGTTTAGCTCCCCTCTTTATATTTCAGGAGATCATGAGCAATTACTAAGGGCTTTGAGTAACATGCAAGAAAGATATTTTTTTTTCCTTTCTCCTACTTTACATGTTTGTCCCAGAGCCATCTCTGACCACACACGAGCTTTTCAGCATTACCAATTATTCTGGCTATTGCTCTGTGATAATGCATATGTCCTACGCACCATAAAAAGTCAGAAGAAGTACTTAAAGCTCTGAACGTGCTACAGTGCACTTTTCACTCTAAATGTACTGAAAGTAGCTTTCAATATTTTGTTTCCTTTGACCATCACAGGTTCAGAAGGTTTTCTCTCCTACAGGGATCAGGAATAAGCTACAATCCCTCTTTGGTAATATACACTCTAGATCTTAATCATCTATTTATATAGACATTTCCTTTTTACAAATAAATGTAGAGTGAAACAGAATAAATATTCATTTAAAACCCAAATGTTTATGTTTTGGAAAATGCTTGTTTACCAGAAATTCTTCAAACACAATGATGTTCTCCAGCTGCAGGGAAGGTTTCTATTAAAATGCTTTTATATTCATTGGGTTCACTACTATAATAGAGTGACCCTCTGTTGGGTAATGAGTGAGTTAGGGTTTTGGGTTGCATCAAATCCTTCCTTCTATCTGTAACAGGAAGGCTGTGGTGGTGTAAATTAGCTGGTTAGCTGATGAAAGGTCATGATAACACCACAAGGAATACAAAACCTGTTGATCTATATATATATAATGTAATGATGGAGTTTCCTCCAGAAAAAGCTTTCTTTCTAAGCAAAAAAAAATAAAGTTGTAGAGGATGCATAAGAGTACAGCAGCATGTGAGATAAGAAGTGCACTTCCTAACTCCTTTGCACTGTTTTCCCTGAGAGCAGCCTAGGCACATGTTCACAGCTCAGCCTGGCTCACATCAATACCCCGGGCTGATCATTCACACCACATGGTTTTCAAACAGTGCCTTTCTAAAGAGGTTGCCTTTCCTGATAGCTGAATTACTGCCTACTTCTTTACAACTACCTCCACCACCCTGAAGGAGGCTAATATGCAAAAAGCATCTGTCACATCACTGTTGCTCAGAAAATTTGGAGAAGAAGACTAAAACTAAGCCACAGATCATGTGGAATATACTTGCTGTCTCTCCTGTATGGGCCTACCTGAGGCTCCAACTGCCTCCTCCAACTTCTTGATTATTCTCTAAACCTACCAGAGAGGTAATGTCTCCCTTTGCCAAGCATCATTTAATGCTCTAATATCTTCTGAACACTCCAACATGCAGAGTTTCTTCTTGGCTGAATGGTCTCCAGGACTGACTCATACTTTACCTCCTTATCTGAGGACCAACACAGTCTGTGTATGCCAGACTCATGGTGACCCAGGATGACATCAAAATCTGGAATCCGTTTGATGACTTAAATTATTTCTTGCTGATAAAATATTTAACAGGTGTCATAGATAATATTTGGCATATTTCCTGGAAGGGTTATGGGTGCGTTCTTAAAGCCTTTAAATTACTAATGATATTTTATAAAGCATTGGTTAGTGAACCCTTCATATGACTCTTAATGCTTTCACAGGAAGTCAGGTTTTCTGATTCAAACCAAGATTAGTACCATGCAAAAACCTATTAATAATAAATACAGATCTTCTTCCTCTGGCACAAGGAAGACAAGCACTTTTTCAGGCCAAATGACGGGGAATTAATAGCTATTGTGCTACTCAGTGAAACCAAACTCAGGTACACTTTGAGTAGTGATGAACTGACTTTTTTGAGTATGAGAGGAGAAAATCACACAATAGTCAAAGAAGTAGAAATGAAAGCAACCTTTGTGAAATATTTCTGATTACTTGCTTGCTATGAAGATGTAAAATACTAAGCTACAATACATATGAGCCATGTGTGACTGTCACAAAATGACTGTTACTACTTACCACTGGTTAGCAGTGCCTTAATCCTAGTGAAACCATTAAGGACACTATTCAAGGAAACAATTAATAGTTCTCATTGTAAAATATTATTTTTCACTTAACAATTATAAGATAAATTCCTCAAGCGGTACTCTAAGGTCTGATTTTCTTCAATTTTTCTTTGGTTACTTTATCTCAATCTTATTTAAATATCCCTCATATTACAAGATGTGATTCAATGCCTAAAGCCCAGCACTCTTCTGAGTAACCTTGGACCCATTCTAAACTGTGAACTGTTCCTTTTTACAAATTCCTCTACTCTTTTATCCATAATGTCATTTTGGCAGTCTGTCTTGTCAGTCAGGACAGAGTAATACACTTTCTAGTGTCGTTATCAGAATTTCTCCCTCTCCTTCTACAAGATTTCTAGTTAAATACATTTGATAAAAAATACTTATGTTGAAGATTATGACATAGAAAATATGAAGGTGGTCCTGTATTCAGTTCATCTCAGAACTGTCAATCTAGACTTAATTCACATGTAAGAATTTGAGTTGAAAATCGTTTCCCTCCTTTTCTTTGATAGAGAAATACAATCAATTAGGGCTCCTGAAGGTTAAGGGCAGATGCAAAAGGTCAGGACTCATCAAATGCTGTTCTTATACAGGCATAAGACAGGGAAGGAATCAGAAATATCCATTGTTCGAGCACAGCTTTGGTCAGTCCTCCCCTCTCATGTTTTGCCAAGAACAGACACATCATCTCATTGACAAGGCCAGAGCTATCAGAAAAGTCAGTAAGAAATATCAAAATTCTGATAATTAGGGTGAATGAGCTAAAGATAATGGGTCTGTAGATCTACTCCTCATCAGGTGCTCTACCTTCTGCTGGCTGTTCTTCCCTTCTACAGATTAACCCTTTTCTGTCAAAAGAGGACTAGTTCCAAATTCTCCTCCTAAACTAACTGTGAGTAGAACCATAGCACAAGGTCAGGGTCAGGGCAAGGTGGACATGACAGCAGGGGATAGGCTTCAGGCTTCAGCTGTTCTAAACAGAGAGTTCAGATAGTTCCTGAAAGGGGAAGAAAGAGCCACGTGGATTAGTACTGGGGAGTTACTGCTCAGTGAGCAGCAGAGGGAAAAAAAACTGCCAAGGTGTAAGCAGCTATAGCACAAGTGGGCTTGTTTTCTTTGCTTGATTTGTTTATTTTTCTACAGTCTCCTCTGTCTTGACCTCCTTGTTACAGAGCTGTACGGTCTGTCTTTATGGCAATTCTAGTCATATGAGGAGCTCTGTTTTAAATGACCACCCAAGAGACCAGCAAATCAAATTTCCCTTTAAGAACTTTATATAAAGACAAAAAAAAAAGAAATAAATAAAAAAATAAGTCCTTAGAAACCATGATATATCTCTTTAAAATAAACATCTAATAAGAAGCAAATTTCATATTTCAGTTAACATTTCATTGAATTTTGTGACTGTATAACCAAAAGCTAAAAAAGATATTTGAAAGGGGACTACTTGAATGTCTCTTCTAGGAAATGTTGTTTCCTAATAACTGAACTTTTCCCTATGGTATAGCAAGACAGATACCCTCAAAACAGAGGCACTCAAAGTGTGTGCAATTGCAGAAATTTTCAGTCAGCACAAATGATGACTATATTTACCAGGAAAACTTTTTAGGCAAGCATGTCAACTGCTGGACACTGAAGTCTAACAAAGGTAGGAATTCTACTGGCAATTCCATTCTATATTTAAAATATTCTACTTTGATCTAAGCTACTTCGCAGAGACAGTGGAGCAGTTCTGCTTTCTCTTAGAGAAAATGCGGCTATATTCCGTGTCCTCTATGAAAGAAAATAAAACCTTCCTGTCTTAAATCCTCAGATCTGAAAGGTTAATAATTTAACAATACAGAGCATAAAGAACACACAACATATTGTGTTGCTATTTTAGGTAAAGAGGTAAGTACTGAGCAGAAATTCTACCTGCTGGGAATTAATACCAACCATATTATTTCCTTTTGAGGAAGTATTGATTCTTCCAAAAAGCTTTTGAAGTATAAAAAACTTATCACACTTCTAAAATATAAATGCTTCTATGGCCCCCCTCAAAGAAAGGAAAACATTCTCTGAGTAGCCAGCATTCATTAGGTCTAAACTTTTGCTACTCATAAAAGTGCTTCCTACATGAATGGCTAGTTTTTATGAGACACCCGAAGCCCTGTGGTTTTGGTTCTTTGCTGCCATCCATAGCAGTTTTCTCTTCTAATTGACAGAGAGCATACTTGCTGGAGAACATCCCTCAAATTCCCTTTACTATGTCCTTTTCATTCTTCTTTTGCATATTATGAACTGACATTCCAAGTGGGCTCCTTCCTGGTCTCTATTCCCTGGGAGGGCCAGAGATTGCAATCAAATAAATGCAAATTACTTCAGCTGCCTGGCTAGACTCTGAGGCTATCAGCTCTAATGATCACTTGTGTGTGGCTTGTGCTCCCAGCAATGGGTAAAATGCATCTGTAGTTTCTTGTACTAACAATTCTTGTAATGAGTAAGGTAGCCATTGAAGCTGTGCCTGACAACATCAAGCAAATTCTTTTTGATTGTATCTCCAGCCTTATTTGAAAAGACCCTGAACAATCAGTAAATCTCTGGTGCCCACTGTTCCTGGATAACCTGTGTTAAAGGAGTGGAGGAAAAAAATGAAATAAAAGAAAATATCAGATGCCTCTTTTTTGCTGCTAATTTTTAATGTAGTGCTTCTGAATTCTTCTAGCTTGTACCCATCTTCTTGCTATTGGACTGAATCATGAATTATGAGGTCTAGTTGCTTTTAGGAAGGTTTTCTTAGGGTGAGATCAATAACTCGATTTGCATACTACACTTACTGTAAGTGCTCTCCAGCCTACACCCCAGAGAAGGCCAGCTCAGTTACTGTGGAGACCTAAATGCATTCAGCAAAGGGATTAGGTGCTGATTGGTACAGACAGTCAATTAGTACTTCAAAGGGAAGTTGACTCCTTGTTTTATACACACAGAACATGGGATAAAAAATTGTAGTTGATGTCTTATAATCTCTGTTGTTTCAGCCTTGACCAGGACAGCATGATATTGGAAGCTTTCTCGGAAGTTAAAAGAGTTCTGCATTGGCTCCTAATGGAATGGAAGCACTAAGAGAAACATTGACATTGTGTGATCTGTACACACTAGCTTTCCTAAAGTATTTCAGGCTGCATTGATTCTCTGGGACTCTGTCTGTTCAAGTCTAAAGTATTTTTAATCTCTGTGATGTGCTGATCAAACCTTGAAATGTCAGGTCACATTATTTCCACAAAACCAGTTCTATTTATGATTAATTAAAATTTCTTCTTGATTGCATACAGTCCTTTTTAATGTATAATCCCTTCAATGTGTAGTGATTCAAAGTTCGGGCCCAATCCCCAAAATAAAAAAGCAAATTATTTCAGTGCATATTATGCCCAGGCTGAGACGTAGTAAGTCCCTCCATTTGATAAAGGAAACAAAAAGCAGAAAACTAAGCTGATAACAAGTAAACCAATATACTGTAAAGGAAGAGTTTGATTCACGGTGACTATATAACTACAAAGCCATTACACACATTGGATTAAAATTTTGCCCTTTAAAGGATTCACTGTATGCCATCTTTGTAATTGCACTGATGGTTGTGGTTATGTTTCCAAGTTCTGTAACTGCAAACAACAATATTCAAGAAATTATTTTGTCTTTTACATACAGTGCGTACTTTTTTTTTGTTAAAATGAGGGATGTAAACAATGACTAGAACTATTTGAGTATATGACAGCTAAAATATTACATATTATTCATTTTTTAGTAATAAATTATTACAAACTTTCTTTTATTTTACTCTTCCTTCTCCTTCTCCTTCTCCTTCTTCAGTAAATATAAGGGAATTCCTGCCCAAATGAGACTAAGAATGAAAAAGAAAGAGCATAATCTACGATGGATCATTAGAGCCATCACAATTTAATAGTTCAATTGCAGTATCCAAGCAGGGAGGGGAGGAGTGTTAGATTTATCTCACCTAACTTTAGACAACTAAAATTTACTCTGTGTGAGCCAGTTATTATGTAGGAAAAGCTTTACAGCAGTGAAAGAAATACACGCTCTTACGGAATGATTTTGTTGAGCTATTTTAGATATGTGCATTGGAATGAAAGGATTTGATCTCTGAAGTGTTAAGTCATCTTTATTTTATCAGATTCATTTTATCAGAATCTGATTATGATGAAGTTCTTATATGGTACATGAAGCTCAGTAAATTACACACAAACGTAATTTAACTTATCTAATTTTTGAACTGCCTCCAGCACAGACTAGTCGCTCTCTGAATTTTTTGTAAGAGGAACCTACAACCAAAAATGTTTTCATTTGCCCCTGTTTCCTATTTTGTGTACTGAAAACAGATTTTCCAGTAAGTGCAGATATACAGATAATTATGTACAACTGATTGCAGATTGCTTACAGGATGTTTCAAAAGTATGATTAAACAAAAAGCTGTATTAGAAAAATGCATTTTAGACTACTTATTCATTTGGTGTCCATTAGCCTAGAATAATAAGAGGAAATTATATTTCTCATCCAATTTGCAAGCTAGATGTTAAATTTTCATAGTCTTGAAGCTGTTTTGCTCTGAGCATACCAAACTTTGTTGATACTGATCTTCTGTGCTGTCTGTGTGCTCCTATCAACATTTCCAGCTCACCTATACAGGCTTTCTTCCTTTGAAACTACGTGAAACGTTTCTTGTTTTTTAGTTCATAGTTCACCAACATGACATCTTAGCAGTTTCCGTGTCTTCATATGTATATTTTCCAGCCTAGCCCAGGGGAAACTATTCCTCAGTGTAATGGCTAGCATGATACTACAGCACAGATAATATTGTAAGAGTTATACCCTAGAACGCCCAGAAGTGGAATAGAGGTTTTGATGCTTTCTGGTTTTCAGTTACAGCATCACACTGTGGGTGCATTATGTGTCTGGGTTTTATTTCTGTCACTATGTAACAGTATAACTTGGAATTTTAATTGCTCCCACATCCTACCATTGCCTATATCCAGTGCTGTGATAGCACTGTGATAACATGTTCTAAAGGGCAGGAACAAATGAGCATCTTTTCAGTGTTGAAAAGCTAAAATGTACATCAACGCTTGTCTTGTTATACTGAGCTCAACTGACAGAGAATTTTACCTAAAAGATAGGACTCACTATACAACTTAGAAAAAATTCTTGAAGTACGCTGTGCAACCAGTTCTCAGAAGCTAAAGAGCTTTAGCTTTATGGGAGCTAAAGAGCTATCTAACTTTTGGTACATTCATTTCCACCTGTGAAAAATGAGATTTTGTTTCTCTTTCATCCTCATTTGTTTAATATAGATTAAGGTCTACTGAAAGAACAAAAAAGGGTACACAAATGTTTTAAAGTAGCAATTTTGTCTGTGGCTTTCAAAGCAAAAAGCGTATTGAAATAATTCAAAAACAAATTCCTGAGATATTAACCAGAAAAAGAAAATCCGAGGGAAAAAATTAGAAAGCCATACTTCATCGAATTTGTGTCCTGGTTAAAGGACAAAATAGGAATGTAAAATGATGTAACTGTACCTGACACATGAAAAAGAATGAACATTTTTAGTGACAACACTTAGATTAAAAAATAGTACTATAATCCTTAAAAAAAATCTAAAGGACTTCATAAAACTGTGAAACTGCTAACACTTTCACATTTAATCCAGCAACAATATTTTTGGTTACTAAACATACTAAGTTCTGCTAAGATTTGTGCCTGAATTTCCCGTATTGGTCTGATAAACCTAGATAAATCTGTTTCCCACAGCTCTTACAGGAGCTGCACCCCAGATAAGAAATGTAGCAATATTGCAATAGTGCCTGTAGGCCTACACCATCATGGAGAGTACTACACAAGCACTCTTGTGCTATTGTAGAACCAGTATCATCTTTCATCCTTCATGGATGTACACAGGCCAACCAGTCCCCTCTATCTGCTTCCAGTCCCTGAAAAGGAGATCTATGCTGCTAAAATACCACAGCCCAGGGAAAAAGATGCCTAATTATTCAAACTGTCATACCAGAGTCCTCTCCCCAGTCCCTGCTTTGGACTGTTTATATCCAAAAGCAATATGAACAAGACTGCATGAAAAATATTAAGCCAAATTAACAAGTCAGTCTCTAAATGTATCTACGTGTACTGACTTATGCCTGGGGTTTTTTTAGCTTTTTTTCCCCGCCATTTCTGGTTCTGGTCCTCTTTTCAGGGCACATACTGAAATACACCTTTATCTAATTTTCTTGTACTTCTAATATTTTTAATATCTCTGGAGGTATTTAGAAGTCATCTGGACACAATCCTGAGTAACAGTGCTCTTGGGGACCCTGCATGAGCAGGGACTTGGACTAGATAATCTCCAGTGGTGCCTTCCAACTTTACCTGTTCTGTGATCCTGTGATGCCATAACACATAGACAAAAGTTCCCAAATCTCACCTCACAATGAAACTGGGGTCTGACTGATGTGTGTATGTGTCTGTCCAACCACTCCTTCTAAGCAGGAAATCCTAGCTGATATACTAATTAAACTGACTTAAGAAGATTGTAGTCCTGGTAAGCTTTTCCAAAGTACGAAGCAGTTTTAAGAAGTAGTTTTCATCTGAGAAATAAATGATGCTGAGATGCTAAGAAATATGATTTCAGTACAATGCCTGAGACGAGTACTTCTTCATACCAGCATTTTTAAGTGCTACTCTCTTGGTAGAGTTTATTCTGGATAGTATTTTGAGAGAAATTATTTCAATGTTCATTCTGCCTGTATAATACATTTCTTAGTTCAGTCAGTGGTTCTGAATTGACTCTCTGCTCCTTAGCTTGATGCACTTTCTGAACAGAATCAAAAACGCAGCTTCATATTGTCATTAACTCATAAAATCACAAGGGCTGTGATTTTGCTCTTCTGCCACAGACCTCTATGCTCAGCAACATCCACCTCATCCAACAAATGGTGGCACCAATTTAATGGCAGTAAGAATCCAGCTGGATAGCTGAAGTTTTTCTTTTCTCATACATAGGCCCTACATGAAAAGGGAGATGTCTCAGAGTCAGAGAAGCATTTATCTTCTCACAGCATCCCTTTTCCAAAACTCTTTAAAGGTTCTGCAGCATCCTGAGCTTGTGGCATCACTAGGAATTCCACTCTTTCACAAATTATAATCTCACATTAACATTCATAAGTTCTTAATTGTCATGCAACTTGTACCTACACTCTTGATATCCACTAATGTTTCTAGGGAGACTAATAGCAGTAAATTAATTAACTATATGATAAGATAAAATTATATGTATCCCAACCCCAACAAAAAAAAATAAAGGCAGTGCAGTTTTATGGAAAAATGCTAGGCTGTTTCATGAAAAAGATACAAAGATCATAATGCAAAATATGCTTGATTTTTTAATCCAGTTATCATGTAAAAAGGATTTATATTGAATGGACAAGCACAAAGAATGGGAGTTCCAGTTTACTTTCTGAATTCTTCACAGTATTTCTTTGTGTGCCATGGATTTTGTTGCCAAGCTCTAGCTCGACATAGGCTAACAGTGGAAACTAGGGAAAGGCACACTGCAGTGCTATCTCTTCTGGCTCTGAATAAGAATTTTGGTTTGAAAGCACTGTGACTGCATTTATGGACCATTAACTGACTGATTCTGAATTAATTTAAGGGTCTCAAAACTGCACTATGTTCTGTGGTGGATATGACCTTAAACATGTAAATATATTTCTATTTTTTAAGCCTAACATTCAGTTGCCCTGTTATTCAAGATATCCCTGGTTAGACCACTGAGCACTTGAATTCCCGTTTTTTTTCCTAGTGGCCAGATCTATACCCATCTGAACTGCTGAACTGTTCAAAATCAAGTCCCAGCAGGATTAACAAAACAGACATTTCTGTGAATTGCACAATTTTAGAAATGAATCAATTGAGCACATGCCCAATACAAAAAACCCACTAGAGACTGCTCAAGAAACAGGCTATCAAATTTAAATCCCCAGACCACGCAAAGAATTTCTTCACTTGGAAGTGAGTTTAGAAATGTTAGCATGGAGTACTTGTCTGTTGAAAATTGCTGAGCAGTCATTAGTAAAAATCTTTTCTATATGATGGTTCCCTGTGGATGAGACCTCATAACACACAGGCAGGGGTCCCACATGCACTTCAGCTGAACTCCTGTGTTTGTACATCCAGTTGTTCCTACTTCCCTGGCATGTATCTTTGCAGATTTAAACACTTATATGTCTTGTATCAGAGTTAAGGATCCCAGTATTTTGACATTATATGGCAGTGGTATATTCCTTTGGTGCTTTCCAGGACATCAGCGTCTCCATGCTGCACAGCAAATAATGAAGCAGAATGGAACCTGTGATGTCTGTGAGCAGCAGAATCACATAACCTGATAGGTAGAATCTCACAGGGAACATACTCCAGTTTATTGCACAAGTGATCACCTCCGTTTAGCCTAAACTGTTTCTCTTTACAGGCACACAGTAGTGGGGCCTTCTTTTCATGTAGATTAAATGATCTCTGTCTCCGAATGGGAAGACTGACTTTTTGACAGAGAATTTTTTTTCTTCTGTGGATGATCTTGATTACTCTGTCTATTGGAGTGTGCATGTGAGGATTCCTTCATTGCCTGATGCTGAGTTTAGTTGTCTTTAATCCCAGCTCCAGCTCTTCTGGCCAGTGCTATAACCCCTGCATTTGAAGTTAAAAGACAAGCCCCAAGTACTCTTTTCCATATAGCATGTGGAGTTTTGGATGAAATTTACTCAGCAAAGAGCCCCCAAGTGAACATATTCCCCTGGCATTTCCTTCTACTTTCCAACATTGGACAAAGATAGGCATTTAAATTAGACAGGATGTATGCTAAAATACAGTCTTTGGATCTTTATCACACCCACAAAAGTCATTGACATTGTGTTGTGTTGCAATACAAGAAAGATCTATATGTCTAACAACTTCACAATGTCTCTAGTAGATTAATTTTAATATGAAGAAATGAAAACTGGTCAACACCTCAACATAATGGGCTTTATTTTCTTCAAGCACCAGTTACCATGGTAGCATTACTGTTAATATACTTTGTTGTTCTTATGTTTTATGTTCGTATGTTCTTTTGAGGTACTACAGAGTTTCTGGGATGAGATGGTTTCTGGGAATTTGGGGTGTTTTGTTTTCAGTTTTTTTGTTGTTGTTTTGGGGAGAGTTCTTTTGGTTGGTTTTTTTTTGGGGGGGTGGGGAGGGTTGGGGGGATTTTTGTGTTTTGCTTTTGCTGACTCACATCTTTGTTACTTAAAATCAGGGGTTTTTCTTCTTCTGTACTTGAAACATCACTGTACTCATGATACACAATGAGTGTTTCCAAAGGACTGAACTCAAATATACCTACACAGGTTTGATTCAATGCAAAGTGTGCAGCTCAATCCTATGCAGTCCATTTAACTTTAAGAACAAGTTTTTCACCCGGTTAGCATTCCAGTGAAGCAGATTTGGGAACAACTTTGTGACAATCTCTGTAAATCCTAGCAACCTATTCTTAGCTAAGCAGATGCTTTCTAAATAGGGCATTTAAACTTTTATGCACTTCTTCTAGAGATTTTCATATTTTTAAAATTGAGAAATGCTTGTGTGCATTTCTCACCTGCTTAGCATTCATTTCTGATTCATAATCCCTCTACAAACAACAGGTTTATTGATTACAAAACCTTCAACAATCCATTTTTGCCAGTGTATTTTCCATGAAAATGTGGGGAAAAAAAATGCCAAAAAAATGTGGACTTGGAAATAAGCCACCTTTATTTTAAGTGGTTTTTTGCAGTTGACGTGTTGTCCCAGCAACCTAGTTTCTTACTGTCTGCCAGAAGAGAGATTTCTTTGGTTCCATCATGTTACAAAGCTGAAAAAAGGAAAAGAGAGACAAGCAATGAAAATTCACCATTTCATTATTCAAATATGTGAATTACCCTGAGTTGCAGCCAAGCCATGGGGCTAACCCACAGTGTTCTTCAACACCTATTCAAACCCTTCAGCGCTGCAATACTTCATTTCCATTAATTAAATAATTACATCAAACTCTCTGTAAAGATTGTGTTCAACTGAATTCAGGCATTCCAAAATAGTTATTCAGTAAAGATTAAGCTCATATTATTACGCCATGAATTGACAAAGATCTTGTTTATTTCCCTTAACAGAGGTATTTTAAAAGCTCCCTTTAATAAAAAAAAAGTAAAAAAAAAACCCTTAGACATGAAAATTAACCCCCAAATTGTAATTGATGACATTTCACATCATGAAAAAACAGAAGTTAGTGTCCAAAAATCTTAGTTTTTTATTTCATAGCAAAGTTTTTATTAAAATCTATTAGAGTTAATATATCGTAAAGATGAAGTCTTATGAAGTTCAAAAATTATTGTCCTTGCTTATATAACATGAATCCCATTGTTATTAGTGGAAGAAGGTGGTGCTTGAGCAAGTTGACATAATAAGATTATATTTCATCCTTTTTTTTTTGTTCCATCTTTGGTACATTTGATCACAAAACACTGTTTTCCATCAGAAAAAAAAATGATGGCTGAGAGAAACTGAAGCGTAAGTCAACTCTTTAAATGACTAGTTGAAAGGAGCTGACAGGAAAGGGGAGAAAGAAACCTGAAAACATATACAGAAGGATGAAACAGAAGATATATGTGCCTTGCAATAAAGTGATGACAATCAAGGAAGTGGTCAATGTGATGTGCAGGATTTGAGATCTGTTCTTTAGTTTCTAATGCTCTCATCCATCTAGATGTGTGACACAAATATAGGGTAGCCAAAATATCTTTGTGCAGCTGGAAAATCAGAGATGGAGGATGTCATACAGTAGAGGTCATAGTGGCATAGTTTACAAAAAATACAGACAGAGCAGCTTGTCTAACCCACAACTATCCAACACCCACTGTGAATATGGGGAGGAACTGAGTCCAGCCGGAGAACAAAATCTGTTTCAGTCACTATAGCATTTCATTTTGTTCATCAATTTTTTTCTACTAGATGTGTCAAAGAGCAAATGGAGATTTTGATAGAAATGGAGGACAAGAAAACCTAAAATAAGATCATGAATTATACTTATAGGCAATTTGGTAAATTTAAGCACACCTGGAAACTAAGTGATATACACTGTGACAACAGCTGTGATACTAGATGTAAACACCATTCTGTAGTGCACAAAGTTTTACACCTCTTGCCATAATCTTAATTACAAACACTTCTCTTTATGCAAAATATACCAGGTTTTTTACAGAAATGTATTCCTCTAACAGTAGTTTTGCTTTTATCTCTCTCAAACCATAAGATGCAAAATCCAGAGGAACACAGAGCAGAAAAGTACAGGCCAGAAAAAGAGGAAGAAACTATTAATGATCATGAGAGACACATAAGAGACACAGATTTCTTCTGTCATGAGGCAAACCATGAGGCATTTGAAAATACTTCTATACTAAGAGAAAGCTGGAGGTTTGAGCACATATCTAATGTATCATTGTGAAAAAATGAAGTAGTGACAGAATAGTGATAACACAAGGTTGGTAACATATGTAAGTACTGAAGGAGAAATTACTGAATGGAATGAAAGTTTGAATCACATAATGAGGAAATCAACAGCTATGAGGACATCACTTATTTCAGAGAGTACTGTGAAATAAAGTAGCCTGAAGTATGTTATAGGTATACATATTTTGTTATGGGTCCCTACCTTTCCCTTCACATAATTTTTGTCCTGTTGTATTTCTTAGTATCTTAGAGAGTATCATAGATAGTCTCTATCTTCATTTTTAGTTACATTAAAACTGAGGGCCTGCCTTGCATAGCTGGATAAATACAGTGCAATTGAGTTGTATTTTTTTAGGCAATGCATTGCAGAATTTCAGCTTCATGGCTAGGTTTGATTTAAGTCATTGCAATGAAACTACAGAAAACTTCTTTGACTCTTATTGCTGTGTGCTTCCTGCTAAACACTCAAAGTTTCACTGGATAATGTTGTTTCTTATTCAAAAGAATTGTATAGGGCTATTGTTCTCTTTAAAACAGTTTTCCTCCCATGGACAGATGCATTTCAAAAATGAGTAGAGTGATCCACTGAGAAAATTATTGCTGATATGTAAACTCAGCAGAAATCAGATTTCTGCTTGGCGGGTAACTGAAGCTTGTGTATATGTGTTACTGTTGTGCATTTGCTGCAGATGAAGTAGACATGGTTGTGGGCTGTATTAATAAACTATTTCCTTTAAAGACAGAGAAGCATGAATGCCAAGAGCCTGGAAGTACACTGCTGTGTGAAGTTTCATTCACCTATCCAAAAGAAGATGATTTCAAATCAGAAGAGGTTCAAAGAAGGACAGATAACTTGATTAGGGAAGCCTTTTGTCCAAGACTGGATAACAATAATACATGTTCTTTGGTCTAGCAGAACAAAAGTTGATAGAGGTATTACTAACCTTTATAAATCCACTGGTGAATAAATATCCATGAGAAAGAAAGGTTATTTAAATTAAAGAATAATTCTGGAAGTAGAAAAAGTATGTGGATGAATCATCCAGGATTAATACATTCTCAGAACTAAGGTTTCTATCATAGAATCATAGACTCATACCAGTTGGAAAAGTTCTGCAAGATCATGCCAACCATACCATCCATGCCAACTAAATTATAACATTAAGTGCCACATCCTGTCATTTCTTCAACACTTCCAGAGATGGTCACTCAATCACTTTTCTGGGCAGCATTTTCCAAAGTTTAATGATCCTTCCAGTGAAGAAATTCTTCATGATGTTCAGCCTGAACTTTCCCTGGCACAGCTTGAGGTCATTTCCTATTGTCCTGTCTCTAGCTGCCTGGGAGAGGAGGCTTCTTGTGACACCCTCTTTTCAGGTGCTGGTGAGAGTGATAAGGTCCCCCAAGCCATCTTTTCTCTGGGCTTAAAATCCCCAGCTCCCTCAGCCTCTCCTCACGGCACTTGTGTTCCAGACTATTCACCAGCTTTGTTGCCTTTCTTTACTGAGGAGGTGTTGTTAAAACCACTTTTATTATCTTTCACAGCAGTGACCAGATGGAGTTCTAGCCAAGATTTTGCCTTACTAATTTTCTTTCTACATAACCTAATGACATCCTTGTACTGTTCCTGAATTGCCTCAGAACAATAGGGTTCCAGAAGAGTAATCTATCAGCAGTGATTTGAAAGCAACTAGTTTTATTCTCATTTTTAATCAAGTATAATAAATGAGATGAAATTCTGTACTGTTTGATAACAGTGACTTATGTCTCTGATGTGTGGTCCTTTCCTGTCCCACAACACTCAGCCTGTTTATACTTGCTGAAATTTCTGCAATAAATCTCTCTCCTAGGAGTCTTAATGGATCAAGTAGGAGGAAATGTAGCTTTGCACAATATATATTGTTTTGTACTATAATAAAAATGGCACCAAAATTAAAAGCAACACAGAAATTAATAGAATTAAATGCATTAAAAGGTTTCAAAAATGGTAAACTGAAAACATTGGACAACAGTACAAATAAAATTTTGTTGTATGAAACAGTTTGAACAGGAAAAATTCAGGAAAACTGAAATCAATGACCAAGATCCAGCTTATCTCAAAGTGAGGTTAATAGATTTTTTTTTAAAAGCCTTTTTTTACATCACTAAATTAAATGATAATACATGCAGAAGCCTTCTTTCACATAAGTTTCAGAGAAGGAGAATAATCCTTTAGTTTATACTTCTCCAGTATAATTTTGTTGGGGTTTTTTGGTTTTGTTTTTTTTTTCCTGAAAATCTGCAACGGGCAATACCAAATGAGTATGATTGAGCTATGTTTGCTATCCTTTCCCTAATGAATAAATTAATAAATACATCCATCATATTCCCATTCAATTATGCAGGCTTTCCCAGAGAATTTGTGTGATATGCAGATGTCCACTATGTATCTCTCGTCCATCTTCCAGCAGGAAGCTTGATGGTGTGACCCTCAATTTACGGACTAGGTCATTGCTCTTTTTTATGATGATTTGAAGCAATCAGATTGCTGTCTGAACAGCTTGATAGTAACAATTAGGGAATCTATGAAAGGTTGAACTGAATCTTGTTCTGTGAATCAGATGCAAAAGTTCACCTTCCACTTAGAATATAGTGTTTATGTTGTATACCATGACAGTCAATTCAATTTATTTTATTCCATCCCACCCAATTATCCCAAGGAGGATAATTTCCATCAGGTTGCTGGAAGTCTATCACGCTATGTATTTTGAATAGATTGTTAGAACTACTAAACTGTTAGAACTGCTATCTGTTTCATGAAGTTTTCCTGTTTCCTCTTCTTGCTTTCAAAACAGCTTAGTGTTCAGTCCAGGAATGGACTGATGCTGCAAGGCAGCATCAGAGAAATCGGGGGTAATTTATGATTAAAAATTTGGAAAGAGAGAATAGAGGAAAAGGCGGAGTTCTGGGAACAAACAACTGTGTGGGAAGATGTGGAAATTCCAAAGATCATCTCTGCCACAGATGGGGAGGAGTGCAGGAGCACAGATAAGAAGGCATATGAGAAGATAAGGACGTTGACCATTCTGTAAGGGAAAAAAATTACCAAAGGTCATCGTTCCACTCTTTCTCTTTTTTTTTAATTGACAAGGGCTATTTCATGCTTCTCTGTAAACATATGCATCATGTCTTACACTTTACTGATAAACTATTTTGCAATTATATCCTAAATGAGGGCTAAGTATGCTATCTGCTGCACAAATTAGTATTGAAAAATGTGAAAATAGTTGCATTATAATTCTCAATAACCAGATAATACCAAGCATGAAGAATGGGAGACTTTATGTGTCTTTAGTACTTGAATCCCATCCGCTTAACTCAGATACTTAAAAAAGGCATAATTTCACCCTGAGTTTGCTTTATTACTCAGGAAAAAGGATAGACAAATTGTTGACTAAATTAAATGTACACAGAACATTTTAAGTCTCCATATTTAAGAATACTGATGTTTTGTGAGAAAACGTTTGGACTGGAAGCACATTCAGGTACAGTCTTAATTTTAAAAGACCAGTTATGGAGCCAAATATAGAGCTGATCATCACTCTTGTGCTTTGCCCTTGAGGGTAAGGCTGTAGGCAGCAAGAATCCCAGGGTCATGATTAGAAGGATAATATGAAAGAGTTTAATGTTTTGAGATTTTGTGGCTTTTTTGTTCTTTATGATGCAAGCAAGGCAGAAATTTTGGCAAAATCATTTCTACATGGAAAGCAGTGAGCAAGTTCATAAGTCCTTTGGCCCTTTAAGGTAGTGTTTTTAATTTTAAAAATCACTTAGGCCTTTTGGCCTGTGAAAAGCCAGTATTTGCAGAATCTGATGAATTTTTTTATTTCTTGATGCTTTAATAAAATATTATGTCATATGAATGCCTTATTGTGTATATTATTTATTGACTTAGGTACACTTTCCTCCTTTGGATCCTTACTAAACAGATCTATTGTTTTCTGAATTGATTTTGCTGTCTCAGCCACATTAAGGCATAGACACTTTTTTGGCTTCCATCTGAATGAACAATTTCCTAGTTAGACACACTGGATTTGGAGTTGGGTCAATAAAAGCTTTACTGTGTCCTTTCTCTTTCCTCACAGAGCTCACAAAAGAGAAATAAATTCCATTCATCCTTTCACTGGCCACTCTGGAATCTTTAGCAGTACAATTCTGGCTGGGATGAGGAAACATGGCAAGAAATTGGAAGAAACACAAATAAGAATTCTTTATTTCCCATGTTCACTGCCCTGAAGTTTTGCTGCCACTGGGAATGCATGTGAACTTCCTGGACTTTAACTATTTGTCTCTGCCAATGAATTACTTTGGAAGTATAACACATTAGATATCAAAAAACGATTTAGCTTAATCCCGCTGATTCTGATATGGCCAACTGTAAGTTATTTGCAAATAGAAAGACCATTTTGAGTGGTTCTTGGCAATATATGAGCATAAAGGATCATTGAACAGTTTTCATGAAAGAATACTTCTAACTTTTGAGTAACATAACCTTAACCATGGTTTAATAAAGTGTTTTCACTCTAATCTTTGTGGATAGATGTAGATTTCAATGATTCTGGACTGTTTGCAAGGATGTACCAATGCATTAAAATTTACTTGGCTGTTTTTTTTTACTCACTTTTTTATGTTAAATAATGCCTTTATAGACAGCCCATTCAAATTAAAAACTACTAAGAGAGGAAGATATCAATTTAAATTTTAGAAATCTCCAACATAATTTCTGATGTCTTCAATTTTATGCTTCTCCATCAGTTTGTGTATATTTATGTATGTATCAGCATTCCTTAAGACCTTTTCTTCTATCATTTTTATGTTGATGCTACATGCACATAAACAGGAGACATTTAAAAAATCATTTTGGAGCATAGAAGCAGTTTTCCTATAAATTTAATCATAGCAATAATTTTACAATAAGTCTTTATGTAAGCATGTATCAGACATGCAAATGCATGGGTTTGAGTATAAAATCCTTTCAGGCATAAATCTAGGATTCACCTAAGGCCAGACTGTTGTGTTCTTATGTGATATAGTAAAGTAGCCCAGGGGATCTACTGGAAGGAAAGAAAGGACAACGAAAAACCTCAGCAACTTTTCCCAAGTGCTGACAGTACACAGGAAAGCAAAAATTTCTGTACAGTTTCTATATGCAGTTATACTACAGGTCAGTGTGGTTCACAGTGCACTTCACCTGTTCTGACCTACCCATCCCTAGTGGGGTAACTAAGTACTCATAGCAAGGTTGAGTGGAGACCATCTACTCATGCTCTCTACCCACAGGAAGAGCTGCAGAGAATTCTTCGCTGCAAAGAAGGGCTGCAAAATAGTCAAAGAATTTCACTTATAAAATCAAGATATAAAAACCCAGATGTTGTTTGTAGAACTAAGAAACAACAGAAGACATGTAATCAGATGATAATTTTTAAGTGCTGTCTCTTTAAATATAAATCCCATGTTTTGAAATTTTCTGAAGTGTTCCATAAATGAGTTTGCAGACAGTTCATTCACTGAAAAAAATTATCTTTTTGCAGCATGGTAACATACTAATCCTCTGATTAGGAAAGACACAAACAGCAGGGGTCACTTTAAAGCTGACATTTTGAACATTTTCTTTCATCACCTTTGATATGAGCTCTCTTTTAGTGGGATTTTCAAGTCATTAGATAAATCACCAGAAAAGTCTGTGTCACAGCAGTTCCACTATGTAACTTGTTAAACTAGTTTTAGAGTCTAAGTTTTATTTCCTCTTCTTTTTCACATTTTTATGACAAAAACAATCCCCACTTTGAATAAGAATAGGACTTTGAGAGGCTACTGCAGGGTTATGTTCTGCTGTAGAGCTTAAATTCATTGTTTACTAAAATTTTTGTAGCATCATTTCTTGATTTTATTTAGGGCAGAGAGGATGATTCTGAATTTGAAAGGAGAAGGCAGGAGGAGGAAGGAATAAAAATACTATTGTTTGGGGAGTTATATATTTTTTTAATATCTTTTTACTTATTAACTTAACAACATATCTGTAAGAACTGGAAACAAATAATTCATATCTTACACAAGTAAATTTCTGGAAAGTGAATATTCAAGAATCCTTAAAATGCAAGATCACAAATGAAATATGACCTGGATTCTAGATTAATTGTTTTTAAATATTCACCAACGAAGTCAGTGCACATAGGTTACTGGAAGAACAAGGGTTCCAAGGGTTTCTCCATTATAAGAAAAGGGTGAGTAGGAAAGGCAGCAGGACCTGCAGGACCAGTGAGTGTTATGTACTTGTTATGTGTTTTCTGTTTTGGGAGGTAGATTTTTCAAATGCAGATTTTTCAAAGATAGAAACTATAAAAATCATGCTGATGGGACAAAGTAAGGAACATGTGAATGAATTCTCAGAGAGCTTATCCAGTCAAACATCTTGTTAAGAATTTATTAGAGAAATTAACAACATGGAAAGTGTTTATTTTCTCTCTTAATAATTCAAAGATGGAGGGAAGAGAAAGCCTTGACAACATAGAATTGAAATAGTTCAGAAAGGTTCTAGAAAGTTCTAGAAAGAGATTTCTTAGTTTGTTCTGAAAAACCTTGATCATATTTGAATAAACTTCTTACTAATAATCAGAGCTATATATAGTATCAAGGTTAATATAATGTTGTTATACCATACATATTGATTGAAGACCATATTCCAACAAAAATTGCGTGATGCAAGTATTTTTTACACAAGAGAACCATGAAAAACACTATCTTCATGACCAGGGTGTAGTAAAAGCCCACATAAAACTGGAAAAAGAAAAAAATATCCTGAATCAAGTGATGATGATCAGATTATATTAAAATTACACTACAAAGAAAAATAAAAGCAAATACATTTTTAATAATTTCCTAAATTTTTACAATTTAATAAGAAAATTCTTGAAAATGTCAGGAAATCAGTGACAGTTGAGTGGATTTTTAAAGTTTAAAATCTTATCGGAAAGAATCTTGGAGCTACTTCAAATCACAGATTGAAAGCCAACACATGTACTACAAATAGAGAGAAAATGTTTGAGATGAAAAGATGCAAGACCTAACTAGATAACCATTCATGCTAAGAATCATTTAGTAACCAAGGAGGGAATAAAGTCTTCAGTGTGATGTTTCTCTGCAGCTGTTGAGAAGTGGGCAAATGCTATACTGCTGAAAATAGATATCCATTTATCCATTTCTGACCTTGATCACATCAATGCAAAAAAAAAAGCATTTACTGGAGTAAGTTGGGAGTTTATGTGGAACAGCAAGAACAGACTGACTAAACAGAAAGATATGTCTTGAAGGTCAGAATATGTAGGAAAAAAGTAAGACTTGCCAACTATCAAGCTGAGCTAGACCTTGCAGAGGAAATTAAAACAAACAGTAAAAAGATTTTTAGCCACAAAAATGAAAAAGAGAACAAAGAAGGAGGAAGTGGTGTGGCAATTCAGCAAGTATAGGGGCAAAGATTAAAGTTAATTTAGATACTGCCAAAAAAAACCTTTGATGCAGATTTCAGTATACTACAAATGATGTAGTACATGGAGGCAAAGTCAAGGGGCTAATGCAAATGGACCATGAAAATGGAAAATGCCATAATTGAGGAGGAAACAACATTGAAAGAGCTTAATGCACTGGGGTCAGTGAGCAAATAATCTCCAGCTCTGGATTCTGGCTCATGTGGTTATGAATCCGGAAGCAAAAGCTCTTTTATGCATTTACCAAGTCAGACCTATACATTAAGGAATAGTACACTTCAGCAGATTTTCAAGATAGGCATTTCGTGCTTGAATGTAAAGAAAATAGCTCAGGAATTTTCAGGAACAGAGACCTTCAGTAGGAAGGAACCTTCAGTAAGGACAATCTAGTTCAGTTGGAGATGATTTGGTAGAATGCAGAATACACAGAAAACAAAATTTAGAGGACCTGCAGTTGTCCAGCCAACACAAGTCTGAAGGTCTTAAGCAAAGGCTGACACTCCTGTGAATCTCTGGTCTTGCTTGGAACAGTGACTGGATTGTATGTGATGAGAAAACACAAATTCCTAAAATGTGGTGTGATTAACCAGATGAGTGGAATCATGGGATCACAGAATCATTTAGGTTGGAATGGACCTATAAGATCATGGAGTTCAACCCAGCAATGCCAAGTCCACCACTAAATGATGTCCCATGCACTTATGGCACCTCTAGGGATGGAAACTCAACCACTTCCCCTGGCAGCTGGTTTCAATGCTTGACAACCCTTACAGTGAAGAAATTTTTCCTAACATCCAGTCTAGACCTCCCCTGGAACAATTTGACATTATTTCCTATTGTCCTGTCTGGTAGACTGATAACAAATTCTGGTACTAGTATTGGTCTTTGATTGATAGAGAAAAGACTGATGATGATACTAAAACTCACTTTTGAACAACAAAAAATTACAGAACATTGGTAGACATGTAGCTGCCAGTACACATGCATATTCCTGCACGTTTATCTTAAGTGCAAAATATTACAATTTTGTATGTGCATCAAATATTTCACTTTAGGAGTAAATCAACATGTACTGCAAGTGGAATGGGGCAGCTGTACACACTCATATTTCTATGCAGTGCTATAAATTGTTAAACTATTATTATTGGCTCATATGACTAATTTCGGTGAAATTTGGAGAAAGTCTTTTAATCTACCTTGTGCTTTCTTTCCTGAATTCAAGATAAGGTTTAATCTTAATCAGTCCAAAATCTACTCTCCTTTCAAGGCTGTCCAAGAGCTTTCATATGAAAGGTCAGAGGACAATCTCATTAGTGGCTTGTAGAATTTCAGGTATTGCAATGACTAGGGCCAAAGTCATCTATGAGTAGTTACATTTGAGAAGAAAAAGAAACAACCTGTAGGACTTTAAAAATTTATATGTTTTTATTTTTAGATAGTGGGAGAAAATGCAAAACTTCACTTTTCCAAAGATGATCTTGACCTTTTTAGTGGAAATATTAAAAAAATAAAAAATTAAAAATATAAACCATCTGTTTGGCTAAGAGGAAGAAAAAGGTTTCCCCAGAGACAAATTTAAAATGAAGAGGAAATTGCCTCCAAAGCATTATGGTGGAGAAAGCCAATTTGATTGTATCTGAACTTGGCAAAAACAGTTTAAGAAAAAGAAAGAAAGGAAAAAGGAATGTCTCCAAGCACCAGGAGGTCACAAAAACCATCCAAAAAGAGCAAAACTAAAAAAATCCCCGTATATGTATAATGTAATGCTTTTATAAATAACAGGTTTCTATGTTCTCTTTTAAAATGTTAAGATTATTCATATATTTCTTCTGCAGAACGTAAATAACCTGGTTTTAAGATGCAACACAGCAAACAAACAAATTAATAAACAAATAGATAAAAGTCTAATGTCCAGCCATGCTGTCTTTAGGGATCTAAAATGTCTGATCCCAAGCAAGGTAATCAATGTGAGTAAAATTGCACATCTAGACAGACTTCATGTGAATACCTACCTAAGTCAAATGATCTATCCTTTGAACACATTCATTTCTGTCTATAATGTGAGTCTAACTTGCTTAAGCATATGCACTGAACTTTTAGTGGGCTAAAATTGGAACAGACAAAATACATCTCAACAAAATAAACCATTGAATTAAAGGAAGAAATTTCCTTTCTAAACCTAAATGTGCTGACAAAATAAATGGAAGAACCAGCTAAAGATCAGTTTATTTATAAGGGACAAATAGAAGTCAGAAGCTTTTGACAACGCTATAATAGAAATTACTTAGAACAATCATCTAGCCCCTTCCTCTCTGACTCAACACAGGGCCTTGGCCACCAGAAATCATAAATTATAATCAATTGATTGACTGATTGCTATTTCTATTAAGTTCCGGGTGTGAGGCTACTAAAAGGAAGCTCTTTTTAAGTGCTGTTGTAACATCTCTCCTCAGGAATTTATATATAAAAGGCAAAATGCACAACCTTGAACCAGGTTCATTTGTTCTTATCATCCTGTCCTGAAAAGCTCTCCTGCTTGTGTTTCACTCTCAGATGTCTCCAGACATTCAAATGAAATATTCCTGAGCATGAAACATCTACTTTAATTTTCATCTTATAATATATACCTGTCTCAAATGCCAGCAGAGCTGCCACATTATATCAGTATAAACTAAAATCAATGTCCCCACCTCTCTCTTCCCTGACAAAACAAGACAAGACAAGACAAAACAAAACAAAACAAACAACTGCAACAAAAAGCCCCCAAAACATAATCTATCAAACTCTTCTAGTGCCCTGTGGCAGCCCAAAGGGGCTGCTGACCCAAGTGCTATGTTGTTTAGCTATGGCATATCTGTTCTGTGGACGTCTAGCCTTAAACAGAGTATGTGGATGCAATCTGCACCACTTTGGAGCCAGGAATCATTCCCATGGGAGGATGCATTTAGAACTGTAAAAATAACTTATATCTTTCTTATGCAGCTGCAAAGCGAGATTATTGGAGCATTAAACAAAAAGATCTAAGCAGAATCAATAAGAGTGTCCATTTGGACAGCAGACAAGGGCAAAGATCTATTTAATTCCTGACTTTGCTACACATTTAATTTTTTCAGAGGTCACTAAAGAACAAGCAGTCTGGCCCATTTAATCCACATTTCATATTCTGCTTGTCAGCCACTTATAGTCTTTTTGGAAAAGTTTCCACTTCTTATTTTTTATGTCTTTTGATGCTATGCCCTTTCTATCCCCTATCATTGTTTATTCACTTTTTCTAATTTAAACTGAGTCAAAATCAGGACTTAAAGATTTGATGTAGCCAGTTACATGGGAAAAATGGAGTAGCAAATGCTAAGAAATAAAAAAATAACTCTGTAAGTGCTATGGTCCTTATAAAGAGTTACCAACACTTAAGTGTCTCTTACTAAAGAAAAGGTTTTCTGTATTTATACATTCAATGAATATTTAGATTCTAGATATCTGATTATAGGCTTTAAAAGCTTGATGTAATATTAGTAAGGATACTAAAATGCATAAACCAAAAAAAGCTACAATCAGAATACCTCTATGCATGTAGGGCCAATTCCACTCAGGCAGCACAGTTAGAGAGATCCAAAAGCAATAAGAAACAACCTTCAGATTCAAGTCCCTTTAAATTTAAAAGGCAAAAGTATCTGCATTATAAGAGTTTTGTAACTGAGCAAACACTAAGGATTGTGTCTTAGTACTTTAAATTAGACATATTTGAATTGCTACAGATGTTTGTCTGCTTACCAGCCCGTGTAGGACCCTTGATTTCCAAGCCATTTGAAAGCCTCCATTAATTTTAGCTGCATATGCTACATTTTTTTTTTGAGCTTTCAGCTTGTTACAAATATGGACACTCATTCCTATATTGTACACTTTTTTATGTCTTACATTGAAATCAAGATGTTCAGGATGAATGACAGAGCAGTCAAGTTGAAGAAATGAAAAGAACTGCCTTCAGTATGCAGACTCTCATCTTTTTTCTTCAGCAGTTCAAAAATGGAACCTTAATGAGAGCTCAACACTTTTGGAGATAGCCCTTGTCATTAAGCAAATTTCTCAGCATTTTCAGAGGAAGACAAACATTTTAGGAAAAAAAGGAAAAGTGACATTATGAATAAAGGATTTAGACTTTTAAAAAGTCCATTGTCCTAAAGGAATATGATTATTTTCTCAGGAATAAGCAGATGAATCTGTATATGGTTTTACACCTTAATTGCAGTATATATATATGTACAAAAGAGATATATGTCTCATAAGAGAATATGAAAAGTATGTGGCAACAAAAAAGGTGACTTTTTAAACTCAATAATTATTCATATGCCTCCAATTACTTGCTGTTTAGATTGTCTGCATATCTATGTACTGTTGCACTACAAAAATCAAGTTTGAATTAGTTTGCATATATATATATATATGACCAATACCATAGGTGCCAAAATCTATTTTTCTCTTTCACTAATGTTTGTTTAAAATATATATATGACTTTCACTTAATATTCAGATACAAAGTCAAGCTGTCATTGATACCAGTAACTATTTCTATTCTTGGTGGATTTAAAGAGAAGATATAACTAAAGTTTAGGATTTCTTTTTAATATTAGCTAGTGTCATGGTTTAAACTCCAACAACCAATTACCACACAGTCACTTGCTCATTCCCCCACCAGCTGGATCAGGGAAAAAATTGGAATGATAAAAGCTAGAGAACTTGTGGGTTGGGATAACAATAGTTTAATAAGGAAAGCAAAAGCCTTGCACACCAGGAGGGCAAAACAAGGATTTAATTCACTGCTTCCCATGGGCAGGCAGGTGTCCAGTCATCTCCAGGAAAGGAGGATCCCATTACATGTACTGGTGACTTGGGAAGACAAACAATATCACTCCAAATATCTTTTTCCTTCTTCCCGCTCTGTTTTGTATACTGAGCATGGTGTCATATGGTCTGGAATATCCCTTTGGTCATTTTGGGTCACTTGTCCCAGCTGTGACTCCTCCCAATGTCCCAGGCACCCGCAACTGCCTCACCACCATGGAGCAGGAATAGCCTCGGCTCTGTGTGAGCCCTGCTCAGCAATAAAAAAATAATCTCTACATTATCAACTCTGTGTTCAGCACAAATCCAAAACACAGCCCCAGAGTAGGCACAGTGAAGAAAGTTAAATCTACCCCAGCCAAAACAAGCACAGTTAGAAACATATGAAAACAATACATGGGGGAAAAAGCAGTAGATATCTTCTATTTAAAATATCTTCTTAATTACATTCATTCTGTTGTTGTTGTTGTTATTGTTTAATTACAATTAAAAATTGTATCTCTTTGGTCATTTGAGTATCCATAACACTTTCCAATGGGATTCAGCTCAGAGATTAGGTAATCTAAATTTAGCAGCTTGATTCAAGTTTTGGCTGTGGGTGTTTAAACAGATTTGAGAAAATCCACGTTATCCAAGGCATTCAAATGAGGCAGGAAAAGACAAATTTCTCAGTCAGGATATCCATATGCAGTAGACCTAGTGAGTAAATTCAATTAAATCTAGAGAGCTATATAGCTTGCTGAATTTAAGTTCCAAATTTATGAAGAGGTACTGTTGTTCAGACTCCATTTACTATTTTATCTAATGTCTTATTGAACATATTTCCACTAGGTAAAATGAGAGCTGAGGCATAATGAAATATAGGTGTCTCGGTTTGCAAGATGAACCTCATCTCTAGGGCAGAATGCCATTGTGTGAACATAAACATTCAGAGTGAAATTCATTTGCTTAAATTGTCAAGAAACATAAAATCTGTTCCTAATTTTTACCCCAAGACGTCTTAAATGTCACCAGACACATATATTTAGGCAAGTTAATTCTGTCCTTAGCTAATTTTAGTTTGCCTTCATTTTTTAATTTTCTTTTAATGCATTAAATAATTTATAATATAGCTTATGTGAAAACATCAGTACCACACTAATATATTTTAACTGTGTCATAATCTATCCTACAGTTTTTATTTACCCATACCTGTAATTTATGTTTATAAAGTAAGGTATGAGACATGAGGGCTTGGATTCTTGTCTAGCTTAGATCTTTGAACTTTATATTCTGAACTCTTCTCACTATGTTCTATATACAAATAATGGAGAAAAAGTGTGCTTTATTGTATTACTCATTGATAGCTGTGCATTTTAGGCTGAGATCAATCACTTCCTTAAATAACTTTCTCCATTGACTAAAGACTTCTATATCTTTCCATAGATCATATGTAGTTGTTTACATTAGGCTTTATCAACATTTCCTAGGGTTGATAATCATTAAAAAAAAATCTACTACTGACTTCTGGAATTATCCAGCCTTAGAAAGACTTAAAGATGTGGTCAGAAATAAACAGAAGACAATTTTGATTTGACACATTGAAAATCATAAAAATATAAATATAAATAAATATAAAATATAAATAAATTATATTTTTAAAAAAACAAAACAAAGAACAGGAAAAATAAACAAAGAAACTGACAAAAATTAAAACATTTAACACTACACAGTCTAAACCATAGACCAAATAACCCATAAAACCTCTCTGCCCTAGAGGAACGGCTGACAAAATTCTACTCCTTGTCAACTGTTCATACAAACTGTCCTAGTCCAGTTTCCAATAAAGAATAAATGTTCATGCTCTTAAAAACTTTCCTGCCTCTGTGAAAATGAGTTTAGAGTTTTTTGAAAATATCAGGCCTTTTTTTTATTGTCATACTCATTACAAGACTGCCATGTTTGAGTTATATTCTCTGACTAAGTGGTATCTGTGTTTAAACTGTTACAGAAAATAATTTTCCCAAACATCTACTTTTGTCAGCAGCCAACCTCTTTTAGACATAAAGGTGAAGCAAGTACTTTCCTGTTAAACTATAAATCTCGTTTTTGTGAATAGCAAACCAAGAGTTTCAGCTTGACACTTTAAAAAAGAGCCATGTTCACATATACAATCAGAAGAAATTTTGAAGGCTTTCTTTGCAAATTGCAAGAACATTGCCTGCAATGTCCTCAGGCATCACACCAGTGTCTTTGCAGTTCCCTTGAGTAAGAAATATGTTTACTTACACGTTTCTGCTCTGATGTCTACAATTAATTTTGAGAAAAGGTCAATGTTCCTTTGCTATACCTTGAAACTTATAGGAGAGAACCCTTGCTGAGTAACTGCAACACTGAACGCATTAGTTCCAGTCATTGGTCAAAGAATCTGCCAAATGAGCTATAGTAGACTCATTTTTTATTTTCCAGTGTGTGCAGTTTTGCGCACAATCCATCCTTGCTATTACTGCTAAAAAGGCAGATAGATTATCTTGGTTGGTTTTTTGTTTGTTTTGTGCCTGAAACCGATACTAGAGGCAGATAAAAATGCATAGTATGGATCTATTCAGATTTTAAATGTCTTAATCAACAGTTTTCAAAGTGCTTATTCTGGTTAGATTCCAGGATGAAAATTATGATAGACATATGAATATATGGAGAAACATAGGAGCCTACATCACTGAATTCTGGGCCAGAGTTCTCTAGGAATAATATAAAAAAGAAGGGGTTTTTATGTTAAGGACGTAGAATAACCAGGATGAGGAAAAGTTTCAGCAAACAGAATAATGGAGACTTTAAAATGAAACTTGCTTACAGCAATATCCTTTTTCAACCTTTGACAGGCAAAGTAAATCTTTGCTTGTGGTAGATGGAACTTTACTGCTTGATGATTGCCTCCAGTCTGCCTTTAAGAAAACTATCTACAGTAACATCTGTTAATGTCAGCAGGGAATCTTTTTCTGTTATAATTTTATAAAGGTAGGATAGATCATTACATAAATTACTCATGTCTTGCTGAACACATTGAGAGTTTTAGTCTTCACTTAGAAATAATTTGTGGGACAGATGTCTCACCTTTTCCAAAGCATTCATGCATCAAATGTCCTCAAAAGCAAATATTTTTGGAAGCCTCAGAAGTGCGTATTAGTTTCCAGTGAACTAATAAGCATTGTAATAGATTGATGTATTGTGTTTGATTTCAAGGAATTGAGTTTAAAAATATCATTCTGCATTACTTAAGTCATTAATCAAATTATAACCTCTGTCTTTTACCTTTGATTCAGGCACCTCTTGAAAAACAATTTCAGCAAATCAAACACAGTTAGTAACTTTATTAACAAATATTACAATGTTATTTTTTCTGGATATTCATAATTATCTTATAATTTTCTTCAGTTATTTTTGTTATTTGAAATAATTCAACATAAGTATTCTACAGACAAAAGTAGGGCCCAAAAATTACAAAATCAGTTCATAATGGTCAGTCAAGTTTTGAATTGACTTGGATTAGGCATTTGTGCCTCACTATTTTATTCTGTTATATGTCTGCACAAAGCTAACTCTTGCAGTAAGGTTTTTAATATAAAGTATTTTCCCACATATAAATAAGTAAATAAATAAATGTTCTTCCACATACTACACTTTACAGCAGATGTGTATGGAAAATGTCACTCTCACAAATTTTCCACATCGAATTTCTTGTGGCACCCACAATGTCATGGTACGATACAAGACACAGTTCCATAGCCCAGAACAAGCAAGGAAACTGGCTGGAAACCAGTTGTTTATGAAAGAACTATGGTATTTGTATATCTCTAGTGGGCTAAACCAAATCTTTTAATTTACCTCTCCTGAAATTAACAGGTTTAATTCAACAAACATTTTATAAAACTCTTGTAGCTTAGAAACATTTTCAGTCAGCACGTGTTAGTAATACCTGGCTCCAGAGAGAAATCTAGCCGGTTACATAAGGAAACTCATGAATATTTCTCCTTATAATCTGTTTTTATTCCTTTTTTAATGCTAGTTAATTTAGAATGAGACTCCAAGGATATTAAATGCCCACTTGTGAGCCAAAAGTGGCAACTTGGATTGTAAGTCCAGCCACAAGCATAATTATTGCTCTTGAAGTTGCTCACAGCAGGGGCAAGCTGAGCTTGCAGCCAAGGGAAATTGTGTATTTGGAAACTAGTAACTTCTAAGTATACTGTAAGTATATTAACATCAGTCTTTGCAGTGCTGCATGTCCTTAACTAAAATCATCTTAGACCCCAAATGTCAGAGTTTGGAAACCAGGCTTCAGTGGGCCAGGACAGACTAAAATATAAATGTGACATTTGTTGCCATTTTATACTCTACGGAGTGATTTAAATTTACTCTAATCAAGAAATTAAAGATCTTGTATGAAATTTTACTTTGTTGTCCTAAAACACAAAATATTTGTCTTAAAATGAATTATCTTTCCTATATTAAAAATGGCTGTTTGGTTTTTTTTTCTTCTCAGGAATGGCTACATAGATTCACAGAATACTTTCTGTTGGAATAGGCTGCTAAGATCATGGAGTTCAATCATTAACCCAGCATTAAAAGTGCACCACCACTAAATATTATCCTTAAGTATCACATGTATATATCTTTTAAATAGCATTAGGCATGGTGACTCAACCATTTCCCTGTGCAGCTTGTTCCAATGCTTGACAGCCCTTTCAGTTGCTAAAGCTGTGACAATGAGCAACTTCGCTGCTCAGCTTTCTCTCTCCCACTTTGCAGTGGTAAGCTCTCGTCACTGGGGCGAAGAGCCACATGCCTTCCGGATCCCCGGCTAGAGGCTAAGGCGCGTCTGCAAACCGTGAGAGGTTCGTTGTCACCAGACTTGCTTGGAAGAGGGTTGTCGAGGGACCGGGACAAAAGGAGCGAGGAAGGAGAGACGGGACTCACAAGTAGGGTGAAACAAGGGAGGTTTATTGCCCTTGGTCAGAGCCCACAAGTGAGACCCAGACCAATGGTGAAACAAACTTTTATAACTGCGGCTAGCTTCAAACAAAGTAACAACAAACAACCAACCAGGAGTGAGCTAGGGATGGGGTGACCTAACAGCAGCAAATCATAACAATGGCGGGAAAGTGGCCCGATACAGGCAACCAATCAAACAATGCATCACCTCACAAAAGTATCCAAACGAAAAACCACTCCCCAAAGTTATATAACAATGATTGACATACGAAACTTTAAACCAATAAACTTACAGGAAACTTCAAACTGATTAACATATAACTGGTAAACAACAAAATGGAGTCTTAATAGGAGCCATTTTGAAACAAGGCCCAACTTAGCATGACTGAACATAACAAAGGTAAAAACCCCGCGCCACCACACCACTTGAACAGGCAAGTAGCTGCAGAAACCATTGCCACAGACTTGATCAGGGCAACCAGCTGGGTGTACCTGTGGAAACATTTGCATTCAGTCCCCTCAGCCTCATGGGCATATCATGTCATGCTCCTGTGTGTCTTCCGTCATGGAGACCCTGTGGGGAAGATTTCCTGTTTCACAGAATCACAGAACCATAGAATATGCTGAGTTGGAAGGGACCCACAAGGTCCCTTGACTCCAACTCCTGGCCCCGCACTGGATCATCCCCAAGAATCACACCGTGTTCCTGAGAGTATTCTCCAAACATGAACTCTGGCATGTTTCCTACTGTGTGCTCTTACAAATCATGATTTTTGTCCTCCCTGATATTCATAGATATGTACAAAGGAAATCATATCTTCATCTTCTGTAAATGAAAGCCACTCTGAGTTAGTATATATTAGGACATACTGGCACAGACTGAGTGCTAGAGCCAGTGTTCTGTCTATATGCAGCATTGCTTTGTTAAATACATACAAAAATTACTTTAAGATGGAAAATTATAAACACTGCAGATGCTTAGATAGATGTGAATGTGAAAAGTAACATCCAAGCTGAGCCAGACAGTGAGTCTGCCTGGCAGGTAGAAGTGCCACGTTGGTGCTGGGAGGATCTATGAATGTACACATGCTTTTGAATGGACTGAGTGCTGTGTGCTGCCCTAGTGGACTTCTGCCTCTGCCAGCCCATGGGGAAGAGGGGACATGGCTGTCTGTGAGTCCTGTGTGTGGCCATCTGTGTGAGTGTCCATGTCTCTGTGTCCAAGTCTCTGGAATATTGCTCAATTGCCCTACTGATTGAATTTTCAAATGGGAAGGCAGCAGCTGAAACCCTTAGCCTGAGCAGAGCCCCACAGGTCCAAAGTAGACTTCAGCAGAGAGGCGCAAAGGGGACACAGGCTGGAGCTGCTGGAAACAATGGACACTTGTATCATCCCTCAATAGTGACAATCACTATTTAAAAAAATATTTAATCATTTAATAATTTAAATAATCACTATATAAAAATATTTACTTCAATTCCTCCACCAAGATTCAAAATAGCGGTAAATAAATGGAACTTAAACATATAAATACTTTTTCTTATCTGTTAATTATGGCACATTTTAGCTAGGGGAAAAGTATTATATCTGGGGAGGAATTACCCCTCACACCAGTAAAGACTGAAAACAGCAGCCATTGATAACTCCCAAAAACTGGCAAATATGGAATTGTAATAGTAGTCAATAGGTTTGTTTCTTCATTTTATAAGGGTAAGTTAAATTTTTCATTTCCTTACCTGTACAAGTGATGCAGATGGATTCAAAAATTTTGCAGGGCCTGAGAGCCCAGCAAAGTTCATTTTATTCTGTTTTGGGAATTTCCTCATTTTTCAGGGATTGTTGTGTGCAGTGTATTATAAGCATCACTGAAAATGTATCAAGCCATTTTTCCCTTGCTTTACATCTTAAATGAAAAGGTGTGGAGGAAGGTGTGGAGGAAGGTGTGGAAGAGGGGGGAAATCTTGTTTACAATGCCCTTTTAAATATACAGAAAAGTAACCTGGACTCTTAATGGTTTTGTGGTTTTTGTCTGGCTCTAGCTTCATGTAATGTGCAATAGATATTTTGCCAAAAACATTTTATGGGCTTTGCAAACAGTTTCTTCCTTCCAAATGCTGAATTTAACAGTTCTACAATATTTTATAACTTCCATTCATATGGCTTGTATTTAGCCTAGCAACAGAAGTCCTAATGATTTTGATTGCTTCTAGGATATTTTATGAATTCAGAATTGATGTTTCAGCAGTTTTGAACTAAAAGTCACCATTTCCTGATGAACTGCAAGTTCATATTGTTTGAAGTAATGATGAGTGAATTTCATGCTCACCCTTACTATTGTAATGGTTTGAAAGCAAAACGAGTGAGAGGCTCCAAGTCAGAAATACAATTTAATAGGAAGAAGAAAAAAGGATAAA
>JBBMKD010000001.1:68546514-68567017 GCA_037834095.1 Argya squamiceps | reverse complement strand
ACAATTGGTTTCAACAGATGATGAAGAGGGTGATAGAATACTTTGTGCATATCTTATTCTACAACCCAGGACAGCCTAGTAAAAGGAATTATGAAAAACTGTGTATAATAAAGAGGAATTTAAACAAGAAAAGACATAGAGAAGGTGGAGATCTGGGGAGAAAAGGTCAGGAAGGTAGTATTGTATGAACAAAGACTAAAGTGAGCAATGTTTGTTTAATCTAGAAATGTAAAAACTGAGAGGGGGTATGGTTGCTCTCCATACCTAAAGGATAAAATAGAGAGAAACAAACGAAAACACTGACACAGTGAAGCAGTAAATATGGTCACAGATAGAATAATTTTGGAATTAGAATTAAGTCTCTAGCCATTTCTATGCCAAAACATCTCTGAACTTTAACCAAAGGTTCAAGATCAGCTTTGGCTTATATAGGTCCTGAAGCAATTTTGAGAGTGAGCTTGACTAAGTGTAATCAAAATGTGCTCCTGAAGAGATTTCATTTTCAAGATGGCATTGCTGCTTGAGCTTGTTGATGTACACAAGTCGTATTTAATTTAGGTTTTTGTTTAGGATGAGTTACCTACTGAGATCAGTCTCTATGACCCAGTCTCTGTGGAAGTTCCCTCCTGACAATCATGCTATTAGAACATTTCAATTTCTACTTAATTTTCATTGGAACAGTCTTCCTCCCTCCAAATGAAGCTTACAATAACCATCTAGGCAGTTTTCTTAAAATTTGTGAGAATGCTGCCTCAAGCTTGTTCTCTGTCATTCTCTAACATTTTAGTTTTGTGTCTTAAGTACCTCACTGTACCCTTGGTATTCGCTTATTGTCAGTGATGAAGTCTACACCAAGGCACCAGCATGGTGTGCTGTGCTAAGGAAGCAAATGTCTTAACTGTCCAGAATGAAAGACCTAGCAGAGCATCTCTTGATACCCTCTCCACTGATGTTTTGATCATGACCCAGGTGTCATTTCAACCTACTCTATCTGTAGGTAGTGCACTTTAAAATCATGGTGTTGAAACATGACTCCTAGAGATCTTAATTTTGTCAACAGACTCTATTCTGTAAGGTGACATAATTCACTATCCTGTTATTATAGCCATGCTTTGGCAAATGACTATTGTAGTCGTTCAGGCTATATGAAGGACATAAGGACATATGGATTCAAACTTACAATGCAATCTGTTATAAAAGTTAACTGAATGACTTTCAAGCTCAGCTACCATAAATAAATTGTTTCAACTTGTACAGTTCATTATTCTCATATTTGATTATATTTTAAAGGACTTCCAAAGGCAACTCATTTATAATTTTATCTCTAACAGTAACTATTTTAATTTTTTATAGATACATCCTTCCCCAAATGCTTCAAAACAATTATGTCAATTGGATGGTTCCAGTGGAATTCTTTTCTGTCAGTATTTTTTTCCCATTAACACTCTGATTCAGTTATTGAGATTCTGTTTGTGATGCATGACAAGGGCAATTTTGAAAGGTCCAGAGAAAAAAATACCCCCTAAATGTATTTTTCACATTCTGCATTTGTTATTCTGGTGGACAATTTCAGAATAGAATTCAGAACCCATTAAAATTTCCCTTGAGACATTCAAGCGTTATAACAGGAAATCCTGTGTTTCAATCAAGGACCTGTATGAAGTCAGACAATGGGAATGTGAAACTCAAAGTGTTATTCTAAATATCACATCCACTTTCCAAAACCTAGGCAAACTCCATTGCAGGTTTCATTCAAAATTATTTACAAAATTAATTTTTATTCAAAATTAATTTCTGAGTGTAATCATCTGAAAGCATTCCTTGAAAGAGTTCCTAGGGCCTTATTCTTTTTAGTAAAAGATGCTAAGAAGGATAATGGTCATTGTAAAACTGAAGTGATGAAGCCTTTCACTCAAACAGGGAGTTTTAGTTTCTTTCTCTGTTTCAAGAATATCAGTCCATGTTTCTTCCTTTCCAGGTGACTCTACAATGCAGTACCTATAGGTCTGAAACAGGTCAAGAATCCTAGATTTCCAGTGCCTCCTCTTAAACATTAACTTTTCTCACTTAGTAGAATTTTTTGTGACAAAGGTTGTAGAGGAAGTACTAGCCTATATTAACCAGGTTAGTGAACAAAGCACAACTGTCTTCTACCATACACTACACATTAGGCCAAAGAAAAAGAGAAAAGCTAAAAAATGGAAACCATCTGGTACAGATATCCCTTAACTACACACCAGATGTTATACTAAGGACTTGGCTCAGGCACACTTCAGTTCTCAGTACCATTTGAATCATTCTTATGTGTTTTAGATTTTGAAATGGAGCTCATAGACATGGTACAGTATGGATGGGAAACCTGGGTCTTCCAATAGAGTAGCTGGAGGCCAGGCCAAATATCATAGGATTGTTCAAATGGCACTGGAACTGCATGTGAAGGCAACTGAATCAAGATCTGAGTCTCATTTTGGAAAATTTCTTTACCTTCAGTATGCTGCAATCCAAGAAAATGATGGAAACCCTGTCACTGCTTCCAGCCTTGAGATGGGGAACCTGATAGGAGTACCATCTCTTCATCTGAGACAGGTGATGAAAAGATTACAGGCAAAATTGGATGGAAGAAGTGGGAACTGAGACAGTGTGATGGGCTTGAAGAGCTTATAGAGGGAAAGAATATTCAGAGAAAGAAAGCAGAGTCCACTATTGTTCATAATACCAAAATACACTAAGAATTTTCTCTTCAGGGAGGCCAAAATCACCACATAAATTCATAATGACAGACAGCATCAGATCGGATGTTGATAGCAGCAGCACAGCTGCTCCCATTCACACATGTCTGACAATATAGCCCTGGAAGGTACGAGTGAAAGAGCTGCCAACTCTTTAGACACTCACTGTTCTTTTTTCTTTCTTTGTAATCTCATTATGTTATTCTCAGAATGATATTTTTTATTCAGCTTAGGATGTTCAGTGTTTATATTCATATCACTATAGACACTTCTGCTTCTTCTAGAGACAGTAGTAATGTTCTTTGAGGCTCTAGAAGCAATTTTAGGAGGAATTTTTTGAGTTTACCCATATGAGCATCACACAGATTATACTCCACTCTTGGGATAAGAGACATAGAAAAAAAGATGAAAAAAAATAAAAGAGTGTCTGAAAACCACATTATTATCTGTCAACATGCATTTTATTTTGCAAAACACAATTCTCTAGGTGTTCTCTTTTCCAAAAAAAAAAATTGGATGTATTTCCTTTATATATTTTTTAAAATTTTTTGCAAGTTACTTTAATTGAATAATATGTACAATTGTTAATTTCTTTTTATTCTTCTTAATTCAGTAGGATTACCGACAAACATTAGTCACCAGTGAAGAATGGAACTAAAAATGTAAAGTTCACGGACACTTAGCAATTCACAACTCACTTATCAGAGCATTGATGCATTGCTAGTAGACGTAGACTATAGAGCAGGTAGCACTGTCACCTTAACAACATTCCAACTGTCTTTAAAAGCAAAAAAGTCGGAAGTACAAACATTACAAACAAGTCAGTGTTAACAGGACTTAGACAAAAACATTTTGCTCTCTCTCTTCTCTATTTAAATTATGTGCCACAAATTCATTGTCCTTTAAGGCTCTGAACAGCTCTGTTTAGATATTGTTTGCAATTCTTTTTGTCTTTTCCAAGGCTGTAAATTCCCTTCTCTCTCAACCTGGAAGTACTCTTTGGTTAAATTATTTGCTATTTCCTTCTTTTGTCTTTGCATAGTCCTACTTTCAGTCTGCCTGCCCTATTTACAAGTGTTTTCATCTTCTTTATTTCAAACAGCTTCCATTCCACACTCAGCTGCCTCCCATTGCACATGTGTTCTGGGCACAGAATACTTTCACTGGAACAGGCCAGCAGGTACAATTGACTGTCCTTTACCTGTGGGCAGTGCACCCATTTTGCAGACAAATACCCTGCTGTGGTGACATGGTACATGAACAAAGATTACTTGCTTCCAAAGTTAGCCCAGTACATGCTTGCCTGGCTTTGGACACCAAGCTCAAAAGTTCTGCTAGACTTGAGATGGCTTCCCACGATTATTTTTGCTTGTCTGTGACAACAACTCCCAGACACACATTGCACTACCTATGCCATCCAAGATCTCTCATCCCCCCACCCCGGAAAATTAGTAGGACAGCATGGGGTTTAGATACTCTATGCATGTCTAGCCATATCTTATCTAGAAGGGCATGCATAACATATGGGGCGCATTTTTCCTAAATTTGCATTGAGAGGGAAACAGACCAAATAAATTTGTAAATATTTTCCACTGCAGCAGACTGAAGTCTAGAAATGAAAATGGGGAATAGAGTTAGGTACTTTGAGAGGATTTTCACTTTCCTCACGTAAAATCAAAAAAAATATTTAAAATCAAAGTTTTCTGCCATTTTTTTGTAGTTTGCTATCAAAACACAAAGACAGCATTCTAATTGGAAGGAATGAATCACTCACAAAATATTTTACTCTGTTGACATCTCTCAGATCCAGTTTAGCTTAGGACTTTTATTTTGGAAATATATTCATTTTGAAACCTGCTGTCATGAAATATGACTGTGTTGTAGCTCTGAGATTAGGATCTGTTAATTCCTGAAGATTCAAAAAATCATCATGACAGATTTATAACACTGAAACTCTGAAGGAAATTTATTGAACATACTTAAACAGATTTTGAATTACCTGCTACCTAATTAGAAATGGCTCCAAAGCTAGCCACTGTAAAAGACTTCTCAGTAAATTGTTTTCAAACCTGCAGGCAGGTTGTAGTCATTATGTTT
This sequence comes from Argya squamiceps, assembly GCA_037834095.1. NCBI lineage: Eukaryota > Metazoa > Chordata > Aves > Passeriformes > Leiothrichidae > Argya > Argya squamiceps. The sequence goes on along the minus strand of JBBMKD010000001.1, from coordinate 68,562,191 downwards.
TCTTTACACTCTGCACAAGATGGTCTTTGTTTAGTAGCCTGCATGTTACATGTATCTGTTCATGTTTTCCTAATGTTTCTATTTATTTATTTATTTATTTATTTATTTATTTAATCCAGTGCTATTCCATTATTGAACCATGTGGATGATTTTACAATGGCTGCTACCTCTGTTTTCACTGACCCCTAATCTAAAAGGGTGGTACTTAATCTTAGAGGGGGAAAAAACCCAAAAACAAACAAAACACACAAACAAACAAAGAATCCCCTCCCACCCCCCAAGAAACAGAGAGAGAAATAAAAGGAACAGGACAGACACCTGGAGAGAGAAAGGAAAAAGGATGAGTAAAAGATCAAACTCAAGAAGAGAAAGACAAATACAAACCTACAAACCCACAGACCAGGAGAAAGTATCAAAAAAGAAACAAATATACGGAAGATCTAAAGTTTAGTATATATGTGTATGACTTCTGACATTCCTGAAACTGCTTAGTAAGCTTCCATCTGTTTAAATTTTAGGAAGTGTTTAAGCACTCGAAAGACTAATTCATGTGCAAAAGAAATGTGCAAAGCAGCCAGCAAGTTCTTTTGCTAAATAACCACTTTCTGGAATGTTAAAAAGGTAATGCAGTGTGTGCTGAAGCCCTCTCATCTGCAGTTGACTTTTAGTAAGTTCCAGATGTGAAAAGAGATGAGAAACAGACTAGATATGAACAGAAGGTTGCCTTTTTTATCCAGTTAGCACCACATTCTGACAAGTCCGAATACAGTCTTTACTCTTTTGGTGAATTCCTTTACCCCATGACACTTGTTCCTCCTAACCTTTTTCCCTCTCTGCCCTAAGCTTTCTCAGTAAATTTTCACTTGCACTCATCTGTATACACATTGGAATCTCTGCTGGAGAGAGACCTAATTGTTCTGATCCAACTGCACGAGAACCAAAACCATCTAAAACTGCTTCATTCCTCTGAATGTCATTTCAAGTGAAGTTCAACAGTGTTCAGTCTTAAATTTGGGTGCAATTCTTACCCTAGAATCTTTACCCTTTGGGTGAAAATCCTCGCATTTTAGTAAGTATTTGATATTTTTAACTTGTTCCAGTAATATGCAAATCTCTTTAGGAATAAAAGCATGTTTTAATAATGTCTGCAAAACCTTAGCATGATGATCTGCTATTGGCTCTACTAGTTCGTATCAAATGTGAGCCTTACCCAGGTAAATTAGAAAAGTCATCTTTAGAATAATACCTTAAAATACAACATATATCAGTCCTTAAAATAAAACTATTTGTGCTTCTTATCACTGATATCTCATGGATATATATTCCTTTTTCATACAAGTTTCCCAGTTACTTCCAAGCACATCTGAAACAAATGCTACATCTTTCTAAAAAAGCCCTAATTATCACTGAAGAAAATTTAAAGCACAGCTAAGCATGATGGAACAGAAAGGAAATATGTGCTTCTTGCAAACACAACGATGAAAAAAGTTTGCAAATCTGTGACATCATAAACTACTAATTATTTCCACACTTAGGAAAGTATTAGAATTTATTAGGGTCTTTCCAAGATATGGAAAATACTCCACAAGTGAGGCAACTGTAATTCAGGAGAAGTGGAGTCCAAAATGAACTATTAAGGTCATTTCTTCAAGAATGAATATAAATATTTTCCACACTTCACTACACCAGCCACAGTATATGCATGAATATATATCTTAAATGCTGGCATTCATGGGGACTGTGCATACGTAATAGCTATCCTATCTATTTTAAGAATTTTGAAGGCACATGTAGCTTTGGCATCTACCTTTCATATTTATATAAGTTTAAGAGCTAAAAGAAACTTAATATATGTCTTCCATCTTTGCTAACATAGAAACTGAAAACTGTATGCAAAGATTTTGCCATGACAAATTGATGTTGGTATATTCTGAATGTTTATATTATTAAAGACCATAGAGAAATGGGTGGACCTGGAGCATTGCACAATGTTCTTATGTTTGCTCTAAGAATCAAGCTAATTAATATTTCATGAGCCTTGATCTTGACCTTAAGATTTTACAGAGCTGGATAAAACCACAATATCAGAATATTTCTTTTTAGGACTTGTCCCCCTAAATAAAATAACTAGTAATAGTGCCAGAAAAAACATACAGCTGCAGTGTCTTTACTGTGATTGCTATTTCCTTTTTAATCTATAACTGTGTTGGTTGGCCTGGTTACAAGTCCCAGCCTGTGCTGTTGCTTCTTGCCTTTTCCCCCCGTCCTGCTTTTCCACAACAGGCAGGCAAATTCAGTTTGACTGTGGTCAGACAAAATTACATGTTCAGTGGCAGTGGCTCATTGGACAGAACACAGCAGCAGAAACACACAGACGAGTGCAATGGTGGTATCTTTAGCCACACAGTTTGATCCAAAAGAAGATATATGAAGAGATCTTACTGTCTTTTCCACCCTATCTGTTTTCAGTGGATAAGGTTGTTTCATTCAGACTTCTACAGACCAAAGCATATTGTTCATGCACAGTAGTCACTACAAATAGGTTTTATGAAGAAAAAAATAGCAAAATAGCTAACAAATAGCCCTGGTCCAATAGCAGAGAATTGCCTCTTAAAAATCTATTTCCCTGATGAACAGTCATCCCAAATTCTCGATGAAAGCATGTTTAAACACGAACAGCCACTTGCTCAGAGCTCAAGTTGAATGTACCCAAACTCATGGATCATGTCTGTACCAATAAGTTAACCATGCCCCAGACCATCCATTTGCACCCAGATCAACTGGGAGAGAACGGGCTGTCTCCATACAAACCGTCTCCCTCCTACACAAGGAATGTTTATCAAAGGTGTCTTCAGAGAGTGGTCTCTATCACTCCTGAGCTGTGATCAGGCATTTTTCTGGGACATGTGCATTCAGCTCAGGCTGGAATTTATGCCTGGTGACAGTACCAGCAACTGAAGAGTACAGGAGTTTGATTTTCTTCCCACCATCTACCAAGCCCCAAAAAATAGAGGTGTTTTCCAGAAAATAAGTCCATACTGTGCCTAAACTGAAAGTCAAATGCGTGTCCCAGTATGGTGCCTGGTCATGACAACCCAGTGCCCACTGTTTTTCCTGTTGCAGAGCCTGATGGTTTTTCCTGTGCACACAGAGCCATCTTTTCCCCATAACAAGAAAAATATTATCAGACAAGCAGAAAAAAATGGACAAAAAATAGATGATTAGAACTAGGAAACTTGAAAACAAACAGAAAAATAAGTCTTTGATGAAAGGAAAAAAGCAAAATTTGGCAAGGGCTGAATGGAGAAGAATGGATTTTTACTTTTTTCTTTCCCTCCTCTAAAAATCTAAACCCATCAGCCTTGTAAAAACCATGAACCTGTAGTAATAGCAGCTTTGTGGATTTTCCAGACAATCGGGCAGCAAAAAGTCACCTGATCCATCTGTGAGGCCTGGTGAGAACCAGCAAATATAATAGGTTGCAAAACACCTGAAACTACTGGCATTGCAAACACTTCCTGCCTAATTCTGTTGGACAACAGACACAAAGCCAACCCTGTAATTACATCCCACCCCAATCTACATTTGCAGTAATGTAATTAATACTTCCTCTGTAAAGCAATGGAATAATTTAGAGAGCAGATTTTCAACCTTAGTCTGGGAAAACTGAGAGAGCGTGAGCTCTGCTCAGGCATTTTAGCTACAGGGAAATGCTTTTCTGGTTCCATTTGCTCACAGAAACTGTAATTAGATGCTCAGAGCTCTCTTTGTGCTAGGGCAGAAGAAAATGATACTTCCTTCCTGTTTAAAAGCCACAGGCAAGAGCGGGTGAGAGGAGCTTTTACTTATTCAGGGGACTTTATGAGAGTGATAAATGTAGATGGCCCTGCAGACTCAGCCAGCTGAGAAAGTGTTGTGTTATCCCACACAGGGAAACATTTAGCTTGTTGTTGTGTAGTTAAAATGCTTCTTCTCATAAATCATTGTGGTTTTACAGTAGGCATAACAAAATCCCATATAGTTACTATACAGAAAACAAACACATTTCTGTTTCTTATCATGCTACCCTGTGATAAACTTTTACAGAGTTAATTTTTTTATCTGCTCCAGATTTTCCTCTCTCTCAGTATATTGCATACAGAGAGGGAAAAGTCATGATGGTGAGGCTTCTAGGATGCTTCAAAAAGAAAAACTAAACAGGAAGAAATGTAGAAGTCAGGATCTTGGAATTGAAGAATAAGGTAAGGATTCTCAGTATCATCATTTTGGGCTTAGGTGTTGATATTCTACCTCATTTTCCCTTTATCTGGAGAGTGTCAGGCCCAAGAATATGTCTTAGGAAATAATGACTTACAGATGATCTCTTTTCTATGTTCATACTGTAGTGAAATAGCAGTTGCTTTAGCACACTGGTTACATGCCCAAGCAACTGCCTGCTCAATGTGGGAGAAAGCTGCGTTATAGTCAGAACTTCAAACTTCAGACAAAACAACAGAAAAGCAGAAAAAACCAACCAAACAAGCAAACAAACAAAAACCCTAAAAAAAACCCCCGCCAAAACAACCCCACAAATCAAACCTTAAATATACAGAGAGTTGTCCCAAGTATTACTTCCTTCCTGTGTTTTATGTGTTTTAGTGACAATATCACCCAGGCAACATGAAGAAGACATGACTGACCACTGCCTTCTTTGAAACATGCCCGCTTTCCTTAGGCACACAGGACATACACGGCTTGCCTGAATTCAGGCTTTTCAATGAAAGGGCAACGAAAACCTCTGAGAGGTTCTTGAAGCTCTCCAAGCTTCAAGTTATTCCTGAAGTAAAGATACAATCTTTGTCTTCTCAAACATATAAAGTTTTCCACATCTTAAGTGTCTAAAGGTACAATCCAGTACTTCACAGTAGCCCAGATAGTACAATTTCGATGGGATTCAGGCATCTAAGTCCCAGAGCACTCTCCAAAAATCCTTGGCCAAGGTCCCAAGAAACACTTATTCCAAAATCCAAGTATCCTGTTATTGCTTATACCTAAAGAGGATATGTTCTTTGCTGATCCAGACAGCTGAGCTCCTACTCAACTCTGAATTTGCAAACTAGGTAGGTCTCTACATGGAAAGGACCTTATCTTTGTCTCCATGTTAAGATGAAAGCAAACACTTGTACAAAGAATTTTACTGATTACAAATCTAGACAGGATGTATAATAATTTTCCTACAGTTTTATAATAATTTTATTATGAAAGCAGTTGCCTAGGAAGTCACGGGTCTGGATTCTAATCACTTGTCAGCCTGCAGAGACTTGATTCTCCTTGCATTCTACACACAAAGCCACGCCTGGGTCAGGAGAGATGTGATCCCCCTGTTCAACTGAAGCCATATATCTCTGCAGGCAGCAATGAAAAGATAACTGAGTAAGAGGGGGATTAGGCAAGAGCAGTGTGATTCTGTAGCCTACTTGTTAGATCACTCTCTTGCAACTGATTCCTGAAAGCAAAGCAAAGCACAGAAAAAAGGTGTTGAATTCTGCATTAAACACCTGTTGTCTCACTCAACAGTTTCAGTCTGTATTATCATAACTATAGGAGAAACAGGAAGACAAAAGCATCCTATTCCTTCCGTTGCATTTGGCTGAAATTCTAAATGTTTTTAGTGATATCATTCATTCAAGATAAATAATTCTACTGTTTTACAATTGCCTTCCTGGCCTAAATTTAGAGCCATGCCTTGTAATAATTATTGCATCAGAACAAACTGCCTACAGGAAATTGGCATTGCTCGACTGTTACATCAAATATCAGGTACAAATATCAGGTAACCTCATACCTCTGTATTCATAAGTCTGTTTTTCAAAAAACAGGTACAAGACCCTTATTCTATTTCTCCTGCATGCTAATAAGATATGCTTGAAAAAATATATTATTTCTTTATGTATTTCAAGATAAATTTTAAATATGCAGTCAGGTAACTAAGTATTTGTAAAGCAATAATTAGCACAGGTTTCAGCATCAGTTCAGGATATTAGCACCTGAAATCAGGACACTAATAGTCTACCTCAAATGAAAAGGATCCACTTTCAGTCTTCTTAAATTTTGAATGGATTTTTCATGGCAGTCTTAGCAGTATGACATTGACATCTCTCTTAGTAATCTCATTCTAATATTTGATTAAACAATTAAGCATTTGAAACAAACAAAAAAAAACCCCTCCTTTTGAGCTTTTGCTCAAAATGGTTTGAAAAATATATTTTTAAATGTTTCAGAAAGTTTGACTAATAGTATATTTCAAAGCTGGCAAGAAAAACTTGGTGTGTCAAGCCTCAGCAAGACAGGACAGAACATTTGGCTATTACATCAATGTTTTATCTTTCTTTCCCCTTTCATTGGCCCTTCCCTCCCTCTTCCCTTCTCATAGTCATGTGTGCTGGTTTTGCAATTTTTAACTTTTTTAAGAAACAAACATAGGTGGTTCACTTCTCAAAAATCAGTAAGGACATTTTCTTATCAAAGAATAAATACTGTGACAGCAAGAGGAATGGAACTGCTACTTTCAGGTATTTTAAAGGAGAGATTGTGAGGTAACAAATAAAAAAAATGCATATTCGTTCAATAAAGCATAGCTAAATTTTACTTCCTTTATTAATTTAAGATTGTTGGCTTTCATATTTACTTCCTAGTCACATATCATATAAGCAGGTAGTATTTTAAGAGGGACTTCAGCTAAACAAGGAAACAGTAATTCACACAATGTTACATCATAGAATGCTTTTAATCCTCTGGTGGGAAAGAATATAAATTATATGTGGTCGAACATTCTAGATTGTACATTCCCAGAAGTTATTCCCATTTTAATTTTTTGAGGATTAAAATTAATGGGCATTAATTTTAATCTAAATTTAAATCTAATTAATTTAAATTTCTTCACTGGCAATATTTAAAAATTTCTTCCACAAAGTGTTTTTTGAGTTATGGAATAACACACACCATAAGGGGTTCCTTTCTTCCTTTCTTGATTGTATAATCAGAATAAAATTGAATATTGACAGGAAGAATACTTATAAGGGTATGAAACGCACATTCTCTCAAGTTCAGTACTGTGTGCTGGAGCCCTTGCTACAGAACAGGGGAGTGAAACTTCAATGTCTTGATCTCTGTTCCAAAAAGTGATACTTTTTTACAAAGGTATGAGTTAGATTAGAATTCTCTAAAACACTGTCACTAATCTTGGTTTCCTTGTACTTATGACATTAGTAAGAGAAAGCTTATTTTTCTCCCATCCTCCCCACTTACAAAATTTAAGTTTGTATGGAGAGATCAAAGAAAGATGGAAAGAGTGCTACACGGTAGTTAATTTAAAATTAGCATGTTATTGAAAGGTAATATGGAATAATAATTAAATTTGTGTTATGGACATCAATTTTTCTAAATCACCTAGGGAAAGGATAAGCAACACAGTGAATACCACAGACTCACATAGATATTTACCATCCAGTGAAGCCCCCTGTACCCACAGAGTAATTACTTATGTGAAAAATAAGTATTAGGAAAAGAAAATATTACTTATGTGAAAGTAAGTATTATTACTTTTATATGAAAGTAATTACTTATGTGGAAAATAAGTATTAGGAAATTGTGTTATGACTAATGCCATTTAGCAGCTGAAAGCAGGAAGGAGAGATTGCACAGAGTAATCAGCCAGTTCTCAGCATCCTGCAGTTAGAAAAACACTGACTAAATAATGTTTCACAGCATATGTTTGCACTGGGCCTGTTTGTGTGGGACAGATGGAGTCTCACCTTTTGTGAGCAGTTTCATTAGCTTCTTCACTCAAGTGCATAAATCTCACTGAAACAAGAGAAAGTACAGTACCACCAAATCTATTGAAACAGAAGAATATTGCAGAGTAATGATTTATTGAAAAATATCTCCTCCCAGATTGTTCTGCAGAAAGGCATCAGAGACTAACATGAGCGAGACAAAACAATGGAAAAACTTCATACAATTCTCTTCCTTTGAAATAAATAAAAGGTTTTGTTTGCATGTCATGGTCACACTGAAGTCCATGGTAATCTGGTAAGAAACCTGTGCCCATATCTGAAGAAGATCTCTGCACTTTTAAGGGAAACCCAACATCTCTCTGTTCCCTAGCAAGAGTCTCAAATACATGTGTGCATCCAGGGTTTTGATCAACCACTATATGGTCCTGGAGATTGACTTTTCCTGTCCATGGTATCAAAAATACACTATTTCACAGTCAAACTAATTTGTCATCAGATTTATTAGAGCTCTACTGCCACCAGGTTTCAGTTTTTCCGTCATCTAGTGGGTTCACAGACCTATAGTGTTCTTCTAAAGGAAATGCTAGATATACTGATCAAATGGGACAAGTTTATGTTTTGGTTAATAGCCCAGCAAAGGGGTTAAAGAACCGTTGTATTATAAACCCTAAGGCAAAGTTTAGCTCCTGGTACCTATTCTACTGTGTTCTTGCCATAACTACAGCCATCTGATAGGGACCCAGTACTCAGCTCAGAGGAAGTGCTGCTGAGGCTGTTAAATCTATCTAAATGGATTTAAGGCCCTGTACACTAGAAAAATTTCTACAGCTAAGGATCATATGAGATGTCTGCAGTTCTTTTTGTCATCTTCTATTTGGAACATCTACCATGTGCCTGAACAAATGGAGAAGAGTTCTGGGAAGCATCTAACTCTATCCCATACAGAAGATGGGAAATCACTGTGAAAAGGAATGCAGTTCTCAAAGAATTAAACTTGTTTCCCTTTGCAGCCTCTGTCACCACCGCCCCTTTGCCCCTAACCTATATCTTAGGATGCAAAATTTGAAGTGCAGACTCTTGAAAGTAACAGGAGCATTGTTTACCTAAACTTCTGCACAAGAATCCAATTTAAATCAACAACCAAAAAGAGAAAAATTCTGGATTAAGCAGATGATATTAATTAAATTCTTGCCAGTTTATTTTTCATCTGACATTGTGCATATGATCCTCTTAATGCTTAGAGAAAACATTCCTCTCATCAACTAGTCTCATCTGTCTGGCAACTCATCTCTATCATGTTATCTCTCCTGTTTAAATGAACAGGTTCTGCTATTTACATTACAGCTATTTCCTTGCTGGGCACCAACAGCCATGGGCATTGAGAGCTCTAACTTGCACTCCCTCTGCTGGTTAACGGATTGGCAGTGTGGCTACAAATCACAACATAACTGGGGCTAAAATTTGACTAGTACCTGCGAACCAACCCACTGCTATAATACAGAGGGAATGGTCTCAGTCATCTCAAAGTAATGGGCAGGACCAGAACAGCAAATGCACATAGTAAAATATCTGTTAGCCTATTTTTGTGGGAAAACTGTTCCAGGAAATTTTGCAGAATTCAGAGGCACTGAAACAGCAGGAAAGAGGAAGACTAACTTGAGCCGTGGTGTGGTGAGAAGCAAAGCCAGACCAGACTAGAGAAGAGAGACACCCTTTGAAGGTCCTAGCAAGGGCAGAGTATCAGCCTAGGTTCTCTGAATGATCTCCTTGGAATGTCTTCATTAATTCTAGATGAGTTGTTGGGAAATTGCTAATTTAGGCATATAAATGCGATACCTACAATTTTGTGGTTAAGACCAGTATTGAACAATAGCTCCTACATTAATGATGTGTAATTTCTTTTTAATTTGCATATTTTGATCTCTTTCCTTTCTGGTTTAAAATTGTGACTGCAATATTTTTAATGTTTTGTGTGTGATGACACTGGTGAAATTTTTCACTCTTGAGTTCATGTTTCCCTTTCCAGGATATGCCAAGCTGCAATCTCTGCAATTCTACAAGACCCAGTCCTTTAAAAGGCAAGCATACCATCTGCAATGCAATGCTAATGTGTACTCTGACTCCTATGGCTCGTGAAATTACCCATGTTTATGACACTCCTAAGGGCAGCAGATGAAGCTGAAGTCAGATGTGGAATGTAAGGGTGCCAGATGTCTCAATTTTCACGGGACATTCCCACATTTAAATAAAACTCCCCCATCCTGTTGATAGCGACCATTGTCCCAAGACCTGCACAGGCAGATCCTTCCTCCTCTTGCTTGCAGGGTGGGAGGAATACATGTGGTACAGCCCCTCCCCAGCACCACCACCCTCCACCCCACTCCATCCCTCCTGGAGTGTCTCAGATTGCCGCAGCTGCAGCACCTGCAAACAGAGATAGGGAATAGTGAAGAGGAGATTTGGGAGGGAGGGAGAATGGGGGCAATGCAAAAGACAGCAGAGTAGAGTAAATCAGGCAGAGAAGGAAGGAAGAGAAGCAGTTTAGAAAGAACAGCAGGGGAAAAAAAAAGAGAAAGGAAAGAAATATGTGAGGAAATTGAGAGAAACAGAATTAACATTTCTAAAGTCAAAAGGAGACAGAATGATTTCAAAAGATAGAAGGATAAGAAGCCAAAAGTGAGAAAGAATATAAAAAGAGGTGAAGGTACATAAAAGCACAGTGGAAAATTTGGACAAGGAGATGGAAAGAGATAAAGAGAGAAAAATCAAGCAAAATCAAAATGTCAAACAGAAATACAATGAAGAGAAAATAGGCGAGAAGTCCCATAACATCTAAATCTGTAACTCTCCCTCACACAGGTAATTCATACAACAAGCCATGCTGTCCCCCTCATTCCACTTTCACTTATTTCGACTTGTTTTCAGGGCCTGCACACAACTTTGTGCTGGAGCTGTGAGAGCTGCCAGGAGCACACATGAGAGCCCTGAGCAGCCTTGCACAGCACAGGAATTGACATGGGCTCCCAAGGCCGCCTTGCAAGCAGCTGCTATTGGAACAGCTACACAGTTTAATGATTTCTTTCCAGATTCCGTTGGATAACAGAAGAGTGAGAGGGGGATTGGATGGGAGGCTGAAACTGAAGGTGCAAAGAAAGGCCAGCCAACTTTTGTAGTATATGTTGCATGACCATACAGCCCCTTATGCTGACATGATTAAATGCATCACTTCCCCTGGGCTTCCATAGACTCCTTGTTTAATAATCAGCATTCTGAAAAAGCATCTTTTGCCTTCTTACTGTCATGTCCCCCCATGAGAAATCTCCAGGAAGGAGATAGAATTTGCTGAAGTATCACCTGCTTAACTTGCCTTTCCAAAGCAAAGGATTCATCCCTGAGAGAGATGTGGATAGAGACAGACCTTCAGCTCTGCACAAAAACTGAGTTCTATCTTTGCAGACCCAGTACACATCAGTGCAAGGCTGCCAGCCACACAGACTTACCAGTTTTCTCCAAATATCCCTATTGTAAGAGCGCCAGCTGGGCTACAGAGAGCAGCTGTTACTTAAAAGGGATTTCAACTTCTCAGTTCAGTCAGGAGACAAGAAGAATGTAAGACATCGAATAGTGAAGTATGAATATGAAATACTTAATATTTGCCCACTGCTAAATAAGGAAAAGGGCTTGTTTTAATGGCTATACTGATGGATATACTGAGCTCAAGATTAAGTTTGCATAACCATGAGGCTTGGGTCAGCTGTATATATGCTGAACCTTGCTACCCTTTCCCTGTCTCCAACCCCACAAATCCTGACATTTCCTGGGAGAATCAGAGAGCCAGCTGACTTTCTGAAGACTAGAGTGTACGTGAGACCAGTGTGTGGGCAGAGTGTGTGACAGAAAAGCTGCAATTCAAAACCAGGCTTGGTCCCCAAACTTCCAAGATGCTATAGACCTGCTCACTTCTTATTGATCACCCCAGCACATGGGAATGGATGGGGTGAATTTATACATTTTTATTTCTTTTATTTGTCCTTTTCATTAACTAGGACAGTGGCCTCTTTGTCTGTGAGTTCTAGCATATGCCTGCCTAGCAGCTTTTAGAAATTGCCTTCACTCACAAGTTTGTCTAACTCTGCTTGCATGAAAGAAAAGCAACATTAAGTGCTCATAGCCACAAACAGCTACAGTGAGGCTGCATGGAGCAGAGTGTGTATAAGAAAAATATCTTAATTTTTCTAAAGAAAATACTTGGATTTTGTGGAAGTAGACAATATGTTTGCATGACAAACATTTAAAAAAGAGGTAAAAAGAGGTTTGCAGGTCCATTTTGAAACCCCTCAAATTTTTCTAAATTTTTCAAGGCCCTGCTTGAAGTAAGGATACAAGAAAGACTGTCTCTCCTGAATTTCCTATATTGCAATTTTTCAGATGTCATATGAAATAAAGTCAAATACAGTTCAAGCATAAATTTTGGTCATAATAGTCAGCCTGAAAAGCAGGCCTATATATTTATTGAGAATTTTTCAACATCCCTGAAGTACATTGACTAGATTTAATTACATTTAATTCTTTTGTGGATGCTTCACTTGTGAGCCTCTTGCACAGAATTAGTACGAAGATATACTTATGTGGGTCATAAACTGTCTTATAAAATACTTCTCATAAAACCCTTCTCATAAAATATTTCTCATAAAGTATTAGAACAACATTAGCTTTGTTTCAGCATCTTGGAAAGTCTCCCATTTTGTATGGCTTGTTAAAATCAACATAAATGTCTCAAAAAACATCATCTGCCAATACCTTTAATACTGTCGGTTACAAGTCATACAATCTACTGGATCCAACATTGTTTCACTATATTTTGTCATTTAGTGTCTGTTACAGCTACTGATGAAACAGAATGTATTCATTAGCATTGCAAGATAGGAACTAATTCTCCTATTTCAAATACAGTACTTTTTTTCTGAATATATTTGATTATATTCTATGACTTCAAACAGCCATTTATTAAATATCCTTGTCTTTTCTGAATGGCTAAGATAATTTTTTGTCTCATACAGAATCCATATCTTAGCTAAGGTTATTTCTGAGAATTTAAATAATTCCTCTCATTTCCTAATGCAAATAAAGTATGTATTTTTTCAGAAATTTTATGGTTTTTGCTTTCTTTATCCAGTGGTTGTATTTTTAGTTGCAGTCTGAACTGCAACAGATTTTTTTTTCTTCTTTTATTTTATCTGTTGATCTCTCGCAAACAACCGATTAATAGGGACTTTTTCCTTCATTATGTCAAAAGTTGCTTTCAAGTTCAGGAAAATGTCTTTCAAAAGAGCCATGTATTTTCATCACTGGGTCATTCTTTGACTAAATATAAAATATGGACCCGATTCTTATCAATTATATTAAGAAAATATTTGTTCCTAGTTGAGTGATTAATTCACTATTTTGTATCCTAATAAGATTTAACAATAAGTAATTTCGGTCAGTCTTACTCTGTTATTTCTGTAACTTCCAGGAAATCACAAAGTCATAGGATCAGTAGATTTGGAAGGGAAAAATCTTTATCTTAAAGACTAAGACCTAGATCCAAACCCCCTGCCATGGGCAGGGACACTTTTTACCAGACCAGTTTGGTCAAAGCTCCTTCCAACCTGGCCAGGTATTCCCGGAGTGAGGCACTGGTGACTTCATGAGATCTCAAGGCTCCCACCCCAGGTGACTCAAATCCCACATGATAATGTAACTGCTCTTTTCACACATTATTGGAAGCTGTTTGAGGAAATAATAATGTTGTTGTCTCTGCTGATGACATAGATAACTATACCAAATCAATATGTAATTATATGAATCATCAGCAAGTACCTGGGCTCATAAGCACAGAACAACTTTCACTTGATATTGATTCATTTATTTCAGATTTTGCAAAACCTGTTTTGAAAATTAACCAGATTAAAATTATATCCTTTTAGTTCTGACAGTGAGGATGTTATTTTAAAAGGTAATTATAGGAGCTTGATGGAAAGCCTGATTTCTGACTGATCCCTGTAACAAGCTAGAGTTAAAACAGTGAATAAAGATACTACACCACTTTTTTCTGGTATTTAAGTGTTTTCCATTTCAGTCTATATTTGCTCAAAATCCTAGATCAAAAGAGCTCATTCACCACACAAATATAATGTTGCATAAGCCAATAAAAATCAATTGTCAATGCGATAGTTCAAGTTTAATTTGTAGTCAATAAGAAAATTGTATTTTATGACTCCTCCTCCCACTATCAAGGACTACTTGGCATTGGGAGTTCATGCTGGCAAGTGCTTAGATCTGTAAGAAGTTCCATTAAAGGCAATGGGATGGTGGTGCAGTCACTAAAATACGAGCAAGGACTCTACACATCAGGTTGTATACATAAATAATTTATAAACTCTAGATTATGCATTTCCAAAACATTTGCTTTGTGTCTTTAAACTGCGTACATCATGTGACATGGTATCTGTTCCCTGACAAGATGACAGATTTCTAAAACATAAAATAACAAATAGTGAATTATTTTAAGTAAAACTATTTCTGTTGCCTAGGTATATATATAAAAGAATAAACATTTTCCAGATATTCTAACTTACACAATATTTTCACATAACTATTTATAAATTGCTAATAGAAGATCATGAAAGTGGCCAAACAAAAACAACTGTCAAATTTTCAAGTGAACATAATTTAAGCCTTGTATCTACAATAGTACTGTTTATTTTCAAAAATAAGGTCTTGCTTAGAAAATATTTTTTTAAAAATTTATATGTGCTATCACTTCCAAATTCAATGTAATTTCAGAGCACTGAGCACTGATTTTCAGACCCCCCAATGTGCTTTTAGCTATCTACCTCTTAATTAAAATACACAGAATTACATGAAAACACGTACAACTAAACTAATAAATGGAGTGAGAGCTAGGAGTATACACGTGGACTGTCATACTTTGCAAGCAAAGACTTGCAGAGCCATTCATCATCAAAACAAATCCTGCCAAACATGACAAGATCTGTCATACTCCAGCCAAATTGGTAAAATAAATGTAGAAAGCAGGAATGTAAAATGATGTGACTAATCCTGAGACACAATACAGCAGAAAAGAAGGTTCTCAATACAGCAAGGCAAAAACACTCATGATACACTGAAGGTTGAAGAGGGAAACACTAAAAATTTCTTTCCTGTATCATTCCTTACAAAGAGCTTTGAAAATGACACACTTTTAATATTCTTCATTAAAAGTAATTTTTTTTTGTCTTAGTTAAAATTTCCTGAATAAATCACTTCCTGCTTTCGGGTTCAGATTTTTTAGGGACCTAACCATTTAGCACATGAGTAGAAAAGCAGATTGTTAAAAAACTGTAAAATGCCAGGTGCTGCACTCCTATGTAAGTCTGACCACTAGTGGCATAAAATCGCTCTCTTGGAAATGCATATTCCCTGGGGGGAAGTTAGAAAGGCTGGAGCATTATTTAAGGTGGCCTTTGAAATTATGCATATATAATTCCTGCACATACATATATGCATGTATAGTTCCTGCAGGGTCTGTTTGAACAAAGACCAGAAAATCCAGTGGGATCTTCTGGCCTGAGGGTCTCCCTGCTGCAGGATATGCCTGTGTCTTTTGGTGGGCTCGAGGAGGCATCCCATCACCTGGAGCACAGGTCCTCCCTTCAGGGAGTACCAAGCCATTCCTAATTCCTAGAAAAAGCTTTATATTGCTGGTTATTCTCACTGCTTTTTATAAATATGGAAAAATGGAGAGATCAAAAAAAAAAAAGGAAAAAAAAAGCTATAGCAATTTGTTGCAGTGCATGTACCGAGCTTGTTAGTGCTTAGCCTGTTCCTTCCCAAACCCCTCCCCTGGCCCACCTTGTC
>JBBMKD010000001.1:68482654-68546414 GCA_037834095.1 Argya squamiceps | reverse complement strand
CGGAAAGAGGCCCGCTCTTTCATTTCTGAACGCTTCATCACGCTTCTAGCTAGCAGGACTGGGTAACCCACGAACTGGTATTGCGGCCTGGAGTACCAGCAAAGCCTGGTAAGCTGCTCCCAGAAAGGCAATCCGCAATAGCAATTCTTTTTCCTAAAAAGTCCAAACAATATATAATATATTTAGTGTATTTTGATACACACTTTTCTAGAAGAACAATGTATATGGAAAGAGGAAACTTCATTTACAATGTCAATAGACAAGTTTTCATCTAGATCTGTTAGTTCAGTTCTAGATATTAGGCTTTATTTCATTTGTACAGAAAAAAAGCATGTTTTAGAAGACTTATAACTATGCCATTTTTTCTACTATTGGGTCCAACTGGCATCATTGGCAAAACATACTTTAAAACTTGCTTGGTTGAAATTCCTAAAAAAGCAGATGCAAGAATCAGCTGAGAAGGCTAACACACAGGATCCAAAATAAAATTAGAGAACTATTCAACGTGAGGTTTTTCTAGGTATGACCTTTTTTTAATATTGTTGAAACAGTACTACTATCAAATGTATTTAATTTTCAATGAAAGAATCAAATGCATTTTCTCTACCTAGTTCTTGAGTTTTCCATCAGGACCTACAAAAACAGTGAGTAGGACAGGTAGACCCCACAATTCAAAATACCTGAACCCCTTTTTTACCATAGCTGGTCATAAAATCTGGCACAAACTTATTAATATTAATATTCCTTTCTCTTTAAGCTTACTTTTAAGCCATACATCTGCTTTGTATCTATAGGGAAAAAAAACGGTGTCTGTGCACATGGACTGAAGACACACCCAATTGTCCTGGAAATTTATTTTATAAATTTACACTGAATTAAATAAGGATCACTACCAGCACCTTGCAAGAATTCCTCCTCCTGAGGCTACACATCAGCAAAAAAAGGTTTCTTAAACTGGATCACTTAAAGATCTGGGTTTACGATCTGTTGTTTGAATGTGTTCTTTTTGAAACAGGAAGTGGAATCCTGATTGATGTCCCTATTTCTTTCCTTATTGTCACAAATTACTTTCAGGATGCTAGCAATAGCACAGTGACAGACTTCTGCAAAAGGTGCAACTCTCCAGCTGAGCTTTCACCACGAAGAGTTTTGTCATATCAGTGGAAATCACTTTTCTGAACATTTAAATCCCTATCATGCAGGAGACTGGTAGTGAGAACAGAATAAAGAACCTTTCACGTCTCTGTTGCTATCTAAAGCTCAGGCTCAGTAAGCCACCAACTGCTGACATTTCTACAAAGAGACTTTTCAGTTCCCTATGTAAAATGAGTTTAGACTAACCGTTTGTTAATGATCACCCTGAAATTTCACTCACTAATAGTGCTATAAGTACTCTGAAGAGCACTTCTGAGAGTCATGAGGACTGCAAAATTCAGGTTCAGAACAAAGAGAAGGTGATTTTTCAAATATCTCCTTCTCACAATTCAAAAACCTGGAGAAAGTGACATGGTGAGGAATTAATCAAGAGATATTAAAAGCAAAGACAACATCTCTGTCCACATCTGTGCGGTTTTCCTTTGGAAGTATTATTTTATATTATAAATGACATTTATCTGGGACACCCTAGATTGCTTTAGACAGGTAATACAGTGCAGAGTACGTTTACTTGATTGCTTGTCATGTTCTTGCCAAGGTGTCTAATGTCTCTCAAAACTAACAGCAGGATAAATTCTTAATTTGACCCAGTGTAGGTACTCTTGTGTTGTGGTTTTACCTTATGTTGTAATGCTGAAAACAGCAGCCTTCTTCACTGTAGACTCCCAATGTGAATATTACAAAGCTGTAATTTCAATGTCCTAGAAATTTCAAAATTTTTACCCTTTCTCTCTTTTAAAGCAAGTTCCTAGTACACTCCTCAGTTTTTGAAGGCATTGTGGAAAACACAGTAAGTAAAAATTGCACTGGCTTAGCTCAAAGACTGTCACATGTTATGTAAAGGCTGATTTCTGCAGCTAATTATGGCTGTATCTCTGTCTTAACATCCAGGCAGGATATTCTGATGATAGCCTGAGATGCCTATGGAAACAAATCCCAGCTTCATACTAGTTATAGTAGCCAAGTGCACATCAAATCCTACTTTCTCTGCCCCTGTGTGATTGTCCTGTTTCCAGCCAGGAGAGGGTTAATTTTTGCAGTAGCCAGGAAGGGGCATGGCTAGGACATGGAGGTTTCCGTACCACCTCACCTCATTGCCAGGGGCAGGGAAAAGGGAGCATATTCCAGAGAGCAGGGGCTCCATCTGGTCAAGAAAATGTGATGAAGTGAGCTGTCTGGTATTGTCTATTATCACAGGATTTTTCTGTGTGAATCATTTCTTTTCTTATACTTTTTATTATTAATATTGTTGCTGTTATTGTTCATTTTCTTATCTCATTGCATTTCCAGTAAATTGTTCTTATCTCAACCCATGATCTTTGTCTTTTTTCCTCCAGTTGGAGTGGAGTGAGGAGGAGTGACATGTGATTTTTAGTGGGAGTACTAAATTGGAGAATACCATTCCTAAATAAGCACAGTGACCATGAAAAGAGTGAGAAAGATGAATTTAATGAGGGAGACAAGTGTGGGATACATAATCAGAGGACCAGGGTCCATCCAGAGCTCATCTGTGCTCAGGCAGCTGTTCACAGATGTAGGTTATGAAGTTCTGACCACAGGTTCTTGGATTTTCTTCTCAGGACTCCAAATAAATAAAAAATTGCAGGAATACTGTCACCTTGGCAATTATTCATGTGACTGAAATTTTAAGATATTTGTCTGTCAGCAAATGAACTGGGTAATCTTCTATCAAGATCTAAATGAAATCAAAAAATAGAAAGAACATCTAAAGACTTGATTCAGCTGCCTGAGTGTAGGTACCTATTCTAATACATCTTAGAATATCATGCTGCCTTTCAGATTCTGCATCAGAAGGGTTTGTGTATCCCCCTGGTCCTGTGTGATACCTCCTAGGCATGTGAGCATGTCCCATGTGCCCTATGTCATCCCAAATGTCACCAGATACCTGAGTTCCAGTGTCTAAATTGAGCTAATAAATAATTAAGATGTAGGTTTTGTAGATGGTTAGTTTCATAAATCTTATTCGAAACACTTCTGCTTTTGAATCTTGATTTTGACACATCTTTCTGCAGCCCTGAGGAAGTAATTTGCCCTACCCACAGTCTCTGAGATACAGGATTAGTTCTGCTCTGTATTCATGAGTGTAAAACAGGATGATTATGGCAACAGCCTACTTAACATGTAAACTGCTCAATTTTGATAAGTGTTTGTGGTTTGTTTAACAAATATGTATAATAATTAAATAGAAACCCTTCTTCTAAATTTGAATGCATTTTAGCAGTAGTACATGACTATCAGTGAAATAATCTCTTTTTCTGTTCAACAGGATATATGTAGTCTTGAAGACCTCCTAAGTGATATGCCTGTTGTCACAAAGAACAGATGTCATAGTGCTGAGAAAGACCTGAGAAAGTCATCTTCATCTCTGTCCTGCAGCACATAATATACAACATGCATAGAACACCACAGATTTTAATGAATGCCTCAGGAGAGGCATAAAACTGCACACCACTGGATGTAACATCTGCAAAATGCAGAAAAGAGCAAACCGTGCCAGCAGCATTATTAACTGTTCTCCAGGAGTCATCAAGCAGATGTCATACCTGTTAGGAAAATGCAAATCACAGAACAGCAACTTGGTTTCCAATAATACCTCAATCTGATTCTGCCTTGTTACGGAATCCGTAGCAAATTATTTCCAGCCATCTCATGATGCCTCCAAAGATCAACTGAGATATCTGTAAACAAAATATAATTTTGTTGGACTTGAAGTCCTCGCATTCTAAAGTATGCTCTAGATCTGCAGTAAATGGCATATTCCACTGGTTTTGAGATTTCATAATTATCTCACAAAAGTAAGCCAGTGTAACAAACAAGTCACCATAAAGCAGTAAGAATTCAAATATCATAAATTGTGAGACAAACTCAACAAAACAAAAAAACACATGGACAAAAAAACAGATTAAGATCTACGGGAAATTATCATAACATATTTTAGGGTATAAGCAGACATTGAGGCAAGATTCACATATAAGAAAGCAAAGATAAGTTTCTACCTTAAAAGTTTACAACTTAAAAGCCTCATTCTTATTTGAAATTTACAGACTGTCAAACCAGCATTTTACCTTCACCAGGACATACATAAAAATAGTACAGTAATTTTTAAAATTATTATTATTTACTTTAATATAAATTATATGCTGTAAATACAATATATCTTCATATATGTACATTCACCATTTTAAATTTTGTATTTGTATTGATTTATGTGTTTAGCTTGTCAGGGACAAGAGTTTCAGGGGAGATACCTAGTTGAAATACCTTGGTTTAATGTAGGAAAAAAAAGCTTTCTTTCTTCATCCATTAAAATGCCAAGAATCAATGTATAAATGACAGTTAAGACGCTAAGTAGCAATTAGTCCTATATCTGCTCATTTTAGGCAACCTCAGCCTTATCTCTCACTTCCTTTGAGATAGGATAAAACAGAGCCAGGTATTATAAGCTGAATATATAGATTTTCTTCCAGCACTTTACTGCTACACTTAGCACTAAAACAAGGTACAGGCAACCACAGCAAGGGAATTTATGACCTTACAAATGGAGACAGCATGTGATAAATACCACACTATCAGTTGTTCAGGTAAGTAATACGTGCTCTTGTAAAATCTGTAAGCTGAGTAATTTATGTAGTAAAAGAAGTCTGGCTTCTTTAACCTCTCATGCTAATTTACTTTAAGATAACATGAGGATAGACTTGTGTACCACCCTCTCCTGGTATTTTTAATTGCTATGTCCTCTCTCTTTCATTAGTGTATCCTATTTCTTTCATTTATCATGTAAAAGGAGCAAATGTTATTTCACCTTTAAAACTGAAATCCTTCTTCCTGATACAGGCTGATGGTTTACAACCTCTTATTTTTTTAAAGGAAAAAGAAGAGGAAATTGCTTTTCTGGCCAGTGGCCATGCCAAAGTTGAAAACATGTCTTTTAGCAAAGGTATAGCATCCTAATGAATGACTTGCTTTTGAAAGAAGAGACAATCCTTGCAGTCATTCAGTACAAGCACTAACACACACACACACAAAATAGAATAAAAAGACAACTTCCTATGTGTACTGCAGCACATCTCACTCGGTTTCAAACAACCAGTTTTCTGACTCTGGCTCACTAAGAGGAGAAAACTCTGAGGTCCAAATTACACTCATTTGACTTGTGAATATCAGTAATGTCCCTGGGTTTTATTTAGAACTGAGGCCTTGTTTTTCTTGTGATCTTAAAAGCTTAGGGCAAATGGAAATTCTTATATTCCTGCAGCAACTTCTAACTCTGAAAATGTTATTTATCTATTAAAGCAAAGCAAGTCTAGTTCAATAAAATGCATTGTCATTATCCCCAAACCTGCCAATATTCCTAGATCAACACATGTACAATTACACATTACCTACACTGTAGGCACTACAGAGACTACATCCACTTTTGTCTGTTTAGAAACTGAATTGTCCTTTCTGGCTGCCAGGATTGTATCACCAAATAATAATGACTAGTATTGCATGTACATGCAGTCCATAGTCATTTAGCATTAAGATTTGGATTATGTGTTACAAAGCTATCAATGCCAAAACCTTTGGAAAACAAGACCTGCTTCTAAGGATGTCCCATGACAGCAGCCCTTTTCCAGAAGAAAATTCACCAAGTAACCACAGACCCAGTTCTGCAGCTGGTTATGGCATGCAGAGGTCTTTGCAGCCATCATCCTGGATCTCTGCTGGATCTGCTGCCCACCTCTCAGCCAGTACTCTCACTCATCCTGCTGCATTGAAAATAAGCACTAATAGAAATATCAGTCTGCAGCACTAACGATGACATAGACTATCTCATGTCAAACATCGAGTTGGATGGAGCTGGGAAATGCTCATACATGAAGTCCCTCATCGCTAAGTCTGACAAGGACATCTCTGATATTCTGTGGCATCTCAAACATCACTTTGCCTGTGTTAAACAACCAGCTTATACCCCAGTTGGTATCTGCAAAGAAATCTGTGGAGGACTCAGAATCAAGTTTCAAATAAACACGTATACTGATCAGCTGTATAGTACTTGAGATTCCACTGAGAAATTCTCAAGATGTGTACTGATTGTAAGTGAAGTTGAATATTTTGTTTGTCAACATCTGATCACACTTAACTGACTACCACCTACAGCTGAATCTCAGCCCTAGGATATTTCTTTGCTATTTACTGTGCCTCAGAGCTAAATCGTCCCTAGATAAGGAAGCCAGGGAGCACTGGCTGGATACTTTCCCCCTTTCTAAGTATTCCCCATGTGAAAGTCAGCTACACACTCCTAAATATTAAAGAAATAATTCTTTGAGGATTCTTATTGCTCTTAAGACCCAAGATGCACCAGTAAAGTAGTTCTGCAGCCACCGCTACAGGATTTGTGCTGTAGGATGTCTGATCTGTTGAACAGATAAGTACTGCACCCACAGGAATAGAAGTTCATACTGCTCATACAAGATGATGTTTGGCACCTTGACCCTCTACCTTCTGCCTGAAGAAGTGCTATGATAGAGTCTTAGCACTCAGCTTTCTGTTCAACTCCCCCCATTCTTGTAGCAAAGAGAATGTCAATATTTATCTGACAGATAACAGACTGAAACAGCAACTGATAGTTGAGACAGTAATCCTGGCAGTGAACAGTGTGCTGAACCTCTTAATA
This sequence comes from Argya squamiceps, assembly GCA_037834095.1. Taxonomy (NCBI): domain Eukaryota; kingdom Metazoa; phylum Chordata; class Aves; order Passeriformes; family Leiothrichidae; genus Argya; species Argya squamiceps. The sequence continues at coordinate 68,539,579 of JBBMKD010000001.1, read as the reverse complement.
TTTTTCTACCACAAGCTAGAAATTATTTCTGGTTCCTTTCTACTCATCCTGTGTAGTATTAAGGAAAGCTGACATGGCATTTAATTAGTTTGGGATTTATCAATTGTCCTTTAAAAGATAAAATGTGCCTAAAATAATGTATAGATAGATATACCTATTCTGAACCACTCCTGTAATATTAAATTGCAGGTATGGCCAGGAAGAAATTCAGCCATGCAGTGTAGAAAAAGATTTGACAGCTTTGAAAGGTGCTCCCTTAAGCATGTGTAAATACAATGGTCTCTGACTACAGAGATAACAACAGTGAAAGTACCTAAGGCAGGTGCCATCCAATTCTTCTGTCACCTAGCGAAGAGGGAATAAACTCTCAGAAAGCTGAGAACAAGGAGGAACAGTGACTCTGGCTCAATTGCTACTTAAATTTGTTTTGCAAGAGGATCATTCTTTTCTTTAGACCACTTATGACATACTTCTAGAGAAGAGGAACTATTTTTCTCTTTTTTCCTTTTTGGTTTTCTTTGTATTTTTTTTTTCCTTTTATTCTTCCTTCTCTTTTTCTTTCTGAAATATAAAAATATAAAAATAAAATACAAAACAAGACAAATATAAACATAAATATAAAATATAAAATATGAACATAAAACAAGAGTTGATCAAACAAATAGCAAATGTAGAGGGTGAATTATTCATGTTATCACTCTTATACATGATACAAAGAAACATTATGTTAACTGATTTAGCATATTTTAAAGAAATAATATAAAAATAATTTTATCTGCTTATTAAATTATGCTGTCAAAAAATAGAACTTAGCTATTCCCAGATGCTTTGTTTGTAAGTACATAGCACAGTATATTTCAGTTAGCACTCAAATAGAGTTAGAACTGAATAACAACTGTAAGAAATTTACACATCCTTCAGGACTGACACATCTTGTCTACCTGGAAAAACAGGGTAAACTGTCACAGTAAGCAAGGTATGTTTCTGTGCAAATGTTTTCTTCAAATCTGTGGATAGTGAAAGAAAACATTGATAACTATGTACTAGTAGCTGCCATACATTTGTTTTGTAAAAAAAAACCCAAAAAAGAAAACTAAGATATCCTGGTTTCTCTCTCCTCATCATTCTTTTCTCACTCTAAGGACTGAATTTCCTAACAGCATGGGATTGAATCAAAAAGAGTGGTAAGAAGTAAAGTTGGTGTAGGAAGCCCTAGCCCACTCTGTGTTTTCCTCACACCAAGACAGAGTATCTCATGTCTGTAGCAAGACATGTTTTCTTCCTCCAAACAAAAATGTAGAATTCAGTAATTTTTCCATATTTCCAGATTTCTAATCATCCAATGAGAGTGGTAGCATGCAACAAGACACTTGGCATCTGGAAGAATTTTGCACTTCTCATGCAAGGTTGACCGGCACATCCTCAAGTCCAACACATCCTAGGCACATGGATTCTTGGGAATTTTAACATCCCAAATATTCATCAGACTTATTGTGCTTAGGCTGCAAACACAGCCTATCCTGTGAGATAAGGATATGTCACAAAAACTGCTGGTTTTTATGATGATATTTTTCCTCTGAATGGGGAGATAGGAAGGAGACAAGTCAGAAACATTATTTATATTATAGGATAATATTATAGGATAATATATATATATTTATAGGATATTACATTTGGAAAGAGCAAATATTGAAGCAAAAGACAGAATGAGATTCAGATAGTCATTATTCAAGAATGAGTTAGGCACAGCATTCTACAAAAATGACAATAGAAATCTTTCTCCACCAAGTATTTGTTTTATGCAATGTGGTTGAGGCATTTCAAAATGTCTTTAGGGCACTATAAAATGTTTTTAGAAACATATGGTCACTGTTGTCATGTCCTTCCTGTAAAACCAAGCTATCTTTGTACTAAGACTGCTACTTTTAAGGTTTTGGACCAACAGAAAGATGAAGATTACTGTTTTCTTAAAATCTTTTCAAGGAATTTCTAAGATTTTTTTTTTCAATCTGTTAGAATATCATAATATATCAATATACTGTTAACCCCATGGAAAAAAACTTAAAAAACTAAAAAAACTAACACTCCCTCAATGGAAGAAGTTCCTTCTGCTATGAAAAACCTAGAATCTTTGTTCAAGATAATGAGTTTAAATAACGTCACAATATTATTATTATTTAAGAACAATGCTGTGGTTAACAGCCCAAATCAGAAGCTGCCCTTTACCAAACCACTTAAGTTCATGGTTTGATTTTGTCTACTTTAATGATACTTAAAAACTGATTCAGCATTTTGCTAAACTGAGGTCTTTTACAACAATTTTTTTTAAAGTGTTCATTAAAAATTTCTCTCATTACTCTACAGTTGTGTTCATGTTATTTGGGAACCTAAGATTAAATCTTGAAACCGGCATTAAAGAGAAGTTATAATTTATTTGAATTTTGTTTAGCTTTCTGAAATAGTTTTTCTGTCAAAAATTTAGCATGCTCACACTGAAAACTCCATGACAGTATGTCACAGTGACTTTGTGCAATCTGATCAGAGTGACTGGAAGAACTGCTCAAATACTTTTGACTTTATATGAATTTCATTGATGACAGAGGCCTTTGACTAAACAACATTGTTTTCTTTCATTAGAAAAAGAAATAGATGGCACTCAGAAATGTTATTTAAAACATGTAGATAAATTTTCTCCTTTGAGCATGTTCCTTCCTTCTTAGGCATATTTTATATTTGGATGCATGTGGAGATATATTTTATGTGAAAGATATGCATCATTTTGACAGATACTTAGTAAGGAAAGTATACATACCATTTCTACAACAAACCATGAGAGACAAATCTGTAAGAGCTGCAGGTTCATAAGTTCATGAGAAATGTTTTATTATACTAACACACTTGCTTTAAGTCTGTCTAAAATTTCAAGGCACCAGACTTCTGTCCTAAGCTAAAGCTCCTTCATGGTTTACAAATAATGGCAAATCCATGTCGGATATGATTGCTGTAATGCAGAGAAAGAGGAAGGAAGACTATCCTGGTACTTAAAGAGTTGGAACAAAACACATTTACCAACCAGAAATCCAATCCTCAACAGGGCTCAACTATGCTGTCCAGGTCCTACTTGAATGAGATAAATCAATTTAGTGGGATTTCTATTGTTTGTATCTCTTTTCAAATGAAGCTAGTACATTAACAGGGCTTTTTTCTTCTGGTCTATTTCTGTATATCATAAACTATTAATGGATATTGTAAAACTCAGCTATCCATTAAGACCAGTCTAAAATGCCATTGCAGATTCTGATATTCACATGCAGAGTCCCAGATAAAACTACATCAGCATTCTTCCAGCTAGTGCATCTTAAAAAAACCCAGAGCTTTCAGAATTCATTACTTCCTCTCTCAGCATTTAGATGTTGGCTCATGCCCCTTTTGAAGCTTTCATCCTCTCTCATTCTCTTCCCCTTCTCATTTTCTGCCCCCTCTCTCTTTCTGTCACATGCATCAGCATACACATGCATGGAGAAACGCACTTGCAAATACTACTGGTAATTTACATACAGGACTTTCTTAACACTCCTTTTAAAAGCACTACTATCCCCTTTCATCTTCAGAAGTCCAGGCAAGAGCAACTTCCCCCTGCAAACAATTCTGGTTCAATCATGCAATCATTTTTAGATAAAACATGCAGATAAATTTGGCACTGAGCTTTATTTCAGACTTCTCTGACTGAATTTTATCAGCATACCCTTATTCTACTAAAGAAGTATTTTCCATTCCTATGTGTTTGTATGTTGATGGAGAAATACTGATTTTAAATAAAAGTGCACAAACCCAGAATATACTGTACTACATCCTTATCAGCAGGAACTTCTGGACTGTAAGGGATGTGTTAACCCAAAGAAAATATACTGTCTGTTGTAGTGCTTATAGGAAAAATGGACAGGACTCTGCAGAAAGTTTTCTTGGTTTCATGCTGCTGCAATTTTTAGGAGACTGATCAGTTTGGACTCTGAGGGACAATCAAAATATCAAATTAAAAGTATATTGATAGCAAAATGCAGGAAATAACATTGGTCCATTACATGAATGCATCACAAACAGGGACAAAGTCAAGGCAAAGAGGTCTAATGCTTTCCTTGCCTTGGTCTTCCACACTGATTATGAGCTTTGGGATCCCCCCAAGCCCTGAGCCTGCCAACCATGACTGAGAGAATGAGAAACTGCCAACCAAAGCCCAAAACTGGGTTGGATTTTCTGCTCCAGCTGGTTCCCTGTAAGTCTATGGGGCCAGGTGACACTCATCCCAGCGTACTCAAAGATCTGGCAGATGTCATTGTGAAACTTCTCTCAATGGGTTTTTCAAGAGTGTAAGGGATCTAAGTGGTCCTAGGTGATTAAAAGCTCGCAAACATCCCAATCTTCAGTAAGGGCAAATGGGGTGACCCTGGTCACCACAGGCCTGTCAGTCTCCATTCAGTGCTTGGCAGAATAATGAAGAAGATTATTCTGGGAGTTCTGGAAAGCCTGAAAGCCTATGCAGGCATTGTTCACAGGCTCACCATGGGAAAGTCCTACTTGACACAATCAATTTCCTTTCTTTGCCCAATCTCCTTTCCTTCTAAATTCTATTAGCTTGGGTGCTTCATCATCTTCCTTTCCTTTAAGCAATATCTTCTTAATTACCAAAGTTCTGTGTCCACCCCTCACCCTTTAAGCAATGAATTTTCAGTGTGGAACTAAGAGGTGCCTCCCTCCTGTCAGTTACATCAATATGCTGTGTTGAGCACCACATGTTGCATTAGCAGGAGACACTGCAAAATCTGTTGTGTTTTATTTCTGTTTGAACTATATGCATGTAGTTTCCCTTTACACTCTAAAGCTCAGTGGCATTTTGTTCTTCACAGGAGAGGCTAATATGGCTGGTTGCCATCTTTGGGATGAGGTCCACATCATTTGCTGTAAGTGAAGGATTAACACATGGCATCAATCCATATTTAGTTAAGGATTTGGGATGTCACTGGCTTTCAGCTTCTTCTACAACAAACTCTGACAAAATCCTATTTAATACCTTGTATGAATTTAGTCTCTTTAAAGTTTCATCAGTATGATTTTGAGCAATTTCTGCCTGAAGTAGTGCAGATATTCAGATATTCTGCTTTCTGCTCTTCCATGCCCATATTCAAATCCCTTACATAAATATGCCCACACCTGAATCTGTCCCATCTTGTTGATCTGCATGTAAAATTCACACGCTGACTTATATAAGTGCAACCCAACCATGAAAGCAATTTGCTTATGAGTCACGTAGCCCTGCAAACATTGAGGTAACTGCAAAACTATCCCTTGTTGGATTGAAGGTAGGGTATTAAATCCTAATATCATCCTGAATTTAGCTTGAAAATAAAATTTTTAAGGGTTTTTTTCCCTTTCGGAAGTTTTTAAGCACTGACTAAATGGTTCATCTTGTCACTATAAAAAGATAAATATAGTTCTTATTTCATCAGCTATTATAAATAATTATGTCTTTTGCTGTACAATGGCAAATATGATCACTGAGACCAACAATAGAAGGAATATGATCAGCTGGGACCAAAATGCAACTTGTGAAGATATCCCATCAAATCCATCAGAAAAAATTTGTACCTTGTTTTCTATTTTTGAGGTCTTCTTTCTTCTGACATTAACATTTGTTGACTGACCCTTGCCATTATTGCTGATCTACTATGCCCAGGAAGGAAGTAAAAAGTATGGACCTCAAACTTCAGTACTTCAGTATGCAAATTAACCCAACAGGCTTTAAGTTGCCCAGAAAATAAAAAGTAGTGGGGTTTTTTTTGTTTCTTTTGTTTGTTTGGTTGGTTGGTTGGTTTGGGTTGGTTTTTTTATTTCCATAACAATGCCTTTGCAGTCAGGCAGCCATATTCTTCCAGGAGCTTGTTTGGATTCTTTCTCTTTTTTTTTAAGTAGTCAGAATAAGAAAGTTTTTAATAAGTATTTGAAGAATGATGACTGGGGCTTTGCAGGTGATTGAAGACAGCATTTTTTCCAACTACCAGGAGCAGAAGGGGAAAAATATAGAAATGCTTCCTTGCAATTGTACCTAATACAGGGAAAGTTTTAGTGTTGCAGCCAATGGGAGAAAAAAAATCTATGTCCAGATACTAAGAGATATAAAGGCAATTAGGGAGACAAGACTGTGAGACACTTTTATTGAAGAGTAAGACTTTTCATTTACCATGATACAGGAGGTAGAAACAGTGATAGTATGGCTAAGTCACCCACAGCCTAGAAAAAATATCTTTGGTGGACCCTTAAAATAAAATGCCTGAAATATGTCTGCATATAATTTACAAGTTTTATAACTGCCACAGTGATACACTGGAGTATTATACAACCATACAAGTGGAAGAGGCAAATAATTTTGACTAAAGCCCTGAGTAAAAATATGGTAATTTTAGTGAACTGTATAGGACTACACAACATTACATGTGTTTGCACATCTGTTTCTGAGTATGTGTGAGACAGAGGGAAGCATGATTCCGCTCAGAGTGTGTCTTCAAGTATTCTGGTTATGGAAGAGGCTATTCTTGTGCAAGTTTAGGCAATGTATGAAGTAATGCCCATATGTGCTTACAATCAGTGCTAGGTTTTCTTTGCTGAACATGTTACACTGATACCATTGTATGATAAATATATTTCCTAACAACCGTGCAGATGCTCTTTAATGAATCCCACCTTTCTAAACTCATCCTATGTAAAATAACTGCAGATGATGTATAAGGACCATCCTTGGCATACACATGGTATTGCAAGAATCTAGGACATTATGTTTCATTGCATTTAAGCCAGATAGCCAGAAGTAGCCAGAATTTTCATTTGGATGCTATCCAACCATTGTTAATCATAAAAGACATGGTACAAGTTGGCATTCATATATGTGAATAATGGAATACTTCTTTAATTATGTACAAAAATCCTAAATTAACTAGTTTTGTCTCCTTATAAAGTGTCCCTTCTGCATCTGTTTCAATTCCCATTGAAGTCAAAGGAAAGCCTCCCATCAATTTCAGTTGAAGTCAGTTGAGTTTTATTACATTCTTATGCATGATGGCTCCCTACTTCCTTGAAGTCTGTTGCAAATTTGTTCAACATGCAAAATGCTTCCCTCACAGCCTGTAAAGCTGTTCTGAGGACTCTTACTTACCTAGCACAAAAAAAAAATCAGATAGAATAGACTGACTTTAGAAAATATTTTGTAGATGCCCCAAAATTAAGATTAAGGGCCAAATTAAATGCCTAACACAACTGCTGTCTTACATGAATCTGGAAAAGAACATTTAGTGCTTTTAAAGAAGGAGCATGTGAAGAATTTTTCTTTGAAAGCCTATTCCCTTCTAATAAGCCAATATGATGTCGTTGCTAAAAGCTAAGCTGAGAATTTTGAGGAATATCAGTGAAATAAGTTATAGAAAGATTCTTTTATGCAATTAAAATAAATTATTGCAAGCCTTAATATTAATGTTAAATGAGCATTCTTTGAGTTCATTGCAGAATAACTACATTCAATATCTTCAAACATATATGGAATAAAACACTTAATTATGTTCAGATGTCCTAAATGGATTATGTTTTCACCTTTTCTGTCTGATTCAATTCTTACCAAATCCAAGCCTTAAGTATTATCACAGATGAATGCAAACTTCATACTATATGAGATAGATAGGTTTAAGTAGATTAAGAAAATGGCCAGGTAGATGTAGAAATAGGTTTTAAAACTTTATAAAAGGCTTTATATGGCTTTGACAAACTATCACTTCATCGTATATTCAAGAATTAAATAGGCTACTATTTTCTTCCAGAATGGATGTACTGTTTCTAGCACTTAGTTTTAAATGTGTTTTGCCTTCCGGGTTGACCAAGCAATTGTCTTTATACTCTCCTCCCCTTTCCATCTATATGGGAAGCGCACAGCACACTTCTTTAGGCACCTTTGTTGGTGACAAGGGACAGTGGTATTGAGTGGACTCTCAGCAAGTCTGCCAATGACAGCAAGCTGTGCAGTGTAGCTGACAAGTTGGAGGGAAGCAGTGCCACCCAGAAGGATCTTGAGAGCCTCGAGTGGTGGGCTCATGCAAATCTCATGAAATCCAATGAAGCCAAGTGCAGGTCTTGCACATGTGTTGGAGCAATCCCAGGCACAAGTACAGGTCAGGCAGAGAACAGATTGAGAACAGCCCTGGGGATAAAGACTTGAGAATAAGAATTTTGGCATGAGCCGGCAATGTGCATTTGCTGCCCAGAAAGCAAATTTATCTTGAGCTGCATCTAAAAAGGCATGGCCAACAGGTCAAGGAAGGTGATTTTGCCCCTCTGTTCCAGTCTTGTGCTATGTCACCTGAAGTGCTGCATCCAGCTCTGGGTTCTCCAGCATAAGAATAACATGGACCTGCTGGAGTGAGCCCAGAACAGGAAGACAAAGATCTCCAGAGGGTGAGAGCACCTCTTCTGTGAAGACCAGCTGAGATAGTTGGAGTTTTCAGGCTGAAGAAGAGAAGGCTTTACAGAAATCTCATTGCAGCCTTCCATTACCTGAAAGGAGCCTGTAAGAAAGCTGGAGAGGGAATATAGAGGTAGAACATAGCAATAATTAGGATGTAATGGCCTTAAATTCAGAGAGAATAGGGTTAGATTAGATATCAGGAAGAAATTCTTTACTGTGAGGGTGGTGAGGTTTCTACTCCAGGGAAGGTAATTGCAGAGAAAAATTGAACATTGTCTCCCAAACCTCTGATTCCAAGGACAACAGCAAACAATTCACATGATCATACTTCCATTTCACAGTTCTGAAAATAGGCAGAATAATCCCTGTTTCCCACAGATTCTTTCTATGTTTTTAATTCATCCCATAGGTTTAGAGAAAAGACCATAGGGTCTGGTCTTTCTACCTAATGAAGCACTAATTGTGACCATGACAATGATCATGACTGGTGAACATATGGAAAAAAATTCCAGCCTGACTTTCTCCTCGACCTCAGATCTGTCTCCTCACAGTGATGCTGCTTTATGATCTGGACTTGGAGTTGGCCACTACCTCTGAGTTTGAACTGCTCACCTTGCTGCCACATGGGAGTGGGCACTGGCTGATTGTATTGTTCCCTTTGGCTCCTAATGATTAAAGAACAACTGGCTGTCAGTGAAAGCTTGTTTGTTGCAGTTGAGAATGAGTTCAACCTTTATGCTCAAACTAACAATTAAGAGGAAGAAATTTTAAGTTGTATTTGTGGAAAATTTATGGAAGAGCAAAAATTAAGTTAGCAGGTAGCACAGTTAGCTTATTAGGCATTTACTAACTTTGAATTAGCAACTTTGAACTGATTTTGGGGCTTCACTTCAGGTTTTCAATATAGGAAGAAAAAGGTTTTGTTTTACCATAGAATAAATATGGTTGTGGTGTGCTTTGATGTAACAATGCTATCCTGCTGCCTTCTTATTGCCTATGTATGACACTCAATAAAAACTATACCTAGGCATATAAAAAGATGCTATATTTTTATTTCAGAATTTGCATGTCCTCATGTTTCATGAGCACAATTCATTTGTTCTTTTTAAATTTTTAATTGAACTCTTGTCTATAAAAAAATTGAGCAAAGAAAGGCATAACATTTATGACTTGCAGACAAATTCTCTAACATCTTGATTTCTCTCAAAGAGGCAATGATATCAAGATTGCCTTAAACTTTCCAGAAAGATTCCAATGACAAAGAAAATTAATTAAGTTCTCTTCCTACAAGAATATAAATAGTCTGGAAGCATCTGAAGATATTTTCCAGCTGCTAAGCTTTATAAGTATTTCACAACCTTGGAAGAAGAAGTTCTTGTTATCTAAACAAAAGTGTTATTAGAGATGATTAATCTTATCCTTGCTATTCAACCAAACTATAGGGTGGTTCTTTCCTCCTACTTCCAGGCAATACAGTATACAATAAAGAATGAACATGAAAACAGCCTACAAATAACTTCTTGCTATACAGGTCATTAATACTGATAGGATAGGGTTAAGATGATTTCTAAGGGGCCTCTGAATAGTAGTTAGCTTCACTGTAAGCGGGTGTGATTTCAGGCTACTGTTCTAATGTAGCCAGGTGTAGCTGGCCTAGGCAAGCCATAAAGAGGGGGAAGAGAATGCGTATAATGCTAAGGCTTAGGATAGAATTAGATGTTCTTTAGTAAGTTAAGGTGAACCTGTACCCATATCATAATCATTGATAAATTACCTTATTGTTAATTGTAAGCATCTGGTAATTAAATATGATTATTATCTTAAATACTAATCACGGGGATCTTAAAATAGGAGTCATGAAAATCTTGAACGTGAATCCTAAAAAATAGATTGTTCAAAATTCATGCTTGCGTAGGAGCAATAGAAAAATGGAGTTTAATGTTTAACATGCATACTTATGTAATAAGAAAATATAAAACTGTGTCTATTTTCAGACTGCGGGCAGAGTCAAGATTTGGGCCTCTAGGCCCCTGACTCTCAAGAGCTCTTCAAAAAAGCACTGCATGCAATCCTTCCGTGATTGTGTGTTTTTTCCTACGCTAACAATACTGTAGCAGAAAACTTTGTAGATGAGGTAAATGGTGGTGTTACTTACATTCCTACTGAAAACTATGTCTTGAGTCTCTGTTAGTCTTTTACTTTATATTTGGAATATAAACGAAATTGGATGTAGCCAGAGTTCTGGGAATTACTTGTGTTGGGACAATTTACTGGCCAAATCTTAGGTTTTTCTAAAAGCAGACGTGGAAATTAGTCACAGTATCCTTAACTTGGTCAAGCTTCTCATTCAGTGGAGTTCCATGAATGGAGTCCCTCCTCCAGGATGTATTTGCTCCACAATCAGAGACAGCTAAAGCCAGGTGAGGTTAGTCCTTACTGTGGTGTCACCCAGCATACACTGACCCTGCATCACACTGTCATTTACAATAAAAAAGTGTTTGTTTCTCCAACTTTAAAAATGGAATTCTTTGAACTGTGGCATGGAATCTAAATTGATGATGGTTTTGTTTTTATGTAAAAGTTTTTAATACTGGTAAAGGAAGTATAAACATATAAAAGAAAACCAGATGACCATCAGTATGTTTGATCACAAAAAGCCATCTTGTTCATAAAAATCCTTTTTCTAGTTTTCAGACTATTGCTCCCACACTAAATTCTAATCAAGGAAGTCTTTTCACAGAGGAAACTGTACAGCACTTGACCACATACTTGATGCATGCGGCTAATGAATGCCAGTTTCCTGAGATATGTCTTCTAGCTTGAATTTGCACAAAGCTTTGGCATAATGAATACAGATTAGAAGCTTTAGTTCTTGGGTTTGGAGAATAAAAAGAATACTACTGAGATAGAATGCAAAGACTGTTTTTAAAATTGATTGACTGACACAGTTTTCCTCTTTTCTTTCCTCAAAATGAGCTTCAGTAACTGTTCATTGCCTACCAATATGTTATGTGCCTTGAAGCATTTTTAGTAAGGAAAATTAACTAAAACATATAGGTCTACATTGTGTCTATCATGTAAACATTAGGTAACCCTTGTTTTCAGGGCCACTCTATTTTGACTTTCTGCAAATTTCACACAAGTTCAACTTACTGAAAAGCAGCTGTAAGGAAAATATCTGATTCTTCTATAGAACAGAAATAGAAATTAGTTTACCAGCAGTTGCCACTGGTTTTTGCTAATTAAAAGAAAAAAATTACAAGGCAACATAGTTTCTGACCTTCATTAGGCTGCTTTTCAGCAAGAATTAAAAAGTTTTTAAAAATTTCCTTCCTTGGTATTTCCTAGTCAATTTAGCAGAAACAAAACCATCCCTTTATAGCAAACTAGGGAGGATAGATAGTATTATGGAGGAAGGGCTGTAGTCACATACATTGATTAGCATATGGCTGTATTTAAAGGAGACAGGGCTATGATTTCACAGAAAAAATGGAAAAGTGCAAAAGGTTGTGATTCTAGAATTAATAAAACTTCTATTTTGTTTTTTTAAATATTGTCTCCAGCCAATATTGGTTTCTGCTGTTGCAAATAAAGTAGGTAATTTATGATTTTTTACAATGTTACAAATATACCACATACTTAGGGACCAAAATTTTCAGTTCCTTTAGATTTCCTCATGGAGGAAAAATTCCAACACCAAACTAATAACTACCCCCTCTCCAAAAAAAACCACCCTCTTGTTCTCATAAATAGGCTTACTGAGGGTAGTGAAAAAGTCTTACTTCTTGGCCTCTTTATTTCCTTTAAGAATTTCAGAATGATAATGCAACAAAATATTCACTAGAATTAACTTATCAAGCTTCTTGAAACCTCCTGTTATATAAAGAATCCTTTCAAATAGAGTAGCATCTCAGCAAACCTATATTAAAATCCTCACTCCAATGTTTTTTTTTTATTCCTATAAACACACTGCATCCTAAGACTGAAACTATCAGCACAATACAAGTCTAGAGCAGAGTCCTGAAAGAACAGACAGGATTATTGTCAGCTCACACCAATAATTAACTGTGAGCCAAAACGTTCTCTAGCCCTGAGATCCACTGATGTGGAACTGTCCAAGTCTATTACATTCTCCTTTCTGAAACATCATGGCCACAGCCAGGCTGATAATTAGAAATGGTCCTTCATCTGTGTGAATGCCCATTCTTAAGCCTGGGAAATGCCTGGGATATTGAGAGCTGCTCTGCCAAAATCATGAGAAGGAATTCAGTTTAAAAGAGTTTGAAATCCAGTGCCTAGGAAAATTCTGTTATTACATAATTTACTACTACTTTATAATTGTAACATACAATAACTATCGAGTCCTTGAGAAATGCATAGAGATAGACAAGAAAGGTAATATTTGGGCTTTTACACATTCAGACTGATGATGGACATTCACATTAAGAAATATTTCCTGTAAGACATCAAAACCAACTCTCTCAGGGCAGCTGCAACACCATATTTAACAAACACAGTTCTTTTGTGTTAAACATCCTTGACAAGGTCATTTCCTTTTCTGTACATGAAGCTTTAACAATATGGGAGCAATAATAAAAGGATACAGTCATTTTGCATAACATCAGTAAACAGATAGATTATTATATTTGTACTTTAAGCCTGTAATTAGAAACCAAGACTGCTTTCACCACGGTCAGTGAAAATTTCATCAGGACTGGCGCTCATACTCAAAAAGGGAAGAACTAGCTAAAATCCATCCAATATTTTGCTGTCCCCCAAAATGGAACTGAAGTATCAGTTTGGATACTTCATTTGTACCAGCCTGTGCTTGGTGGAACAAGAGCCACAGCATGAGACATTATTGTGGAAAATAACAATAACATAAAAATAATATTAAGAACCACTAGATAATTAATCTAACACAACTGATTGTACATTCTGGAGCCACATAATTCTGGTACATGAAGGATATCAAGATCACGACTTTTTTGTCTTAAAGACACATATGAAATCACTTCTCATTTTATTTGCACTTTGGTCTTCTCTAAATGTTATATTTTCAAAACTCCATTTTAGCAAAATAACATAAGTAATTCTAAAAAAATTATATAATTTTATTGACATTTGACCAATTAAAATGCATTTGTAATCAATGTTGCAAAAAGAGCTTTAAGTAAAATGACGTATCTCCAACTAATAATTTTTTAATCCTTTGTCTTAAAATATTTACTATGTAAATGACAAGCAGGGTCAAAGCAAATTGCACTTTATAAACTCAAGTTTAAGGCATCATACAAGAATTCATAAACCCAATATAAATGAAAATGCTTAACTTCAGTTTGCTCCATCCCTGGTCTGCCCTATGGAGATAAGAAGAGAAGACTGCAATTTTAATTGGTACAATAAAGTTGGCTTGTGTTATGGTAAAGGAACATAAAAGCTAGATCAAAGCCCGCCTGCCTAACAGGCCTGTCAATACCAACACTGAGACAGCAACAGCAGCCCCTGCAGCACAGGAGTCAACATCAGGAATGCAGGTTGCCATTTGCAAGGCAATCTTTAATCACTTCTGTTTATTGGTTTGCAAAGACCTTCCTCAGCTCAAGTTACATCAATGTTAAGCACTCTTTATAGCCATAGGAGGAAGGCGAATGTATGAAAAGAGTAGAGAGAAAAACAAATGTCGTTCCTTTCCTTGTGTGTAAATGTTGAAATGGAGTTTCCAACTTTCCTTGCCATAAATTCTTCCTTTCATTTTTTAATCAAGTTCTGAAGGATTTTATTACACTTTGTGCTATCTGCTGGTTCTGTCTTGTTTTACAATGATTTATAAGTGAAAGTTAAAAACAAAGTAAGATGGCAATATATCCCTGGCAGGTAAGTAGGAAAAGGAGTGTATTTGAACACCACAAATGTTTCCTTCATTCTGAAATAAAGAGAAAGTTTTGTACATGATGTACCTCTTCATGTCTGTCAGTGAGGTCATCTCTTTATTAGCTTAATCTCATTTCTAAGAACAAATTTGGCTCTGAACTTGGAAGTAGACCTGCCTGTAGACTTCAGAGATACTCTGAATCAGCTCTGGAAATCTCCCTGCTGCAGGAGTCTCTGCATCCACATACCTATAGAATTTGTAAAATCCCTGTTCCCAAAGTGTGGCAGCACCTCATAACACTGATATAGAAGTACTGCAGTTTTCATTTTACTGGTGGGCAAAATATTTTCAGAGAAGCTACCTTCTCCTAGGTCAGGGAGGAATTCTGCAGTAGAGCAGTAAAGCAAAGCTAAACTGGGAATGTCCCAGGTGAGCAATTTTGCTAATGAATTTGTAAAAAATGGCTGAACCCTCTACCTTGTGTGCTCTCAACATAGATTAGCTGCTGGGAACCTGTCTTCCATATGGCAGAACTAAGTCCAGCTTGAGATGTGATGGATGCAGCCAGACTTCTAAGGCTTTGTCTCCACTGGTGAATAAAGCCAGGCCAGAAACCAGCCTCAAACACTGGACCCATTGTTGCCCTCATCAATTCATTATAGCCTTGCTCCTACATCAGTTTTGGACTATTCAAAGCAGCTTCCTACATGATATTTTTTCTCCCAAGAGAACTAGTCCTGAGCTGATGTTGCAAGCTGACACTGACTAGACCAATCCACAGCTGTCTTTGACTTAACATTTAGACAAAGACTCGGTGACCAGTCCCAGCTTGATAAACAGCTTACCACTCTGTAAGACACAATTTCGAGGATTGTCTCCTCCCTGTCTTAAAGTACCCAAATACAACAAAATTCTTGATTGTATTATAAGCCCCATCAGTATTAATAGAGTCATCTTGTAGGCTTCTCACCTACAAATGTATACATTTCTCTTCTGCAAAATACATTTAGTTCTTTTCCCTTATGAAAAATTTAAGTCACATTCCAAAGCTCTTCTTATATGGTTTCAGCAGTCATGCCCCATGCTTGATTGTTGCTCAACTGCTGTAAACAGCTGTAGCATGATTAGCAAGGAGCCCTTTCCAGTCCCCAATCCAGAAGACATGCTACAGCTCCTGCAAGGCTGCACTCTATACATATACAATCCCCACGTGGCGGTTTCCTTGCAAAGAAAAGCTGTGCTTGCTGTCTTGGTAGGAGAAAGAGCAAATTCTAATCAAAGGACGATCTTGGTAGTTGGTAGGTTAGGACTTCAGCCTGCACCAAAGCATGCAAAAGAAGAGTGAATGCAGCCTTATAAAGCTCTAAATATGGAAAAGTCTGGTAAAGCAACCACAAGGAGAAGCAATAAGCTCTCACTTTGTGTGAGAAACTAGATCTTATTTGTAGAATACATATTTACATCCATTTCAGAGGCAGTTTGTGCAGTGCTCTCAGAGCTCCAGATTAGCTCCTTTTAGAAACAAAAACTGTGCTTGTTATCTGTTTCTTCTTTGGTTTGGCATTGCTGTGATGATTTATCCTTATTATTATTATTACTATTATTATTATTTTTAATGATTACAGTTGTAGCCAAGCCTCCATCATAACACAACAATGACATCAAAGGAGAACAATAAGACAAATACAGAAGAGTGAGTGAAGCATACAAATATCTTTCTGGATTTTTTTTTGAAGTGACACCATTATTCAATCATTGAGAATCTACAAGGTGAAACTACCAAAAGGATAGAACAACAGAACAGACATGGTGTTCAGGATTACCAAATGCAGGACAAAAAAAAACGTGGAGCAAAGGGAACTAAGCACAGATGAACGTAATGCAAAACCAAACCTCATGAATAAGTTGTTCCAGTGTGCAGAGTCCTAAGTGCTTGAGCCAGTTTCAGCTAGAGTACACAAACAGAGCAGTCATTGGAGTTCTTCAACAGTCAAGTCACTTGGAAAAACACAAGCAGCTATAAATCAAACAAACCAAGTGCTTGTGGGCATATTTCTCATAGAGGGTGCATTGAGATAGACCTGCAAGGACATGATTACAATAGCCAAGAAACTGAGCTTTTTTTTTTTCTTTCTTTTTTAATGTTTGGAAAGCACCTAGAACTTTTCAATTGCTACCCAAAAACATGTAATTACAATAATAACTGCAAATGTCTAAAGACTAAAAATTAATGCCAAGACAAAAACAAGAAGAAAAAAAATCAGGGTTAGCAGATACAAGGCACTGGTCAAGGCACATAAGTATGTAATGCTGGAACACACTCAAAATCAAATCAAATTTTTATTTCTACTAGGCTGTTACATTGGTACATAAATATGGAACGAACAATGACAGGCTCATTTCCACTTCTGGGTTGTGAGTGTTGATAGCTGTATGATTCTGATGGATAATTGTAGATTTAGGATAAGAAAGCAGGGAAAAATATTTACTACAAGAAATCACATGGTAGTCCCCAGAATAGTATATTGACCTGAAAGGAAAACCTGGCAGGACACATTCTCATAATGAAAACGAGGCAGATATCAGCAGACTTTGTTATTGTGGTACTGCTTAGAAAAAAACTACATTGCAATGATTAAGTTCAAAACCAGAGGGACAAATGAAAAAGCTACAGGTATTAAAAAGATACTATAATCATTCAAGTTGTGTTAAACTATTTTCTCCATTGTCTATAAAGTGATTAAATCTTCCCAGACACAGCAACAAAAATCCTCCAGGAATCTAAAAGTGAGAACAGTGATGTTCTGAATTAGTAATGTCTGTCTTACCTATGATCTGAGCTCTGCTTCTGACCCCAGCCTAAACGAAAGGGCTGAAAATAATACGTGTGGAGGCAACTTTCACTCTAGCACCAAGCAGAAGTCTCAGCTAATTTGTTACAAAACATTATACTCCTATAATTTACATTTTTGCACAACAATGTGCCATTTACAACACTCATGCCACAGATGGAAAATGTGTGTCTAACTCCTTGTTCAGACTAAGAGGATTTAAACCTTCATCTTTCACCTCCAAGGCACCTGGACCAATTTTTGGACGAGACAAGCTCTATCTTGTCCTTAGTCATCCACTGAAATAAGGAGTTTAAATCCTGTCATATTTAATTTAGTAAAAAAGCATTTCAACTGAATTCTAGCAGCCAGGCATCACTCAAATTGGCTGCACGTTAGAAGTCAAAAAAAAAAAAAAAATAGGAAGCTTCAACCAAAGCAACTAAACAAAGCTAGTTTAGTTTTTCAATTAAAACTAAAATGCTCTGATCTATATTATATCACTCAGGGAGATACTACAAACTGCAGTACAAAACGTTCACTTTGTTTAGAATGTTTTCTTCCTAGGGCTAAACTGGGGAGGTTACTCATCAAGATTTTAGAAGAAACCATGCCAAAACTATCACTAAAGTTCAGTACTTAGCAACCTTCATCCATGCCCATTCCTCCAGGTCACAATGCTCTATCAAATCAATTCTGATCACTGAACTTCATTGCTTAGTCCTATCAAAGCATGACATATATAGCATGATAGATGAAAAAATCCCTGTACTTTTCTCATTTGTCATTCATATTTTAATCTGTTCACGGAACAGTAACTGTGGTCTGTGAGTCACAATAGCAACAGAAACATCCATGCCATCAACACTTGTATATAGCCCATCTTATGAAACCACTAGCTCTAGAAATCCGAATAGGCAATACTTGGCAAATGCCTGGATGGCTAGAGAGAAAATTGGTGTGTTCTAGAAAGCATTGTTTGTAATTCAAAGAAAGAAGCTTGGATATTTGTATTTGGAAAAAGTGAGCATTTTTTGTAATGTGATGTTTCCAACAAACATGGCTACAATGTTTAATATAGTTTTAGAGTCCATTTTCTCTCCTCATTCTGTAGATTTCCACAAAAGTTGAAGACTTCAATCTGACTCCACCAGAAAAGGCTAGTTTCTGAATTACAGCCAGAAAACTCATATGAGTTTGCCAAAAGAATAGAAAATTATCTTTTTAGTCCAAATATAACAGAAACTATGTGGTAAGTTCTGATAAATCCTATTACATGATCTCAAGTGATCTCTGGGTAATATGTGGAAGTCATGCTCATGTATGTTGTTTTCTATAAGAAATAATTTGTAGTAAATATTGTTTATGTGAACCAAAGAGTTTCTTTATTATGACCAAACCACACAATATCAGCAATGTTACTACACTGTTTCTTTTACTCTTGCTCTTCCATATCTTTCTTTTATCCATGAAAACAGCATACGCTTCATTCCTGTTATCCTTTAACAAAACCCAGGCTTAACCCCAATTGTTGTCATGTGCCTTCATTTCAGTTGGTAGTGATTTTGTTTTTCTTGGATCCAACAAAATCTAGGCATACTGAAACATAGCTTATTTCATGTCAAAATATATTGTGCTACACATACTAGCTGATCAGGAGTTGCTTTCTCTAAATACTGAAAAGATTTCCTCTTGTTGTTTCAGGATACTTCTAAAACGCGTCTCTCAGCTTAGGGCTAGTGTTTGATTAATGCATGATTTCCTCTTTAAAATTAGAAACAGGAATCATGAGTGATGGTTAATAATTTTCATTTGCTCTTCTGCTCTGTTTTCCAAGCAGTCTAATTAAGGCCTGGTTCCCAAGCTTGATTAGGCTTCTTTTACATCTGACTGCAGTTTGCAGATAGTGCTTCCAGGCAGGAACTCATGCTTATTTGCAGTAAATGGAAACAATCTGGGAAGGAACAAGAAGATTGTTTGGGGTTGGTTTTTTTCCCCCTCCTTTAATTAGAGAAATTGCAATGTCTCTTGCCAGAATCAACAACATTATTTAACTATAAATGTCAGAAGTGGAGACATAGTAATGAGGGCCCAAGTCACATTTGCTGAACAACATGTTGTAGTCATGCCATTAGAGACAACTGATTTACACTTTTACCAAGTCTGTGGGATTGCAGGGCACTCAGTCTATGCTGCCTGAATTTCACATGTACCATGGAAGCTGTAAAAGGTTTGTACACACATTCAAGTTAGTCAATATTTCTCTGACCTGGTGCCTCCTGAGGATACTGAACACTGCTACATCTTAGCAGTGGGGAAGATGTCTCTCCTGCTGACTAACAGCTATCCCAACAGCAATTCCTAAAACAAATTCCTGTGTTACTACCATGCAATACAACACCCAACCAACGTGCTACCCAAATTGTGTTTCAATTACTTGCCCAGTCCTCAGAAAAAAAGAGTTTCCCCTCCCTGTTCCCACTGTGAAGTGACAGGACACATCCATTTGGTGATTCAATGGACTTGTCCTTTTCCCCTGCAGTGACATGGTTCCCCAGTCAGGTGATCCCTTCCATCAGACAGTCTTCTCAGAAAGTGGAGTCTCTTTGTTCCCTGCACTTCTCTGACTCCATCATGGTGTAATGCCCCTGGTACTTTTTAAAAGCTGTTTGTCAGTGATGGTGTATGCAATGTCAGGACCTCCACCATGATTTTAGTTACATGTATCTTGCTCTGACAGACATGATTTCTATATTCTTGTTAATCCTGCATGGGGTTGTTTCATTTTTGGTTGGGGTTTTGTTTGTTTGTTTGTGGTTTTGTTTTTGTTTTTTGTTTGTTTGTTGGTTGGTTTTTGTTTGGTTTTTTTTAATGTAGTCTCTTAAGACAGGTGCTGTAAGTTGACTCAGTGAAGAAAAGTTAATATAAACACTTTTTTTTTCCCCTAGAGATATATGTTTGTAGGATAAATGCACTTTAAAATAGTTCTATTGGTCACCATGCATCAAAGGTATTATTAGCAAAGGAAAATTCCAAAATTTGCAGATGCTAAATATGTGATTCAGCATCTCTTACTACTTGTTCTAGTTTCATGCTGTAAGTCTAATGAGCTTTTGGCATAAATGAAATTAAACATTGTCAGTATTAAGTGGATTGAGATTGATACAGTGTCCATTTATGTTACCTAAAGGGGTTGTCTGTACAGAAAATCTAGGATATGTTCTTTCTAGTGATTGAAGCAGACTGGGACAGATTCTGAGGCATCGCATCACAGAGGCAGCTCAATTCATGCCAGCTTCTACAGTCTTATACAACATAAAGTGTAGAGCAAACTAAAATGAGCTTTTAGGATCCTCATTTTAGATACAGAGCTTCAGCTTCAAAATAGTTTGCCTGACCACTTTCTCTCTACTACTAAGTTACTATTACACAGAGTTCTAATGAATGACAGAGGAAAGCCTGAGGTTTCCCACTTTGTCCCTGAGGCTACGATAAGAGTAGCCCCAGAGAAAGAGGAAAATCAGGACCCTCTTTCCCATGCAGTTTGCACATTTGATCCAGTAGGACAAGCCATAAGCCAGGGCACAGGACAGTACTGACTGAAGGAGCAAATTCTCCTTTCTTCTTAACAGGATACAGACTAAACTATTTCTTGGTTTTTATCTCCCATTATCTGAACTGAACTCAGGGCTGATGAATGAGGAAGGTTTAAGTGTATCTAAGAGATGAATCCTCTTCTTGACTTTAGTGAAGCATAAATGAAGTATGAATTACTCAGTTGGGCACCCAGATTTCTCTCCCAGGTAAAGGTCATACTCAGGGACTGTGTTTCTTTCTCTGAGAAAAATAAGAATAAAATACAATAGAGTAGAATTATTTTTTATATTTTTTGTGTAGCTTCTCTTTTAATAAATAAATACATATTGTTTAAATTTATTTCTATTAAAGGTACAATAATTTTTTTTTTACAAATATGAAAACTATAGAGCTATTTCACTCTTATTTTGGTTAAAGAACAACATGACTACCATGACAGGGCTATATTTTAGAGAGGAGAACAAATGAAATAGGAAATTAAGTTCTTCTTGTACTGGAAGGGGAAATTAAATGAAAAAGCAGTTGTTAAACATTTTGGGTGACTTGCTGAAAGATTAATAAATTATATTATTGTGTTCAGAACTTACTTTTGCCATCTTAATGTCTAAGTAGTTTTCCAGCTAAGACTTTGGGGTGTGTTTGGAGAAAATAAACCACCTGGCTTTTGAGTGACTCAAACACATAAGTTCTAAGCAACAAAGATATTACATACTTTGTCAGTACACGTCACACACTTCAGTCTTCTTCTCTTTAACAGACACAAATTTAAGATTATATTTTATGCTTTATTATTAATTTACTTGATTCTCTTTACATCACTAAGCTGTAAGTTGAAAAAATTTGTTATATCTGAAAGAAAACTGTGTTCCTAGTTTTGTTTTGGTCCTTTGATATATAAGAACTTCATTCATTTAAACTAAGTATTTTATCATAGAGCTTGGCACATCAGTTAGGATTTTGTTTCTTAATAAAATTACCCAACACTTCTCATTATAAAGCCTGTTTTCAGCTGTGTATCACTTTGCCAAACCTTAAATGTTTGGGCTGAAATTTTCCATGCCAGGTGTCTGCCTGAGGCAGAAATATTTCAGGAAGTTTCATCCAAAATGGTACAGCTGTTTCTGAGAATAAGGTTAAAGAAAATCTGTTGTTTAGTAATGTTGAAAAAATACTGGCAACATTTTCCTGGAGAAGTCCAAGTGTTTTTATGCAGAAAGTAAAAGTTTGAAGTTTGGAATGGCAGGAGAATGGAGAGGGGGAAGCTGACTTTCTGTCAGTGATGTATGTCTGCAAAGAAATATTTGCATTTAAATTTTTCAAAAGTCAACCTTTTTAAGATATTCAGTGGGGATTTGTAGGCTCAGTGTCTTGGATACTAATCTCTGCTGAAATGCCTTTACTTGTTTCTCTTTTACGCTTTCTGTAGCTAAACCCAGCCAACAAGAAACATTACAGCAAGAGACCTATGGAGCACTTAGGCTACGTAAAGCAGAGCCTAAATTCAGGCATTATGGTTCCATGAAAGGGGGGTCCTCACTGGGTAAGACGCAGTTCCTCATTACTTTCTGCTCACCCAAAAGTGCATGTACTTCCCTGAGGGAAGAAAACTGGAACTACAGGGGACAGCCTGAGCCTCCCTGGTGACTCTTTCATCCATCCATGTGAGATGTGGACACAGGAAGGGCCACTGAAAAAATGTGAGTACTGGTAACTTGGACATGGAAGCTGCAGGAGCAGCTGGGGCTGTCTGTGGACAACCAACTACACACTGGCAGGCTACAGGGTGAGAAAAACAGACCTGCCATGGAACCTGGGAGGGGATGTGGAGTGTGGAAAGCATGGGGATATGGGGACTGAAAGCCATGCAAAAAACAAGGTAAGGAGAACTAGAGGAGAAATGTGGCAAAACTGGGAGGAATAGGGTGAGGGGAAAAAAAAGGAAAAAAATAAAAGGAAACAGAATAGGATAAGAGCAGGGAAAGAAGCTAGCTGGAGGGAAGAAGTTAGAGGGAGAGCTGGAAAACTCATCCTGAACATGGAGAACAGAAGAGATGGGTGATGGAGATTAAGTATAGAGACAGGCCTGGAGCAAAGGGAATCTTGGACTAGATGCCAAAAGCAGGAGAGTGGCACACAGGCATGGCAAAAGGCAGCAGACTCAGAAGGATGGGATAGAAAGAGCTGTAGATGCTCAGCAGTGTTTTCTTCTGAAGGAAATCCAGGTCCAGCCTGCAGATGGACTGATGGCTACTGCATGTGACAGTAAAATTCAAAGAGACAGGACATAAACTAAAGTACCATCTCACAACTAATCTACTTAATCATTAATAATTATATTCCCTGAGAGTTTTGGTATCAATGCCAGTGTCTCAGACCATCCCCAGTTTAGGGCTAGCACAAGCCACAGATTGCTCTCAGTTGTTGCAATATATGAAGGCAGCCTCCACAGACATAAAAGAATATTTGGTTACATGGATGCAAATTGTGCCATGCATACACCCAGAACCAGAGAATGGGCCTTGGTTCACATTATTTACTAATATAGATGTTGCCTGAAGCTATAACTGTACTGCTGAATGAAAAAGGGCCAGGGAATGACTCAAATACTGAACTGCTGATTGCTCATGTAGATTAAGAGTTAGCTCACTCACAGTCTCCGTTTTGGACCACTAAGGCTAGGAAATATCTATTTCAGAGTGGTCTTTGGTAGCATGAATACCAGCAACTTTGTGTCACTTTGTTTAGGACTCTTTTACTTGGTGCTTCTCAAAATGAATCCACTGTCAAAAAAGAAAATGAAAAATAAAAAACCAAACAAACAAATAAAAAAGAGATGTGCACAACTGAAGTTAGCAAGACTGTCAGTAAAAATAATTACTGTTTTACAGATTCAGTATCATGGTGCTGTTTTGACTAAAAACGTTGGATTGATAAGGGGAAGGCTTATGAATATAAGAAGTAAAACCAAGGTAATCCTAAGTGTACATTTTAACAGACAAAACCCAGACTCTTTTTTTGCTAGAAATAGAGGAAATCAAGGCACATATCAACAGGTATTGTGCAGTGACAAATTATCCTTTCAGCCCTGGACAGCAAACCACAGGTGACATAGTATATCAGCTTTTGTAAATTGCGACCTTAAAACATAGGTAGGGATATCAACACCTGCTTAGCTGATCTTGTATTAAATCCAGGTAGAAGCTGTCAGAACTTCATTGCAGTGTGGGCAGGCCTATGCAGGAACTGAGGAGTGGCCTGTGCAAGCAATTATGGCATACTAAGTCAGTGTGGAAAATGTTCAGCCCACACTCCTCTTTTTGCCCACTGATATGAAGAACGTTTGGCAGATCAAAGCTAATACTAGGGGATGAATACCGATGGGTTTTTTAGTAGATTGGATCTTGCAGACCTGGCGAAAGAATATATACTGTGTTCCTGAAAGCACAGGTACAGAAAAAAATGCCAGAGGGCATAGAGGAAATGATACATGTCAATACAAATAACTATAACTCTGGGTGAAATTCCAGTCCATGAACTTCATTAATTTGGTGGTAGCTTGCCAGACTGCAAATCCCACCAACAGAAATGTAATAAGCAATAAAACAGAGGATTCAGTCGCTCTCTGCTGAGCTTCCCTTCTTTGTTCCCACTACTCCTTTAAGTCACAGTTAACCTACATATCTTTATCCTCATCCTGAGCTGTTATCACGACGTTTCACCTTATACTATAAAGATATTAGACAAAATGCACAACCTTTTGAACACTTCAGCAATGCTCAAAAAAAAATTAATGCTACATTTAATACAGCTACCAGCCAAGATCAGTCATTTAAATATGTAAATACAAAACTATACCCATTGTGATTCATGAAAGCTGCACCAAACCTAGAATAAGCTCTGAAATATATGTGTATCCATTTAAAATTTGGTGCAAGCTAAGGCTCTCCATTCATCATCTCAGGAAGAGAATATATACTGGCAGGTGGCAGAGTAAAAGGAAGGTCATGGAAGTTGAGAAAAGAAATACATGAGTGTTGTTTAGATGATATGCAAAAGAGTCAGCTGGTTGCTCCCTTGTTTTCCATGGCTTGCACTAGCAAGATAAGCAGGCTCACAGCCATAGCATTAAATTAAATCCATATATGAAGGTAATAATGTAAGTGTTTGAAAGTTTAATTTGCCACAGCCCTAAAATAGATTCTTCATAGTAGAGTAAATCTATGACTTACTAATTATTTCCAGTCACCAGGTCCCAGCTGCTAAGAGTTTCAAAGGAAAATTATGAACATTCTCAAGGAAAACAACGAGTGTATCAATGAATAAGAATTTCTAAAATTCAGGACCTTTACCAAAGAGAAAAATTACCTTCCGGTTCATCAGGTTTGTTTTCCTGCTGTTGCAGATATGCATACCATAGGATATCCTTCATGAACTTTTGAAGTTGCATTTAGAGAATGTTGGGCTGGTTTTTTGTTTATTCAGTCAGTGCTGGACCTTCAGTATTCCAGCAGTTAAAAACTTTCTTCTGATTTGCACATCTTTCTGGTTATTTTACATTAATCTAGTTTTCATGTGAACATTAGCCCTCATCAGGGTTTTTTTTTGTTTCTGGCATTATAACCCCTTAATACATTTAGAGACAGTAATGAAATCCTCATCCCAGTCTTCATTTCAGTAAGTTAAATACCATGTCTATTCAGTTTCTTCTCAGAAACTGAATTTCCCAGCTATCTTGTCTTTCCTGCCTCCTTCTTGTTTCAGCTTAAAACATTTCCAAATATATGGATGGTCAAAACTGTAAGCACAGTGAAGGAGACCCCACCAAAACCTCATCTGAGTCTGAATCTCTGATATATTCTATGTGTCATATGCCTTTTCTAGTACTGGATGACATTGCTATGATTAATTAGCACATCCTGCCTTCCCTCTCGGGAAGACATCTTGCTGATGATAACAGGAATTATTAGAATCTTTTTCCTTCAGGTTTGTCAGTCTGTCAGCTCTGCCTGCATTATTTAACTGTGTTGCCAATGGCTCATTTTGTATGACACACACTTTATCAACAAAGCACATATTAAAAGATGCAATAAAACCACTCTCAAGCATATTTCTTACACTTCTGGAGGAACTTGCAAATACATTTTTTCCCTTTTCAACACTACAGGTTTAATTTTCTTAACTGATCCCTCCCCAAATTCTTAACTTTATTCCTTAATCTCTGACACTTTAACTACAACCTCCCTAACTTAGTCCACATACTACTGTTCTCATTCCTCTTCCCTGTTTCTTTCTGTGCACATTTCTGCCCTCTTTCAATCCTTTTTCTGTAGAAAAGTACCAAAATTAGGTATTGATTTTCTACAATTCTATTTCAGCCTTTTCTCATGATTTTGCAATATCTACTTACCAATTCAGATATTTTACCCCAAGTTATTAATACTGAAGAGTCACAGATGGTTCAGAACATCCTGAATTGGAAGGGGCCCACAAGGATCATCAAAGTCCAACTCCTGGACCTGCATTGGACAGCCCCAAGAATCACACCATGTTTTAAAGTGTTTGTTCAATCAATTCTTGCACTCTGTCAGGTTTGGTGCTTGGGACCACTTCCTTGGGGAGCCTGTTCCAGAGCTCAACCACTCTCTGGGTGAAGAACATTTTCCTGATATCCAACCTAAACTTCCCCTGACACAGCTTTGTGCCATTCCCATAGGTCCTATTACTGGTCATCAGGAAGAAGGGATAGCTGCCTCCCCTGGCCACAGTGAGATTCCCCCCACAGTCCCCTCTTCTCCAGGCTGAACAAACCAAGTAACCTCAGCTGCTCTTCATACAACCTCTCCTTCACCATCTTAATGGATCTTTTTTCAGTGATCTCTAATAAGTAATATCCTTGTCTATGTTACCAATTGCGAGGTAGCCATTCTCATCAAGAAACTGGCAAATATAATTTCTGGACTGTCTTTTGCTATTAACATACTTTTCAAAAGCTATTTTTATTGTCCCCCACAGTACTGGTCAACTTCAACTTTAATTAAGCTCTGGCCACATGAATTTTCTCTGCACAGTTGTGAACAACATCTAATCTCAAAAACGAACTTTATTTTTCTTTGATCATCATTACTGTGATGTTAAAATGGGAAAGTAACAGGAATGTGAAAAGAATGTCATTTTCTGAGCTAGGAACAGAACTGGATCATGAAAATAATGAAAAATCTATAGCTTCACCCTATCCTGTACTTGACTGCAGAAACTAGAAAGCCTTAGCTATGCTGCCTCTAAGCTATTCAGTATTATCTAGAGCTTTGTTTTGGGTTGGGGGTTGGGTTTGGGTTTTTTTCTAATTTGGGGATTTATTTATTTACGTATTTATTTAGTGTTGGCTGCTTGGATTTTGGCAATGCCTAGCTGGCAAAAATTGTCATTCTATTGGCGTTTCATCTGGTTAGATTTCATTTATGCAACAAACTCGTGAGCTATGCTACTTAGGAGATGTAACCACCAATTTTTCTAAGGGCTACAAAACCACTCAACCAGACTACATTTCAGTGGTAAACACAGCCATAATCATTCTATTCTTTATCCAAGAAACAGGAATGTGGAATGAAATATAAAGTTATTAATATAGGATTAATTGTAGAAAATGGTACAATGCAATGCAACATAATAATAAAGAAAAACAACCCCTAAAGAATACATTTAATAATGTCTATATCCTCCAGTTTATGTGTGATCAGACTTATTTTCAAACTGGGCAAAAGCATCATTCTTTGAGTTCAATCCCATATGCCAAATTTCAGTCCAGAATGATTTTTTTACAACTAAGTTATAAATCCCTGAAAACAGGGGGAAATAATGGAAACACTGACTACAATATCATAAATAAAAACCTTCCTCTGAAGGATTTCCAAGATTTCCAGTTCACAAGAAGTTTAATGTTTCAATTGAGACTTACAGGAAACTTCAAATAATGACACACTACAAATTAGTCCTCTAAGCAGTACAAATAAAGTAAATTTATTCATGATGTATTACTGGTAACTGTTTACATCCCAGAAGTGAAAAACACCAAGCTCAAAGGCAGCATGATAGTCTACATCCTGTAAAACCACACATTTATTTCCGAGCCGGAACTCAACCAAAGCCGTACTCTTACCAGTAAGAGTGTTTCTATTGTAAAATAAACAGTATATTTTTCATATCAATGGGTTTTTTAATCTGCATTTTGCATTTAATTTTTGTTTCTCCCATAAGATACTTTTGTATAAATTTATTCTTTTTTTTCCCTTAGCCTTAACTCACAGAAACAGCTGTTCCATTTGTGTTTTCCTGTGTTTAAAGGACTGTAGTCACTGAAAAATACAGTCATCATGTGAGACAATTTGTATACTTGTTTCTGTTTGGAACTGCTCTTTTCTCTCAGGTTTAGTAGAGTGCATGATCTAGTCACTAGTTGCAGTTCTCTGAAATGTTTAATTTTCATCCACTACTGCAAGGAAAGCCTTCCTAATTAACATGCAGATGTCACTAGCACTATTGGTTTTCAGTGGAGTGGGGGTTAAATTTCTCTCTTTTTTTGGTAACATCTCAACCAATATTGTGTTGATTGTATACTTTTAGCCCTCTATGATTTGGTACCATTCACATTGCACCCTGCTACTCTTACCAGTATCATATTACATTTGGTCCCACTAAAGAAAAAGTAATATGAAGAATTTGCATAAAGATTGCAGCTTCAGACTTGAAAACAAAACTCTGAACTATTCTGCCTTTGGCAAGACACTGCTTAAATTTGTCTGTTGTAACAATAAGGCTGCTCTAAAGTGTCAGTAGAGAGAAGGCAGACTACAGCCCAGTTCCCCATGCTGCAAAGAAGTATTAAAGTTGGAAAAGCTCTCTAAGACTATCAAATCCCACCTTAAACCAGCACCACCATGTTCACCTCTCAGTTGTGTTACCGAATTCCACAGCCACACATTTTTTTTAACATTTCCACCACTTTCCTGAGTACACTGTTCAAATGGCTGACCACCTTTCACTGAAGAAACTTTTTCTAATATCCAGTCTAAACTTCCCCTGGCACAGTTTGAGGCCATTTCCTCTTGTCTTGTCACTTCTTTCTCCTTCTTCAAACACTCACCATGGAGAAAAAGCCAGTTAATTCTGAACATCCTTGACCACTGACAAGACAGGAAACCCAGGACAACAAAATTCTAACCATGAGCACTTCAGCTAAATATCTAAAAAAGGTGGAGTGACCTCAAGATCACTGAACTCAAGTGGGTGATTAGAGAGGCACTAGAGCAGCTTCCGAGGAATGTCCAACACTAAGAGGGTATTTCCACTCAGTGGTTAGTACAAACCATGCTGGAATGCCAGCTGCCCCATTAGCTTCTCATTACTCTATCTTTCTCTACTTCCGTTTCAAGTCCTCACAAACATTCATATTGTCATGATTGACTGTTATTGTGAGAAAAGTTACTGTCCTTATGCTGAAAGGTGTTTCACAACATCATATTTGGAAACCAAATGAAGTGATCTGAATAGAAATCCAATGTACTTGGAGTCAGCTGGAGATTCCTTTTTTCCCATGTCATTTCCTTTCAGCATTTCAGAATTAAATGTAACCATTTTTCCCTTGAGATGTACAATAATTCTTTATTTTTATTCATTGCCTTTTATCAGGATCTTCAAGCAATTTAAAGAAATCAACATTTTCTAAAATTTTTGAGGTATGTAGGTAGGACTTTCAGAACTCTGGAAGATATCTTTCATGGTTATCAATAGAGAAGTAACTTAATTAGAGGAGTAACTACTCTATGTTTTTGACTTGGCCATCTTTCCTAGGTCATCACCAATCTTGCAGAACAACAGAACAAGATATTAATCTGTGCCTCAACTGCCACATTTAGAGCTCGGTTTATTAAGGAGCACATACCTTCATTCCAATTTAATCTAATATTCTGTACAGCAAACCATGACAACTGACACATGGCTCATATCCTATCCTTCCTTGCCTCCTATTGGGGCACAAATCCTTTGAAAAGAGATAGCAAAGACATCTGGGTGCTGTAATGCTTTAAGTTACAAGAGCTAAATCTGCCAGTACTTAATCTCTCAGTGCCCACATTAAGTTTGGTGGGATTTGGATTAGCCCTTAAATAAGGAAACTACAGTATAGGGAATTTATTTGATCTGTCTGAGGTTACACAGGAGCTGATGTAAAACAAAGGAAGAATTGCCAGAATAAGATATTGGAAAGGTAGTAGTTAAGCAAACACTTACTTTCCAGCTCTATGAAGAGAACATTTCCTAAGCACTACAATATTTTTATTGACATGGTTAAACTTTTTTTTTTTAATACACACAAAGGTAAACTTTGCCCCTTAGTTAATAGGATCACTAACAATGTCATCGAATTAACCACTTATATATACCCCTTTTTTTCAAATACAAAGAAGTTATGTGCAGCAGTAAGGAAAGGGTAAACATCACAGCTGATTTTGGCCGAAGCTTAAACTTCTAACTGGAAGCTGAAGTACTGAAACCTACCCTTTCACAAAGATTTATCTTCTGCAACAAAAGCAAAGTTCTCCACTTTTAGCACTACGCCCCTCTCAAGTAATTTATAGAGTAAATATGCCTTACTATAGTTCTGCTAAAGCTATTTGCATTCAAAATATACTTATTTTATTCTAAATTAAGCCATATGCTGCTGGTGATTAAAAATTAGTTCTTCCTCCAGCATTGAAATAGATCAAAGCAAATGTTCATATGTGTAAATGACTCTAGAGTTGCTTTTTCTCCAGCTGATCATTTCCTCCTATGAAGATCTGATGTTCTGCTTCTGAGAATAGAAATTATTAACAACACTAAAGGAAAAAAAAAAGAAAGATATCTTTCAGCAAGAGCCTCCTCTTTGCCAAACATCTCAGGGTTTGTCTCCAAGGACTTTAAAAGAAAGGAAAGAACGAAGAACGGAAACCATAAAGCACACATTACTGCTATCATCTAATTGCTGAATGAATAGCACAGTTGTTTAGTCTGATTGCACTAAGCTAGTTATCCACTGCAAGCCTCATTGACAAAAAGGGAATCTACACAAATTATAGGGAAATTCAAGCACTAAAGGAATGTTTTGGTTCAGAGGTTTGCACTGACTATTGGCTTTGGTTCCTGGCATAGTTTGCCTTTGCCATATGAACTCTGTTGGGCTGGGTCAGCCCAAAGCTTTCCAAAAAGCCTGAGAAGAGGACAGACTTTCTTGTCATCTGTATCCCATAAATAAATTAAAGTGATGTTCTCCAGTTAGAGTCTGTTTCTTGGCAGGCCAATCTGCAATCAGAGAAAGAAAAGCTCTTCATTTGTGGGCTCTAACTAAAGGAAGGAAGTTTGTGTATGTGTATTCACCAGAGAGCAAAATATTAAAGAGTGGAAGAGGAAAAACATATGTTGCAGTCCCCCAAAAAATAAATGGATAAAAAAAAATTGCATTAGAAACATGCCCTCAGTTGATGATGTTCTAAAACAAGGCATTCCTTTAAGAGGAGCAGGCAAAATAGTTTCACCACTACCATGTTATTACAGAATAAGAACAGGTTTTTCAGGCACATTTTTTCTCCTACATTTATACCCTCTATACAAAAACAGCAAAAAAATGAAGGAAGCTGAATATGCCAGGTTCCAGTGGGCTTGCATTCTCCCTCTTATCATATTGCAAAATGTATGTTTGCAGAATGACAGGGATATGGATCACACTTCCCTGCTATATTTATGACATCACAACCAAGAAGTGATTGCAGCATGTATGAGCAGTGGTATGGGTATATTCAGCACTCTTTTCTGAATACTCTATTTCAGTCAGAAAAGAAACTGCAGCACAAAGCAAGTACATTTCTCCTCTTGCAGCCTACTGCAAAACTCCATCAGACTCTCTTTCCATGTAACTACCACTATTCAGGCTCATCTCTCACATTTTCAGACTATTTCTTTCAAATTGTCTTGCACTTCTTGTGTTATTGAGGTGAACCTCCTATACTATTAGTTCCTTATTCATTAAATAGCTAAATCTCTATGAAACCTTATTATACCCACCAAAATAAACAGATCTTCTTGGGTTTTTTCTGCACTGAACAATTAGAAAATAAAATTAAAGTAGGAACATGGTAAGAGGCTGCAGTTAGAGACAACATGGTTCTAGATGGACTTCTGGGAGTCTCTGATATTTTTAGAAAGCATTAATGCTCTTGTCCCAGGTCACACACTTCCTTATTCTGGGGACACCCTGTGCCTGGCACAGCTGGCATGGGGCCCTACTCTCCATTGTCCAACACAGTGACACCTGTGTTACAGACACTGCAAGAGTGGCAGGTCAGAGAGGGACTTCACTGAATGAGTCCTACAAAACAAGTTACAAAAATGCTTAATGATTATTGACTTCTAATGCCAAAAACATATTCTGCCATCATGACCTCCTCTGTCTGGAAAATTAGTATAAGCTTTGACAACGAAAGACCTGTTTAGCTGCAGCTCCAGCATAGACACCGCACCACACCAACAAGCCATTCTTAATACTAGCAAGCTTTGAGAGCTGCTTCTCTTGACATCTGGATCAACCACTGTAACTTACCTCTAGGGATAGAAATTATTTGAATATTAGCTGCATCGTATTTGGAAGTGTTTTATCATCTCAAATTTGGAACCTCTTTAAAATACATTATAAAATGCATTAAAGAAAATTGAGAATTAAATTAAATCAAATTTAGATCCTATTAAATTCAAGTTAGTGGAAAATGCACTACTGGCTTTACTCAGATCCCAACAAGACCACAGATGTCTCATTTTCTTTCCAAACTCTATTGTTTAAAAAAAAAAAATAGTTTCTCTTTATTCCCACAAACCAGAAATAACAATCAAAGTATAATGATTGTAACCAGTAACTGACTTTATGACCGCAATGAATATACAACTACACAACTACAGAATTTTACTTTCCTATGTTTCCATTTACTGGCTTTTGCAGGTATATTCATGTCAGTTCTCCTCCCTACATCCAGTTGAGACAACTCTAATTTAAATATTTATATCCACCAGAATCTTTCTATGTAAATTGTTTGTCTTTGAAATTACCTTATTCATTCAAACAGAGTTTCAATGGGATATGAAAGCATTGCTGTGAAGGGTCAGGTATGGAAACTGAAAGCAATTAGCTGTAGGTGCTGGCTTTCTGAATGCCTTATAGGCCACCAAACACATATTCTGCACTTAACAAAGAAGAATTAATAATTAAACTTAAGGTTTGGGCAAGCTCCAATGTAGGAAAGAGCTTAATGCCTTGAACCACTGCTCTCCATCTTGGTACAGGAAATTGGATTTCTGTTCCTCTCTGGCTGACACTGTGGAGTCAATAATATTTCTCAGGCATCTAAAAGAACTGTTGGTGATGCTGATGTTTTCAAGAGAAGGGTCTGATGCAGACAATCATGGTTAGGATATATCTCTTGTGCTGCATAACATCATTTCATCATGTGTATACTCTAACCGTTGCCTGACTTCATCCCTCAGCAGTTTGGGGCTAGCAGCTTCTTTAGCTGCTCATGATCCCAAAGGTTTGGGGCTGAAAGAAAGGATGTATTCTAAAGGGTTTTCTGTGCCTGTTACATAAGCGCTGAGTAGCATTTTGTACTGTCTTCATGAAAGGGTGCTTGGTACTTTGGAATATGACACTTCTCAGCCTCAAAATCACTGTCTCCTGGACCCTGCTAAAACCCTTTTGCTTAAAATCCTCTACCAAATATTGAACTTCAGTGTTTGACTGAAAGTTAGTTTTACCTTCCCATGGTGAAAGTAAGAAACAGCACACATTGCATCCACAGTGGCAGTAGAATTACAACTGCCTTATCCCTGGCAACCTGCCTTCCAAAAGGAAAGAGAGACAGAAAACTGCATATCTATGGAAGGACTGAGAGGTGGAGTTCTAGGGAATTCCATCATCTCCTTTGTCCTGCTAAGAGCTCCTCTGGGAGCTCCATCTCTTGAATCTCTTTCCTCCTCAACCTCCTGTTTATATGAACATGTTACACAGGAATAAAGGACGGAAAAAAATCTCATTAGGACTAGCAATGAAAGACTTCTAGCTTTGCACATAGTGGC
Organism: Argya squamiceps; assembly: GCA_037834095.1. Taxonomy (NCBI): domain Eukaryota; kingdom Metazoa; phylum Chordata; class Aves; order Passeriformes; family Leiothrichidae; genus Argya; species Argya squamiceps. The sequence goes on along the minus strand of JBBMKD010000001.1, from coordinate 68,505,624 downwards.
AGGGATAATCGTTGCCTCAGCACTCCATTTTCTATGCCAGTCCGACTGCTGAATTGCTCAACTTCAGGTCTTTCCTCCCTATGATTGCATTCCCATTTTAATGGTGAATAAAATACTTCTCAGAGTAACCAAAGTAGATCCATAGCACAACCATGACAGTAGAAGAAATATAACTTCAGTCTCTATTACATCATATAATGAAAAAAACCTTTTTTTACATTGACTCAGCATCACATGAAAACCCACTTTGATAGAATACTAGGAATATCACCCCTTGCACATGATTTTACAAACAAATATCCTTTGCAGTAACCCTTTTGCTGTTCAGATTCATCTGAAAAGTCTGACTTATTACTTTGTAGTATACCATGTTTTGCAATATACCGTATTTTGTAGAATACCATATTTCTGACCTTTTTTGGGTAAAAAGGAACAATTACAGAGTATATACAGCCTAGAATTACATTCAGTTTTCTGAGAACAAGGTTTTGAATTGCTATTGGAGCTACAGAAAGGAATGTACCACTGATAATTTTGGTAGTTAGGTAAGTGCTAGTTCAAATATATGAACTCTGGGGTATACAATTAAAAATCAATACATTATCTTGATCCTTTCAAAATCTTCAAAGAGCTTTTGCTTCTAGTTCTGTCTGAAAATTAAGGAGAAAACCTTATTAGGTTAAACGTATCTTTTACCTAATTGTATTCATTCATATCTGTTGTTAAGACACTTAGTCATTTTGTTGAGGTCTATGACCAAAAAACCCAACAACAACACTTGAAAACATCCTGGACAACATGAAGAGGTGGAAATTTCCTGTCTCATCAGTTAAAGACCTAATCTTGACAGTCTGTTTCTGAAGAGCAATGTGACTTTGGCATGTAAAGTAATCTCTGACATTTCCATTTTTTGATGAGTTTAGTGTTATCCATTTCTTGACTCCTTTGGGGACTTACAAACAAGAAAAGGTGTAGCTTGTACATTAATTATCATCAATCTAATTTAAACAAAATTACCAAATGAAAAATTAAAGTATTTTGTTTTTTCTAGTTAGTGCTTGTTTTCCAGCCTGAAATTATCTAGAGGCACATTTGTCCAAGATGCTGTCTCATATTTTTCACATGAAAATGACTCCATGATAATAGATCAAATATCTTTCATGCTGCAAACATGAAGAATTGCATTTATCTAACTGATTCTGCTCTCAGTTTTGAGTTTGGGAGTAACAAAGCCAATATAAACTTAGTTCATAGTTCAGTAATTAATTTTTTTGGAAACAATTCATTGTAAATACTTTTGTATTTATAGCTACTCTGAAACAATGAAGATAACATCTGAGAAGGCTCCAAGTGAAGCAGGAAGATGCTGCAAAGGATGTGCCATTGTCATTTTTAATAAAGCTTCTGTCTGACTGCAGCACAAGGTGAGAGATTAGTATCAGCTGTGTCCCTGGAGGGACAAGACAATGCAGAGCTGTAGTAAGAAGAAGAGTAACACACCCTTCTGAGACAGTGTACGTGGAGGACAAAGTGTCTCTGTGGTTCGTTCAGTTTGATTTGCACAAATGTCATGGCAAAAAATACCTTAGCAATTAATTTATAAAAAACCTTGCATAGCATGTCTGTAATTCTGTATGGATTCCCAGAACAGATCTTTGGGCCAAAATGTATTTATTCAGTGTCAGAAGCAATGCTTCTTTTCCTTGTACATTAACACAACAAGCTTGCATTGTGACTTCATTAATGAAGGTAAAAATGTCATTCATATAGACACATTGGACAATAAATCTGAGTAACTTGCAATTCCTCAGAAATATCTACAACTGTATTAAAAATGTTCTTATAGGAAAAAACAACAATAAATAAACCAAAAATAGCAAGGCTGATGAGTATCTCTTCCTGATTTTCCAAAAATGGGAAGATTTAGTGAAACTAAACCGGATGACAAAACCATTACTATTTCTGAGAATAGACTACAATCCAGCCCCAATATGTAGAAGCGGAAATTGCTATTGCTGAGAGTATACATTTTTTTACCCTTTGTATAAACAAGCCTTAAAGAGGGACAGGATGTGAGCACACCCATCCTCTGGTGAGTACACTAAATCATTATACAATTTTTTTATTCTAGATCAATAAATCTCAAATTCTCCACACAAATAAATACAATAGGGAAGCTAGGAATGAGCTCTTAGGAGTGGCAGTTTCTTAATCCAACACAGTACAGCCAAACCAGAAAAACTCACTGTTTGTTCAGTGTCTTCTCCAAGGTCACCCATGCTCTGTCTACTGTGTGAAAACAAGGAGAGATCTCTGTTTTTATTGGCATTGACTAGCTTGCACCCAAATTGCTAGTGTCATTCTTTCTATAGCATATGTATCTTGGAAAGGTTGGCATAGTTAGGAACAGAGCCAAAGAACTAGTGCAGATAATCAGGGGTTAATTTAAGATAGGATTGTTAAGGAATAACTGCTCTGAATATGTAATAATAATGATTACAAAGAAAAAAGGAAATAATCATTTGAGGTGTGCTTTGTCTATAAATACCAATCCAATAAAGTCATGTTTCAAAGGCTAAAACAAGCATGGTTTACCATTCAGTCTTCTATGCAACCCTCTCACGGGAGCCTAAAAATTGCTGAAATATAAATATTTATACATAAGTATATAGATACATGTATTGACTTGCAACAAAGGATTCAGTTCTTCAGCTTTCTCTTTGGCAATCCTTTGCTTGGCTGCATAGAAATAACGTTTGTTCTTCTGAGAGTGCATGCAAAAGATAAGGTATGGTACAAAAACAGACAACACCTACCTGGCAAAAGGATTTGAAAGAACAACTAAAAGTAAAGAAGAGCGTATGGAAATACACTGTTTGTACACACTATAATTTGTATTACACTGTACATCTTATTTGAGTTTTTCCATTGCAAGGTACCTTCTCTTCCCATTTGACATACCTAATTTATAATTTACAGAAAACATACTTATCACCATCTTACATGACATTCAAACAAGAATTACCATATTGAAATTCTTGATTATCATGGCATGGGCTGTCTCATATGACAGGATACAGAAAATCCTAATATCTTGTCTTATTCTACTCTCCTATTCCTGTATCTCCTTCTCCTCAAATTATCAGTTATTAGCATCAATCACCTTGCCTTCACTATGCTTCCAAAGTCCCCATTCCTGTGGTTCATCCTCCCTACTGCACACTCAGTCTTCCTGCAGCCAAATTCACTTCCCCATCCTCTGTTGCACTTCTCCAAGTCATCCCTGGGTCCCTGCTCCCTACACACCACCACAGCCCAGTCAGTTCTTTCATCCTTTCTTTCCCAGCTCTCAGCCTTTAATTTACCTTCTTATAAGAACTGTTGCCAGCCACCACTTCCCTCTCCTCCTCTGCCTCTTTTGCTGGTCAATCCGGGTGGGAGAGGAGGAGCGGAAGATGGAAACGGGAGACAGCCTGTCTCCCTGCCAGGTGGCCATGCAGAGGCACGGGGCTGTGTGGTGCCGGTGGTGGGGGCTGGAAATCTGCTGAACACATGAGGAGATGGGAACACTGGAGAAAGGAGGCAATCCAAAAAGGGGGCCAAATGTAGACATCATCAGTGCTCACCATTTGGCAAACTCGTAGATGCTAAAAATTGAAAAGCAGGGGGGGGAAGCTGAGTTCCTGCTAAGTCATCTTGTGCAAAATATGTGTCAATCACCGCCTGATTCTGTATCACTACCTGATCTTAATAGTAGCATTTTGTAGCTTTGCATTTAATTAATGTAAATGCTTTGCATTTAGTTCTCCATACTCCAAGAGAATTTAGGCTCGTGAAATAAGTATATACTTATAATAATATATATGTTTACTTTAATACATTGTGATTAGCTTTTCTTTAAATTTCCAAAAAGATTTTTACCTTCCTGTCACTGAAAATGTGACTGTGTCCTTTTCCTCTAATTGAAACACAACAGGCATAGGAGGATTGAGAGTTGATTTTCAGGTTTATTTATCATTCTTTTTCATGGGAGGTGGTTTGAAATGAAATAACTTCTCACAAGTTCTTTTCTTCTAATTTGTTCTTATTTGGTGGGAGGTGAGGAAGGTGGGGGGAGGGAGGGGTGAAATCTGCATCAGTAGATTTTGTTTTGACAGTAAAAACTCTTTCCCCAAATGAGAAAGAAGGATGTTGGAAATTATGATTAGTCTCGCATGTGTGGACAGACCATACAGTTATCATGAATTATTCCATATGCAGAAGTAACATATCAATGATCTAATTTGTTAACTGGCACTCAGTCAAACCTCAGAGCCACCCAAGGTAGAAAAAAATATAACCAGCTTGCTGATTCTTAGCTAATCTTGCTTTGTTCTTCTTTCATTCAGAGGAAAGGCCTTTTAAAAAACACTTGATTTCCCTGCTACATGTATTCATATTCTCTTTTGATATTCATCCAGGTGCATAGCAAAGAATTTTATGCTCAGCCATAGCAAAACATGTATAGACAAGCTCAGCAGGACTTTTCATGTTGTGCTGTCAACACTGCACAGTGCCAGCCCTTTTTAAATATAAGCTTTATGCAGAAAAAAGTTCTGACTTTCAGAGTAGTTGATATATAGTGATATCAACTGAATTGGAGGCTTTGCATTACATTATAATGTTAATGGCTTACAGAAATACTGATTCTAGGGTTGAAGATACCATGAACACAAATGTGTGAAATACTTAAATTTCTATCAATTATTAATCCCAGAGTTATGATTTTGGGATATATTTTAATTAAATATTCTTGTACCTATCACATCCCTCCACATACTTCTCCTTAGGCAGGTAATTGTTTGACACGGAAGATTAATTTAGTAAAATACAAATACAAAGAAAAAACACACATTTGCTGTAAAATTCCTACATCTTAAGTTGAAAACCTTAGTGATTGCATTTTATTTTTCTAATAAAATGTAGCATAAGGCAAGGTATTGAAATATATTTTAAACTTTTACTTCTGCACATGCTTGTGCTGGCTAAGCCATGCTAGTGAAGAAATCAGTTTCACCAGCACACAGACATGAAGAAGATATATGAGAAGGAACTTAACTCTGTTGTTTTTATGTGTTGAGTCCAGATCAAAATTTCAAACAATGACAAAAACAACAAATAAAATCAAAGTATAGGTAATAATAAAACCCCCTCAAACCCAACAAAACAAAGCAAGAACAGAAAACACAAACCACAAGAATGATCATTTGTATAAAACAGTAGATCACAGACATTTGGAACTTTGGAAGTGCCGGATGGAGGAAATATAATGGGGCAGATGGGGATTTGGACAGGCTAGGTTTTGAAGCTGAAGTTTGATGAGGTGAAGTCACTGAGAAACAGAATCGTCATGAAAAGCCTCATAATACCACATGCCAACCCAAGCCCCATGGCTATGTCTATGCTGATAAATAAAATGGGGCCAGAGACAAAAACAAAATGTGACTGTTTTTGGAGGTGGTCCCTGGAACAAATTAGACCCATATTGCCGCACATTGACTCAGAAACAGTTGTTTGGAGAGATCTTCCCAGAGCCTGGGACTGAGCCAACAGTTAAGCAGTGCCTACAATAATGTATCCCAAAACTCTACTTCTCTTCCCTCCCTTCTTTTATTTAGCATACAATGACAAATTTTACCATCTACCTAAAGATTGTTAATGCTGGGAGGTATTATAATATCATATCATCCCTAGGATAGATACAATGGAGTCAGTTGAAGGATTTCTTTGAGGTTTTAGAGCCTAGAAGACAGTGTTGTGTTATAGACAGCTTCAGCTGTTATTTCTGTTGGCTGCTGTTGATGCAGCAAATGATGCAATATAGCTATGCAGTTAAAGTCAAGCTTTCCTGAAGCTTTCTAGCCAAGTCTGGTGCATGTTATTTTCCCACTTCAGCTGGACAAGAAGCACCATATTTTTCTACTTCAGTTTTGAAAAAGTTCCCCCAGCCACATTAGCAAGGGATTGGAGGACATTTATAGAAGCATAATTAGATAGTCTCTCATTTCCTTCCTTCACTCCTGCTTCTCTGATTGCTCATGCCAGCAAAGTAAAGAAATTATTTTCACAATGATTTTAGATTGCAAACAGACAAGACTAAAGACCTTTCCCTACTGTTCTCCATATATAGTCCCTAAACTAAAATTTTCTTATTCATGTTTAGTTCAAGACCTTTTCATAACTAGGTCTTAATCCTGCATTTCTGGCTTGATGCCCTGGGGTAGAGATCTGGAAGTTCATGTAGGATGTCAGGCTTTTGTTAGATGGAACAACTTTCCTAAATTGAAGATTTAAAGTGGAGGCTCTGCCATGTCACTGAGAGATCCATCTTGTGCAACACAAAGGCACTAGTTTTGAAACAATGTCATAGGAATAGCATCTTGTTCCAGATGCTACATTTATTCAGGGTTACTTGAGCAGAAGTAATGAGAAGTATTAAAGCAAGGTTTACATAATGAAATGCAATATCAAACACTCCACGTGCATTAGTAAGAGGAGTAGAGATTGAGTTGTTTTGAGCAAAACTTAGTCTGCTTCTTTAGAAAGGAAAATTACTAGCAGACTGCAAAATTACCCTCTCCCCAGTCTCAATGCTATTTTTGACCTAATACAAATATGTTTGATTGTGGCCCATTTTGACAAAATGACAAAAATCTCTTCTAAAATATTTGCTATATTCTTTCTTTGCAACTCTTACTCAGCTACCTGATCTTAGAGAGGCCTGTAAAATACACATAGCCATTTCATAAGATGAGGAAAAAATATGATGAAATAAAAAAGCAAATCATCCCCAAAGTATCAACAGAAGTTAATACTACAAGATAGCCAAATTAAATAGTGCTTTTAGAAAATTGTATTCTGATTAACACCCTATACAGACAACAAGGCTGAACATCTTTTTCTCCTTAGGGAACTTGTTTTGCATGGAAATAGGCTCAGATCTCCCTTAAACAAAGTGCTTTTAACCCACATCATGACTTCTGGTGAGGAACTCGTGCCTGAAGAGAGTCACTGCCAGCAAATTCACATCAAAGAATCTGCCCAAAAGAAAATTGGGCAGTGTCAGGAATCAGCTACAGGATGGGTACAGCTAATGTAGAAAGAGTTGCAAAAGGCTTTGACATTGCAAACCAGCCTGAAGAACAACGGTTCAAAACTATGTCCATGACCTTCCCATGGACAAACGCAGTGGGGGATAGATGTACTCTATGAATGATAATGGAACAGCCAAATGAAGTGCAAATGGGAAAGACAGACTGAAACAGGGACTGGACAAAGACCAAGAGAAGAAATTACCAGAAAAAAAAAATAAAAGGAAGAGGCAATTTAGACCCCACATATAGAAGCGGAGAAAAGCAAAGCTTTGCGCCAAGGCAGAATCCTAAGAAAGCCCACAGGAAAAGCAGATGGGAAATATGTGTGGAAACAGTGCTAACACCTGCAACAGGTGTGTTATTCTTTCGATATGAAAACAGGAGTTCCAACCATGATGACTGCAGCAGAAGCACTGAAAGAGACCTGTCAGAAAGACAGAAAAGATAAGCAGTCCCAACTGATTAATTTGTATACAAAGAAAGTAGTTCAAATTATTACACAAGCAAAACACGATAGAGAGCCAGGATAAAAAAGACTGTCATAACAAAAGTGTTGCTAGACCTAGTGAGTAATGCTCCAGGAGTTCTAATCATGTTCTCTAAAGAAACAAATGACACCAATAAATTATATTGATATAACATACAAGAAAGTGTTTCATCTGACAGTAAGGAAAAGTAAATTAATTGGAATTGTGCAGATAAGGAACTTGCAGAAAACTTCCCTATGTCAAGCATCGGTGAAGAAAGTAAAATGCTCGTGCTGGAAGCCAACCAAGGGAAGAACTGATGGGGTAGGTTGGAGGGGTTTGAATGCACAGATCACTGGAATGCCTTCTGCTGCTACAGCCAACTCTTTGGATTACACTGTCTCTCCTTATGCAGACAGGTTGCTTCTTGGGCTCAGAACTGGCAGGGCCTGTTAGGCAGGTTGCAAACCTTCAGGAGAAGGAGGGAAAGGGAAAGCTTTCACTCAGTTTGGATAATCCAGCTTGTACTTCCAACATACAAATTAGGTGAGAAACTAAAATTGTTCTGAAGCAAAAGATGAAGGATAACAGGAATATAATGCCTGACTCAAACATGTGAGGAAACAAGCAAGAACTGGAAGGAGCTGTGCTAAATAAAGGAGATTATGATCTGGAAAGACTAACTGAAACTTGGTGGGATAATTCCCTTGTGTTGAAAACACAGGATGCAGTATGCATGGCAAAGCAGAGTAGAGAAAATCAATAGGTGTAAAATATGTTGTATAATGCTTTCAAAGGACATATTTTATCATTTTGGCAGTGACAACAGTAAATGGTAAAAATCTCAGGTAAGCATACAAGAAATTAAAAAACAGACAAACAAAACCCCCAAACCCCTACAGCAATAATTTCATACATATCCCTTAGGTCAGTACTCTGGAACAGAGCCAGGGAAGGCACAACCCCTTGACTGAATTTTAGTTGGTCAAGTCTCTAAATACTGCATACAGATGCAAAGTTATCAAACACATACAGTGAATTCCAACAAACTAAAGATGAAGAGTTGGGTCAAAGTTTCAGCTGTTAGGAAGTGGGGCACTGAAACTATGAAATCAGAGTAGCTTGAATCTTATACAGAAAGAAAATAATTTAGCAAAAAAACCCTCAAAAAAAAGGTGTAAGGGAATCAAATCCAGCTTCAGAAACATTTTAGAGAACATAAAATATTCAATATGGGATAAGAATAAATGCTTAAACCTTATCTTTAAAAAGAAAATTAAATATTAAAAAAAAAATTGGTGACTTTTGGGGAAACTGCAAAAGAAATGAAACTCATCTGTGGGGGGAGAAAAAAAAGGAGATATAAGGCAAAGCAATGGTCAGAGTGTCTTCAAAAGGGCTATTCAGAGTCAAAGTACATATACAGGAAGGAGTGGCAGGAAAGAAGTCCAAGGACTCTTAAATCTGAATAGGCCAAAAAGGGAAAATGAGAATAAAAGGACTTATATAGCTACCAAAGGGGGAAAAGAAGTACAAAGATCAAAAAACACTCTACCAATGAAAGAAATAGGAAAGAAAAAGAAATTTAAAGTGGAAAAATAAAACAAGATACCAGCCTGAACTGTGTATCTTATTTGGCATGAAAATTACAAGCAATTTAGAGCAAACTCCTCCAAAATCACCCTCAACTGTTTGGAACGGGTCCAGAAAAGGACCACATTGAGACCCATAATGTGCTTCTGAAGTACTCAAGAATCAAGAGTAATCAAGAGACGTATCTTTGGCATAGAATATAGGAAATTTAGGGTGTGGTTCACAGCTTCTATCTTGGGCAATAAAGGCATCACTCTCTCTAAGCCAGTCCCTCTAGGTTTTTCACGACAGACAAAGAAAAACAGGAAATCACCTGCCCTGATTTTAGCTGGCATAGAGGGGTTTTTTTGGGGTTTTTTTCACAGTAGCTGGTACGGGGCTGTGTTTTGGATTGTAAATTTGGATTTAATTGTTTTGGGGCTGTAAATAATGTTAATAATACAAACATGTTTTCATCATTGCCGAGCAGGGCTTACATAGACTCAGGACCTATTCTGCTACTACCACCTCACCAGCACGTAGTCTAGGGGCACACAAGCAGTTTTCAGGGGACACAGGCAGGACCACGGATTCCAACTTATCACAGGGATATCCCACAGCATATGCTGTCATGCTCAGCACAAAACAACTAGGGCAAGGAGAAAGAAAAGGAGGATGGTTCAGAGTGATGGCTTTTGTCTTCCCAAGTGTGCTGGTTTTGGCTGGAGTAGAGTTAATTTTCTCCACAATGGCTGTATGGGACTGTGTTTTGAATTTGTGCTGAACACAGGGTTGACAATATAAAGCTGTTTTTGTTATTGTGAGCAGGGCTTGGACAGAGCCAGGGCCTTTTCTGCTTTTCATGCTGCCACACTGGTGCAGCAGTTGGGGGTGCATGGAAGGTTGGGAGGAGACACAGCTGGGACAGGTCACCCCAACTGACCAAAGGGACATTCCAGACCATATGGCATCATGCTCAGTAAGTGAGGGTGTAAAAAGAAGGAAGAAGGGATGTTTGGAGTGATGGTGTTTGCCTTCCCAAGTCACTGTTATGTGTGATGGGGCCCTGCTCTCCTGGAGAAGACTGAACACCTGTCCATGGGAAACAGTGAATGAATTCCTTGTTTTGCTTTGCTTGTGTGCATGGTTTTTGCTTTGCCTGTTCAACTGTCTTCATCTCAATCAACAAGTTTTCCACCTTTTACCCTTCTGATTCTCTTGCTGACCCAATGGTGGGTGAGTGACAGAGCAGCTGTCTGGTAATCGGTTTCTGGCTGGCTAGGGTTAAACCACAACACCAAGCCACTGTTACACATGATGGAGTCCTGTTTTCCTGGAGATGGCTGAACACCTGCCTGTCCATGGGAAGTGATGAAAGAATTCTTTGTTTTGCTTTGCTTGTGTGTGTAACTTTCGCTTTTCCTATCTAACTGTCTTTATCTCAGCACATGAATTTTCCTTTTTACCCTTCCAATTCTGCACCCTATCCCACTGGAATGATGTGTGAGTGAGCAGCTCTGTGAGGCTTAGATCCCAGCTGGGGTTAAACACATAAACTCTGCATAATAATGTTGGCTTCTGGAATAACATCATACACATCACATCCAGAGATACCTACTTTTCTACTGGGGGTATAAAAAGCAGCCTAATTTAGATTTAGAGATCTAACTTGTGCATGCTTCAAATCATATGAGACAAATGTCACCCTTGCTTTCCTAATATTACAAAATCTAGAAGGATGAATTAATGCATGCATGTGATATGTGAAGTTGATTCAAAAATGAAAGAAAATTCAAAATTTCAGATGATTTTTTTTTTAGGTCTGTTTTTTGTGGATGGTAAAAATAGCATATCCTCTTTATAATAAGAGTATTTGTATTAGGTCTGAACAGTGTGCCTTTTTGGTCTGATATTCTAATATGTGCCAAGTTGAACTCTAATTCTACTCTCTCAAAGCTCCATGGTAAGCATTGAATGTAAGACTTCCTCATACTCAAAAATACAAATATACTTTAACACACACAAGTGGGAGATCATACCCTCTTTGAAGTTGATGCCAAAATTCTCATGAACTTCACCATGACTAAGATTTCACCAGAAAAGCACATAGAATAATGTAAGCCTCTTTAAGAGAGCAAAATTAAGAAACAGGATAATATTAACAAAGACGAATGTTAGGTCCACCATTAGGAAAACACAAAATACTGAGTTTTAATACCCTCCGAAAAAAAAGTGAAATAAATATCTAACTAGAAATGCCTAATGTTGACTGGTTAAGACACAGAAAACAAAGAAACATTGGTAGAAAAATGGATATTAGCAAACTAAGATAATGAAAGACCTAGGAGGTATTGCCATTGTCTAATCTCTTCAATCAGAGGACATGAAATGGGAAAACATTATCCTAATTGCTTTCAGAAGTTTTAGACTGTATGTGTCACAGTGATGTGAGCTATCTAAAGTGTGCATTTTGAGAAGTATTGTATAGTAGGAAGAAAATAAATGATTTAACAGCTTTAATGGTACCACCATGGGAACACGAGTGAGCTATCAATATTAATGAAAATGTGGTGCAATTTTACTGGAAGATATAACTGCTGCCAGCACACTGTCACCACGATGGGCCCTGTCATTCCCAAAATGGAGCAAACCTATTGGGCAGAAGCTGCAGGAAGAAATGTGCAGGAGAGCTGCACCTCAGGTTGACTGAGGCTGGCCTTGTTTGTGGGTGCCATGATTTTTTGTGATGCCACACCAAACTGCTTTATCTTCCCACCAATCATCCTCTTCTAATGGAAAGGACAGCATAATCCATTTACCAGCAGATCTGACAGAAAAATTGGTATCACTAAATTTTTTGAAACCCAAACAAAAATTACAAATTTTGATTTCATGCATTTTGCTCAATTTGAAATGAATTTAGTAGAACACTGCATTACTCAGCATTATAACTGTTAAAAAAAAAACAAACCTCAGGTATATAAAACTCTGTTTCTTAAGGAAAATCCTATTTTTGTTAGATAATTTATAATATAAACCATTAACCGTTTCATTATGACCTCAGAAAAGGATGAAAGTCCACTTCCATGCGCCTATGTTTATAAAATACTACTGTGGAAATTATATATTTCATTATCAATGTGAGCCCATGAAAAACATAGAGAAAAATTAAAATTAATTACCATTATGAGAAATTAGATACACTTCTATATCTGTGCCTTCCATTACAAATAGAACATTCATTTCTTTCCTAATACACAGAAAATGCCCTTTTATTTCTTTACTCTTTACTTTTGTAGTTACAGCAACTCTAGAAGAATATTTAAGGCAGTAACTATCTCAGTGTTACAGCACTGTGGGTGAGAGGAAAGACCACTTAAAAGAAGGCAAAGAAAAATGAATGGTTGTGTCTTCCCATTCACAAATATACACTGAATTTCTTTACAGTCAGGTAAGACCTTAACCCCTACAGCTGTGACACTTAAAACTGCCACCAATGTCAGCAAGAGACAAAAAGAATCTAAGGACAAGAATGTTGAAACTACAAACAATTGCAAACAATTAATAATCAACAGTATGAAACAACACCTAGGAAATGTGAAGCAAGAAGAAAATCAAAGAACACGATCTAGGCTGCATATTAAATGTGTCAGAGGCCCCAGAGTAAAAAGGGTGTATGTAATCACATGATTGCAAGTTGTAGTGTAAAAGGAGTGTTAAGGTTATCAAGGAAAGACAACCTTTCTTTATTTTATTTTTATTTCTTTACTTTATTTAGCAGGCTTAATTTTTCCTTCTTGCAAATTTCACCAGTGGGGTTCTTTTGCTGGGCTTTGTTTGATTGGGTATTTTTGGTTGGGTTTGTGAGGGAAGGAGGTGTTAGGAGGGACTTTTTCTTCCTTTGTTTGTTTTGTTGGAGGTTGTGGTTTTTTGTTTTTTTTTTTTTTAAATGTGGATTTTTTGGACCAGTGAAACTGTTCCTCTTCTTGGAGGTCTGCAGCACATGACTTCACTGGCAGTGACCCTGTAGAACAATGAACTCTGCAGCGAAGTTATTCTTGGAGACAAGGCGACAGGATGTTCTCATGTAGGCAATATGCAATTATACATTGTTATCTGGTGACAGCTGATCCAGCAGCCAGCATGCTGCAACACAAGTCAATATTGTTTCTCATAGAGAAAGGATAGACCTCCTTGCAGAACAGAGGTTAATGCTAGCAAAAGTGTCCAAATGAATAATCAGTTTCTCCATCTGCAGGTGTAAAGAAGAGGTTTACGACCACAGTTGCATTATTATTCCCTCTAGCATTATCCTAGATTATACTAATTGCTCCAGTATGTATCTCTTATACGGAACTAACTTTAAAAAATACCTTTTGTCTTTTCTGTCTTATACACATATATTGCATACATAAGCAATGTATGTTTACATGAAATGCCAGTTTATCATCAGTGCTCTCCCAATCCAAGGCTACAAATAAACTTGGAGATAGAGCTGAATTACAATGATTTGCTACCTGACCTAATAAAGAGCTCTGTGATGAAACTATCACAGTACCTAAAGACATCTACCTCCAAATTAGTCGTCCTGGTTTCTTTTATAACTACTGAAGAGCACTTCCATGACATCTCTAATCTTAACCTGTAGCAGCCATCTGAAATACTCTAAAAATGCCTGCTTCTGTCCATTAACCATATTCCATTAACAATAACCATAATTTTCTGAAGATAAATTCCACCTTTCCAGTGCAGCTAAGGATAAGGTTAAGTGTCTGGGAGATTATTTATGCTATTGAAATTGGAGAAAAAAGGGAAAAAGACAGGAAGATAGAAAATTTCTTTGCATTATGCAGAATTCTAAACATTCATTTAACCCATTAGCTTTTCTCTGACTTATTCATCATCACTAACCTTAGGCTTGTTCTTGGAAAGGAGAAAGTGCTGTCACAGTCCATCTGCCTTAGCACAGCAATGATTTCCTTCTTATGTGTGCAAGCATTTAAATCTCATTTTTGGCATACCCACTGCGTAAATCCAGTACTTGGGTAAATGTTTGTACAAGGGCTCTCATAGGTGTATCTATGGGGGCAATTTTCAGCAGGATTGGAATCATCCTTAGTCCATTCTGCCCATGATAAACATTATTTTTTCCAGTGTCCACATTCATATTATGTGAGATGTTCAGACTCCCAACACTGATTCACCTTCATGCTACACAACTTCCTGACTCCTATGGGATGGGTTATGTCACAGATGTTTTCTCAGGGAAAATAATTCTTATCTGATGTTGTAGTTGTCATGAGGACTATAACTGGCCTACGGGCCACAATATCCTCTAGGTAATCAGTTGGATGGCTTTGTTTCATGAAGTGGGTGCTACTAATGAGCACACAAAAAAAAAAAAGCTAAATTAAGTATCATAACAAAATAATATATTGTCCATAAAATCCATTTTCATGACCCTCTGGCTCAATGAATGCAAAACATTTTATTTGAGGGCATGCTTGAGCAGCTACAGCAAACTGCAGAATGGCTCCAAAATCCAGTTACCAGTAGAGGAAGATTTGCCTTCTGAGTGTTCATGTATAAAGTTAATTTTTTGGATTTGGTCTAATTTTGTGAGATGTAATCTCACTATCTGGCAGTATGATCACGTTTCCTCCAAAATTTGGCACAAACCTTTGAGACAAACTGATATTTGATCCAGCAGTATGGTACCTGTGGCAGCTGTACAACTGATCAGGCTGCTAAATAAAATTATGGCAATAATAATTTTGGGTGTTATGTTTGCAATTTAGTCAATGAAATGAAATTACCATATGCAATGGCTGACTCTGGCTGGATGCCAGGCACCCACCAAAGCTGCTCTATCACTCCCCTCCACAACTGGACAGGGGAGAGGAAATATAATCATGGGTCATATTGTTAAAGCTAGACAGAAATGGGGAAGGAGCTTTTTCCTATCAGAAAATCTTTTGTGGGACTGTAACAATTCTGATCAAATTATTGACAAGAAATTCTCTCAGCTTTACACAAAAACTACTTGCATTTAAGTAAGAGAAATAAACATCAGCTGCTTCTTCCCCAGAGAGACCAACAATCTCCCAGTACATGGGAAAGTAAAGTACAAACACCCACTCACCTCACTTAAATCAAACCCCTGTTGTGAACAGTTGGCACATCCCAACTCATTATATCAGAAGCTGAACTAGAGTCTTCTCTGAGACTGTGAAATAGGCTTTACCAACAGAGAACTCTCATATAGTTTTTCCCTTTGCTTTTTGCATTCAGAACAGGGCCCTCAATCACATTCCTTTAAATCTGTGGTTACTAAAGGAAATTGTGTATTTTGGTCCATTATTTGGCTTAAATTCAAACTTTCATACCACCCCAATTTCAATTTCTTTATCAGCCTACATCCTCCAAATTAAATAGAAGCTCATACTATGAGGTTTTGCTATAAGTAATACAACCTACCAGCCCCAAGCTGAGTCCAGACTGCACTTTTCTTCATTTTACTATTCTTTGTTATAACTGCTTAACTTTAAAAAAGGTCTCCCACCCATGTTCTCTTCACTTGGCTTTCTCTGTTTAACTGACATGCAGCTCTTCCTTTCAGTCCTCCTACATCTAGCTAATCCCCTGAGCAGACAGCAATGGGGAAGCTGCCAGAGGAACACCAGGGCTCATTCAACATGAGCTACAGGAGCAGTATTTTGAAGAATCCCAGCACTCTATGCTTGCTATTGAAAATATTTTGCTTGGTATAAATGCCTACATCTTCTTTTAAGTGCAAAATCTTTGGGAAGGGGGAGGGCTATTTTTGTGTGAATTGTGTATATAACTTTAAATGCCTTGTCCCACTGTGGAACAGGAGAAATATTTCTTATTGTGCTGTAGTTACTGATCAGAAGCTGTTAAGGAAACATGGAAAGAAAAAGAGGAAGGAAGGAAGGAAGGAAGGAAGGAAGGAAGGAAGGAAGGAAGGAAGGAAGGAAGGAAGGAAGGAAGGGGAAGGGGAAGGGAAAGGGAAAGGGAAAGAGAAAGAGAAAGAGAAAGAGAAAGAGAAAGAGAAAGAGAAAGAGAAAGAGAAAGAGAAAGAGAAAGAGAAAGAGAGAAAAGGTTTGTGGAGAGTGCTGAAATTTGTTAGGCCCTTCAGATCTAAGAAAAGATAAGCCTCAGGGTAAAACTAGGCATGCATATATTTCTTTAATTGGTTTCAAATGTGCTTTCTTTGAAGTGTCTTTGTACTAAATAAAGGTTCTGTTTCAAGATATTTTTTTGGTCATAGTGTCAACCACTGTCATTGATTTTGGAAAGAGAAGAGTAAGTCAAACCTTCAAAATTAGTCGTAGTATTCTGGGACTGTATATAAGAACATTGTTTGAAGCTAAGAGTATCCCAAATTTTCCCAAAAGTTATTTGGTCTGTACTGTACATGTACATTGATATTTTGACCTTGGCCAACCTTGAGGTTGGCTTCAGCCATGCCTGTCTGCATAAGATGTGCTTTCCCCATCTGCACTACACCAAAGCCTCTATATTGTATCAAAGTAACCCCTACTGCATTTTTTTTTCTGAAGCAAAGCTGTTAAAGATCCCCCCTCTGTGAATAGGGCTCTTCTTCCTTCTTTGCAGGAAGCAAAGTGGATAAAAAAGAGGCAGAAAATAGGAACAATGGACTGCAGTTGATGGGCAGCATCTTCATCACTTCCCTTCAGCAAGGACAGCACAGAAGAATCACTATGGAGCCGATGTCCGCACATCTCTCTCACTTCTGTTCCACTCCTCAAGGGGAGCTTTGCACGCCTGCCTCAAGAGGTACCTGACCAGTGATGGTTCAGTCATTCAGTCAAAGATTTTACACTGTTTCTTAGCTAAAGTTAGAAAAAAACATAGTTCTTGTTCACTTACACCAACAGTTCCACTGCAAACAAAAGCATATCCAGATAGGAGAAGTAATAAATAAAATAATAATCCATTGGCATTATTTTTTTTGTCAGAATCATCAAAAAGTATTGCATAAAAAATTAGTTGGAAAATAATTCTTCTCTTCAATTTTTAAAGTTAAAATTAGATAAATATAATTTCGCAAATGAGAGATTTTAAAAGTCACAATAGTTAAAAAAATAAATTTTCTGTGATAAATTGCAGTTCACTAAACCAGTGCAAATGGTAATTTACTAAAGAAAAATATTACCATGTATTATCATTTGTTAAAGGAAAAGCAAAGTCTCACTTAATATTCATTGAATCATTAAATAAACAGGTTACCTATATTAATAACATAAGACCCTCCAAAACAGCTAGAATGAAAAACAGAAGTCATAGAATAGCAACACTCAGCCTAGATACAATTCTCATTAAAAAAGAAAACAAAAAAAACCCAAAAAAACAAACAAACAAAAACCCCTGAAAATAAGAATAATACAGTGCTATTTCTCCATTTTCTACCAATAATATCCTAAATATGCATTTTTCCTTATTTGTCTGTAGCTTATGTAACAAGAAGCAGTGTACTCAGGCTAGACATAAGTATAAAGGCAGAATCATGCAGCCTAGCTATGCTTTCTGTTTCTTTCTCAAACCCTTGTTTCTGAAAAACAGAATGAGGGGAAAAAAATCTTAAATGGCTTATTATTTATTACATCAAATAAAAGCAGTGCCACTGCCACTCATACATTTGCATGAGGCTTTTTTCGTGCTGAAATAGTGTCAGTGCATTGGTGTGCTAATCCACCCAGGAGAGGAAGGACTGGCTGCCCTGGTGCCAGCAGAGGGAGCATAGAGCATTGCTTTTTGTGGGCTTCAAACCTACGAGGGGAGCTTAGTCCTTTCCTGTTCCAATTTTTCCCACTAATTAAATGTTTTTAAAACCTAATGATCGTCCATTCCGTGCCAAAAGCACTTTTTTATGCATCACAAATACAGCTGTGAGGTAACACAAGCATCAGATTGCTGTAGGATAATTAACTTTTAGCATCTGGTGCACCAAGGCATACACAGGTAGGGAATTTCACCGAGATGAGACCTAAGATGTCCCACGTAATGGTGGCTAAATTTTGTAACAAAAATGTATCTTCAAATCATCCGCACTTAGCGGCACAACACGTGCTCAGGCACAGCAGGCACTGCACAGAGGGGAGACGCTGCTCCACAAAGGGCATGTTTGTGCACATCCGCATGTCCAACACACCTGTGCCAAACCAGCTACAGAAGGGGTGTGACCTAGGCGTCCCGAGAATTAATTCACTAATGAGCCTTATCTTCCTGTCGTTACTCAGGTGAAACTTCCATGTGTCTGAAGCCAACTGCAGAACTTCTGAGGATGAAACACACGATGTCTGCACTACTTGCGCAGCTGACAACAGCAGGGTCTGTTCACCCCCCGACTCCAGACAGAGGAAAAATGTGTCTTAAGCCCTTCTATGCATTAAAAGAGCCATACAAAGGACACCAGAAAACTTAAAGACAGAGTCAATTAAGGCCTTTTCTTTTCCTCATGATTCTCATTATTAGATTCTCACAAAATTGGATCCCACTTTACCATGCCTTCAAAGGAACTCCTGTTAAAGCAAACAGGTACACTCATCTTCTTGCAGGTTTTATTCCCAAGTAAAAAGCTCACTGCAAAATGTAGCAGACAGACATATCTCTTGGCTTCCTGACTCTCCTGAAAATAGTCTGGAACCATAAAGCTTCCAGAATCAGATTTTCCTAAGTTGAAGCCTAAGGTTGTAGAGGATCTTCTCATGCACAGTTATAATTGCATATGTATAGCTGGCTTTTGTACATACTAATGGAGCCTGTACGCTAGTGCATGGCTCAAAGGAATGCAGCCATAAAAAAACACACATGAGTCTCAGCTTTTGTTTTATGAGGTGAATTAAGTGAAGGGGGAAGAAGAAGGTGATGGGAAAAAGATGAAATTCAGACCTCATCAAAGTCAAGTGTAGTTTTCCTATAGACTTCAAAAGATTCAAAACT
The DNA here is from genome assembly GCA_037834095.1 of Argya squamiceps. Classification (NCBI taxonomy): domain Eukaryota; kingdom Metazoa; phylum Chordata; class Aves; order Passeriformes; family Leiothrichidae; genus Argya; species Argya squamiceps. Next base: position 68,486,465 of record JBBMKD010000001.1, on the reverse strand, counting down.
TCGTCTGTTACATTTATGTCCTACTGAACCCAGAGATATGCTCAGGAACAGGTTTAAACCTCAATTCATTTGGCAGCCCAACTTCTTCCTGGTTGAATGGTGGAAGCACTGACAAGAATCTCAAAAGAAAATTTTACTGTGATCCAAATCAGTAGTTCCCAACTTTTTCTGGCTGTCTGGGCAAATACCTCCTTTTAGGAGCCAAGTGAGAGCCTTCTACCCCAGCACTTATGACTCACATAGCTGAAGCTAGAGTGTTCATGGAGCTCTCCATGGGCTGGCATGCAAACTAGCACCATGTTTCCCAGAAACTGTGAATTTGCTATGCAATTCTTTCCAAGCTGCTCCTGCAGCTATGCCTGGGAGTAGATTACAAGCTGGACAAATTGAGTTTGCAGGCTGTATTTAGCCCATACCTTGCAGAATGGGTGGTTTTCATCCAAGTTCACACTGTTTACACTGATCTGACTACAGACAATTAACTGTCTTTTAACAATAGCTTACATCTTTTTTGGGGGGGAAGAGGAGTGGGGGGAAATGTGGGAAAATTTCCCCTCCTGTTGTCAATTTAACCCCAGTCTATGCAAATCCAATATTGCTGACACTGCAGGACTTACGAACTTAGTAAAATCCTGGCCACACTAAACTTGATGGCAAAACTCCCTTTGACTTTATTAGAGTCTGGATTTCACAACAAGGGTTAAGGGAGTGTGACTGCAAGACTGAGGCAAAGGCAAAGTAAAAGCAAGAACAGTTTCCTCACTGCAATCCAGAGAAAATGTATGGTTCTCCAGGGCAATAAGGCAAGCAATAAAAATATAAATAAATATATAAATAAATTAAATGGATCCCCTCTTCAGACAGTTACTAGTTCTTGGCATCTTTTTCTCCCATCTTGTCATCTACAGACACCTGTCCAGCTACACTTTCTTCACACTTGACTGCCCAGTTAAGCTTCTCTGTCAGACTTGCTGTCACTCCTCTTTCAGCACATGTCAGCTTTCCTGCCATCTTGATGTCAATTTTTCATATGGCAGGATTCACAGCCTTAGCTCACAGATCTGTTTGTACATCGGAAGAAAAATATTTGTCACACTTGCTTCTCATCCCCCATTAAAAATGAGCTTAGCTAAGTAGAAAAAGCCTGTCAGGAAAGTACTGACATTGAGTTTCTCTACCAGCAGTGTTCCAAAACACTGGATTTTTTTCTTCTGCCTACCCAAAGAGATGGGAAGAATTGAGAAGTGAAGGATTCAGCTCTGCTAGGGAATAAGCACTCATATTCTGTAACAGCTTTTCAAGTGCTCTTCTACATGTAGGTCAGTGAACAGTAGAGGTTTGGGTCCTAATTATTGTTTGGTTTTGATATTCTTTTTTTCCATTGATCTAATGGAGGCTAGGCAATCATTTTGCACCACTGGGCAAAGGCAATAGCAAACTTGTTAACTGGGCATTTTAATACTGCTCCCCAGCACAAGAGGCACACCTCAAAGCCCTGAGGTGGAAGGTTCTAAAATGCCATTCATTTTAACAGCAAAATATTGCTATATTAACTGTGTGAGCAGATTTTAGGTTACTTGGTATAATATGGCATATGAGAATATGTAATTCTCAGTAAAGGAAAGTAAGAAAACAGGTTTTTACAGCAAAAGCTTTCCATCATGGGTTCCCTTTGCAGGACATGGGTAACCTCTGACTTCCATATGGTGCTGGATTCTCAGAGGATGAAAGTGAGCAATGGTAAATCACCCCAGATGAATATCTCCTCCTCAACATAATAAGCAGTTTATGTATCCGGCTGCAAAAGTGTTCTAGGAAGTTGCCAAACAGGAAGGAGATCCTTGCCTGAAGTAATTTGCAAGCTAAAGGCTGGATCCTACCAAAGCATCTGGTCTGAGGTTTTGAACAGCTTTTACTCCCATAAGATTTCAAAAGGTATTTAGGAGAGCCATGTCTTACAGCATGCTGTAAGGTTTGGCTAAAATTGCCTGTAAACTAGTCTCAGGCACTTAGCAAGTCTGTGTTACCTTAGTCTTTAAACTACATCAGAAATGTGTTGTGGACAGATGAACTGAAACTACACCCACAAGGAGACGAAATTATATTAACAGTCATACAAACATACCATACTGCAAGTGAAAGAAAAACAGTAACAATACTCAAAAAAACTTTAAAAGATGCAAATCTTCCTTCCCATGGCCTGACCTACCAGTGCAACACTGCTCAATGGATGGGTAAATGTCACGGAGCGAACTGTGCAGATCACAGACTTAAACCTGCTGCCATACACCTCCTTTCTCATGATCATTTTTTTCAATTAAATACCCTCTGGCCACCCTTAAGGAAACAGTGATATTCTTTATATCTTGTTAATAGGTGTCATGATAAAGAAATAAGAACATATATCCTATGTTATGCACGGAGAATTTAATGCTGCTGCACATTAGATAGTTCTTTCTTTTTTGCCTTGATTTTCACAGACCTCAAACCTCCACAAAAGCTTGATTTTCTCCTTATTTCATCTTTCGGCTTTTCTGTCAGTTTTTTTTTAAGAGTTACATTTCTGGCTAGAATACAATGTTTTAGTCACAGTGTACAGACATTGCAGAACATTGCAAAGAATATTTGACCCCTGCTTTTTATTTCCTAAGTGCATCATCATCAGTTCCAAACACTGAATATATTGGCAGAATTGGGCATTGCTAAGTCTAACAGATCTGGATTTTAGTTAGCATGCACTAACTACCTCATGTGATGGCAGGAAACGACAGCTCCAAGGCTGAAATCAGATCCAGGCAGGTGGGCTCCTAAAGAGGGTTGCTGCAAACACAAATGTTGGCCCGTGTGGATCCAGCTGCAGCAACAGAGCCTGAGGTTGCAGAGGCCTTAGGAGAAAAACTTGTATTTAAAATTTAATGCATCCAACACATTGTTATGCACACACATCATATATGATGTATCACGTGTGGTGATGCATCAATATTGCCTGCATCAGATAGTTAAGGACACTAAGTACAGAGGTACAGACTTGCCCACGATGAGACATGTGAGTAATTCTCAGGTTCAGGGTTTTTTTCATCCTAAAAAAAAATCGATCGGCTAAGTCCATGATATATTTTTGAACTCCAGGATACAGAGTTCATGTCAAAGAGAAGAATCAGAGTGAACAGCTTTTCCTTGCAAACCACGCACATCACTTCCCTTGCTATAAGGAAGACACGGGATGAGTTACCCCAGTCATTGGAGCAGATGCAGGAACCAGGGGAAATGAGGAGATAAAAAGCCAAAGCCCGAGGATTGGCTAATACAGAAAGAAGTGTTGTAATTGCTAAATCACCCAAACTGCTTTGCCAAACTTTGACATGCTTGATTTCCTGTGCTTAAATAATTTTTAGGCTTAAAAAAAAGGGAGGGGGGGAGGGTAAGTGCAGAAAAATAACCAGCTGTTCCTTGTATAGCGCAGGAAACATGTATGATTTATTGCTTTAAGGTTATTTTTGAAGGGGCTGCCTGTGGCAGCCGGAGTGCCGGAGAAGTCACTGAGGCCTGTCCACTTGAAGGGCTCAAACTGTTTCCTGAACAGCCCTTCTTCACTCGTCACCTCCGACAGCTCCCATTGACAACGTGTGACTGGGGCCCCGGAGTGTTTTAAAGCCGCGGGGGGCCGGGGCGGACAATGGGGCTGTCAATTACCTTTTCCCCCGTTGTGAAAGGGGCCGGCGAACAATGTGCGGGCGGCGGGGGGGCTGTGCCGCCGCTCCGAGCCCGCCGCCCCCGCCGCGCTCGGCCCCGGCCCCGCTGGGACAAGGTG
>JBBMKD010000001.1:68364511-68473324 GCA_037834095.1 Argya squamiceps | reverse complement strand
CGGGGGCTGCGAGCGGGGCGGGGGGTGCTCTTGAAGGAGCCACAGCTACGGCGTGTTCTCGCTGCTGCGGGGAGCCGGGCACGGGAGGTCCTGCGCGCTCCTGCCTCGCTGGGCACGCGTGGGTTTCCGACAAGCCCCAGGGGAGGTGAAGGGAGGGCGCAGCGGGGTTGGCGAGCGTCGGGGCTGTTTGTCCCCGGGTCTTGGGGGAGAAGGAGCAACCCGCCTTTCAGTGCGTGATTTACGCCTGTCTGTAGTGGCGTCAGGAGATCCGTGCGATTCGGAAGTGAGTGTACGTCTGGTACAAATATATATGTGTGTGTGTGCACGCTTAGATATTTCCCCTGTGATGAAATTAATTCGATCTGTGAAACGAGTAAAGTCCTTCCCTAAGTTCTTCTATGCAAGAGGGCATGTGGGGAGGGGAAGGAAAAGCCACGATTTTTAACTTTTTTTTTTTTACTTACTTCGTGACAACCCCCTTCCCCCATTAAAAAAAAAATAACCAAAAAAAACCCCTGGTGTTTTCAGCAAGCTATTTGTGTGTCACTTTGCCCCACCCCGATGGTAAAGTCCCTTTTGCCCTAATCCATAGTCTGATCACACACTCGGCCCTTAATGGGGGTTTCAAAGCACTTTGAAAGAAGAGGAGGTGGTTGGTGTGTGTGCGGTGGGAATGGGGGTGGGGGTGCCTTGCACAGGCTCCGGCCACAAAACAGAAATTCACGGGCAGAGGGCTTCTCTCCCTTAGGCTTCGCCCTTCTCCGGCCAGTGGTACACCGGTTTTTTCCACAGCATGCAAGAAGCCCCTCGCGTTTTAAACCTCCCCAAGCGTGCCGAATGCGAAACCTCGTCCCCCTTTTGCCAAGCCCAGCTAAGAAAAGTTAGCAATCCTGGCACTTGAGTTCGGCGAGAGTGGACTTTGGCTCTTAGAAGTGGGGAATCGTGTTATCACAGATATGCACACACAAAAAGGCAAATCTGCTTCTCTTGGTCTTGGGGGATGCAAAGGGGAGAAGTACTAGGTCAGAGGAGGGAGACATGTGCAGTCCCGTAAGGATTTTCAGTCAAATGTAGGTTTGCAAATAAATGTGCTGGTTCTTTGCATCCTGACCTGTTAGCGGATCTATCAAGGGCAGAAAAAACGGAGAGCACCCGACTCGGCCTGATGCCCCACTGGAAATGCCTCCCGGGTCTCTCCGGGCTGGGGCGGAGCTGGGCGGGCTGAAGGTCAGGTAATTTGCAGAATATGCGTAAAATAAGAGGAGCTTTTCTAGCGGCTGGCTTTGTGAAGTTGAATGGGTGCTTAGGGCAAGGCGAGAGGGGGTAATCTGCCTTTTGCCCAGCTGTCCCGGAGGTGTTGTCTGAACCGTCTGCAGGGCGCCTGACACTTCCCGGGAGGGGAAGCTCCTTTAGCATCTCCTGGGGGAGGGCAGGGGGGAAGAGTTAAAAGGAAACATGGGTTTGACTTTCTGATAAGGCAGCTGAAGCAGCCCCCTCCCACCTCCCAGCCCAGAGGATGTCTCCTGGTTATCTCCAGGTTGTCTGCACTCTCCGGCGGGCGAGGAGCTGTCGCCTCCCACCTGCTGCGCGCCCCCCGCCCGACATGGAGCTGGAGGCGGGGAGGGAAGCGCAGACCGGAGGCTGCTTTTCCAGCTCCCACCTTGGCGTCTGAGGGGGGCTCCTCCACCGATCCTGGGGTCGTCTGAAGCGCTTTCAGGTCAGCTTTACTTTTGCAGTGGGTTGTCATTTCTGGAGAGGTAGGGGTTGATCCGGCGTACCCTCTAGGCTGACTGGGGCTGGTGGAAACCTAGTCGCGGAGGAGAGATAGGGTTGCCAATTACTCTTAAGAATGGGGAAAGCATTTTATTTTCTGTTATTTTTTATCTCCAGATAGTTTCAGAGGAGGTGAACTTTTCAGAGGCTGTTGGCTGAAACTTTTGGTATGGCAGAGGTTTTAATTGGAAAAAAAAAAAAAGCATAAGCAATGCTTCAAGCCAAGTTACGAGACTTTTTGGGGTTTTTTTGGGGTGGGAGGGGGGGAGGAATAAACAGGGGGGAGAAATTAACACCGTAACATGCATCTTGTGTCCAAAACCAGGTTTTGGCAATATTTAAAATAAGTGGTCATTCTTAAAAGTTAGAGATTTGTCTATATGTATTTTTTTTTTAACAAAAAATGCTTGAAGGAGGGAAGCCAGGAGTTAAAAGGTTAAATGTTTTGCATTGATGTTAGAATAAAGACAGTGTCTTGAGATGCTCTTTGTTAAACTGTTTGGCTATATTTTATTATACTGCAGTACAGTATTATTGTTGGTAACTGATGTGTACAGAGTAACACTATGGTGCTCCTTCTAGGTATAATTGGAGACATTGTGTGGTCCTTGTAAGAAGTTTGGTTCCTGCTTGGGTTTTAATTGTAAAATATTGTCCCGGATTTTTGTATAGGTAATTGGATTTTGGAGCCACTTCAAGATGTGATAAAGGCAAAACAAATATTAACTGATTTAGAGGGCAGTACTTGAATATTCTGTGTCTTACTGGGCTTTCATTTAAATTCTAAAGTCTGCATTTCTACTTTGTAGTTAACGGTCCTTTCAAGTAATATTCACAATCAAATAGACTTCTTGGATGCTGACATTATTTGATTATGTTATGCATGCCTCTATCCCACAAGCCACTCTTGATAATATTTACAATTTGAAATGTAGTCTGGAATTTTTTATGCATTAAAAAAAAAGCAAACAACCCTCAAACAACTGTGGTAGCATTGCTTTTGTAGTATTGAGCGTTAAAATAACAATCACAGTGGTGCACACCAGTATGACATACACTAAAATACTGGAGAGAGATATTTTTACTTGTGCTGTTGAAGTTTTTGGTAGCACTAACTCATTTAATGTCTAACCTCAAACATTTTATTGCTATTTAGTGTTTTTCTTGGGACCATTGGTATTAAACTAAAATTTCCTATTTACATCATGTAGAGTTTAATGTGTAAAGAAACTAGCCTACCAAAATATTATCCAGTTTTAAACAAAATTGGAGAATTATATGTCTGTCATCAGCAGGTCACATTACACTTGCTAAATACTTGCAGGATAGTTTGTTGGTTTTTTTTTTTAGTATAACGTTTTCAGTAGCCTGATGTGAAAAGAAGTATCACTTCAAGTGGCTGAAATGTAATCACTTCAAAGGCCATGATCTAACCAGAAGATGGCCTGGGAAGCCTCAGTTAGCAGGAGTCTAATACCTAGACTTTCTAGAGCCACAAGTTAAGCTGCATGGTCCTAGGGAAGAATCCCCTTTAAGCTCTCCACAGCAGTAGGCAGAACAGGCCAAGGGAAGTGCACTCAGCTGACTGGTGCCTGTGCTTGTCCCAGATGTGACTCCTTTTTCAAAGGGCTGATGCCCTTTGATTGTCTGTGGTACTATGGGGTCCTGCAGGCTTGATAGGCTGCATGAGATGTGTTGCAATAGTGAATTCCTCTCTTTGTTGCTCCAGGATTTCAGATGTGTTCTAAGCCTGGCGGGGTGAGCAAGCTTCCGGGCCTTGATGGAGACTCAGCACGGCAGTGGGTCGCAGCCCTTGCTACAGGCTCGGCGTGACAGTGGGAGGCCGCACGGGGAGCCCGACCTGCGGGATGTCCTGATGCAGCAGGTTCATGTCCTGTCATTGGACCAGATCAGAGCCATCCGAAACACAAATGAGTACACGGAGGGACCTACGGTGGCTCCACGGCCAGGGGTCAAGTCTTCACCTCGAGTGACAGCCCAGCCCAAAAATGAAAGGCCCCATGGCTTGCCTGAGCATCGTCATTTTAGCCGGATCCAACACACACAAACGCACGCGTCTCCTCGAGCGCCTCTGTCCCGATCCATCAGCACAGTCAGCACAGGCTCACGGAGCAGTACGAGGACAAGTACGAGCAGTAATTCATCAGAACAAAGACTTCTGGGATCATCTTCAGGGCCAGTTGCTGATGGGATAGTCCGAATGCAGCCCAAGTCTGAGCTCAAGTCGAGTGAGCTGAAGCCACTGAGCAAAGAAGACTTGGGAGCACACAGCTACAGGTGTGAGGACTGTGGAAAGTGTAAGTGTAAGGAATGCACTTATCCAAGGACCCTCCCCTCGTGTTGGATCTGTGACAAGCAGTGTCTTTGCTCAGCCCAGAACGTGGTTGATTATGGAACATGCGTTTGCTGTGTGAAGGGCCTCTTCTATCACTGCTCTAATGATGATGAGGACAACTGTGCTGACAACCCCTGCTCCTGCAGTCAGTCACATTGCTGCACTAGGTGGTCCGCCATGGGTGTAGTGTCCCTCTTTCTGCCTTGCTTGTGGTGTTACCTACCAGCCAAGGGTTGCCTTAAGTTGTGCCAGGGCTGTTACGACCGGGTGAATCGGCCTGGGTGCCGCTGTAAACACTCCAACACCGTTTGCTGCAAAGTTCCCAGCGTACCCCCCAGGAACTTTGAAAAGCCAACATAGCATCATCACTAGCCAGAAATACTAAAGTAACAAGGATTATTATTTTAACGTACATATGCAACCAACTAAGCAGCTATGGTCTTGGCACTGTAGTAGGTTGGGGATGTACTTTGCTGTTTGCAGTGAAATGCTTTTCTGTGTGTGTGCCATCTTAACTGATACGCTTGTTAGAATCCAGCTAGTGGCATACAGGGGGAAAAAAAGGGATGCAGTACATTGTGACCCACATATTGCATAAGCTAAAGCAACACAGACACTCCTAGGCAACTCTATTGTTTGTGAATAGTACTTGCAAAATTTGTAAATTAGCAAATGACTCCCTTTTTTTTTTCATTGTTTTCTGCCAGAGATAATGTGCTATATTTTTGTATATACAATAATATTTTCAACTGTGAAAAAGTAAGTGCTGTCATAAGACATAGCACAGTCACAAAATATTATACTAATATGTTGTACATTCGGAAGAATGTGAATCAATCAGTATGTTTTTAGATTGTATTTTGTCTTACGGAAACCTTCTATTACGAGACTTTGATTTCCCTTTGGACTTCATGTATATTGTACAGTTACAGTAAAATTCAGCCTTTATTTTCTAATTTTTTCAACATATTGTTTAGTGTAAAGAATATTTATTTGAAGTTTTATTATTTTATAAAAAGAAATATTTATTTTAAGAGGCATCTTACAAATGTCACCCCTTTTTATGAGGACGTCATAGTTGCTGCAAACAAGGGGTGAACGATGCATATGTTCACTATAAAATAGAAAATATATTAACGTTTGAAATTAAACTGGACTACTTGTCATTTTTTTACCCCCATTTATTGTTTTGAGTTGGGAGAACTGCTGCTTCTAATTGCAAACTTCACAGTGCTGTAGTCACTGCAAGCCTAATCTGAAACCAAAAAGAGATTTTTTAATGTATTCTTTTGTTCTTGTTTACTTTTCACCTGAAAACAGTGCAGGTTTTTTGCTCCTTTCCTTTGCACAAATGTCCCATATACTGTTCCTACAACAGAAAAGGAAAATGCACACAGGAAAATGCATTAATTCATTCCAGACTAGGACTAATAGGCACTGAAAGCTTGGCCTATTCTATAAGTGATGAGCTTTTGTGCTTCAAATAGGAAATAAGTAATCATTCACAAAAAATGTTAGGCTTGCATGTCTTTACTCAGTTAGAGGGAGGAGGAAAAAAAAAGTAATTAATACCGTCAATGCAAAATGCTTGCAGGACTATTTGTTAAAGTTAGAAGAATATGGCACAGGGAATGATAGATCTGAATGCAGTCCAGCCTTGTGTCAAACATTTGCCTCCCTTGTAAGAAGAAAGTTGCTTGATCTGTCATTTGTGGCAGTTACCTTCCACTGAGGTCAAAATCCTTTCCCTGCCAAGTTTCCCACCGGAAGCCTAGAGAATGATTTACCTTTCTTTATTAACAAACTATCATTTCCTGTTCTGAGCATGTCTCTCCAAGTTTAGAGGTCTTAATGTTCAATTTTATTTATACATTTCTTAAGCTGGCATGTAAGAATAGTTGTAAGTATTTTTAAGCTGACACTTAAAAAAGTCTCCCAGCCTTTTCTGAACCCCCTCCAAGAAAAACAAGTTATTACTTATAAATTAAGAACTCACTAAAAGTTGAAAACCAGAGCATTGAGTAAACATTCTGTCTTTTTGCCCCTTAATTTTCATCTCATATCTGGTATTTGGATGATTTTACATTGGTCTGTAGTACTCAAGAATCTTACACTGTGTGTTTGTGTGTATTAGTTATCAATCATCAAGTGAAATTAAAAAGTGCTTGTTCTCTTTCTCTTTTTTTTTTTTTTTCCTTACCTCTCTGGTGAAAAATGTAAGCTGGTTTTCTTTCCTCTCTGCACCAGCTGGCTGGATACTTTGGTTATACAAAGACGAACACTATATATTTAGCTTTCTGAGTGGAATTTGCCAGCAAGAAAGTAGCTTATGTTACATGTGCAATTTGTCCATATTTAAAGCACATCAGTGTACTGTAACTGAGTAGTGCAGTGTGTATGTGAGATTGTGCTTGGCTGCTGATAAACAGAGATTTTTATTATTTCATTATGGGGATTTTTATCAATTTTGTTCTTGAAGGGGTTGATAAGCATCATATGTTTCCATTCACTGAATGTAGTTCTTGAACTAGGTTAGGTGCTTGGGCTTAAACTGTCCTGGGCTAGTCGTGCTGATAAAAACAAACATTAGGGAAATCTTTGACCTTTAGGCTAAATGTTGGAAACCCCTAATCCCACCGATTTCAGTAGCCAGTAAATCCAGTGTTTTCACTGGATTGAAGAACTTGACAAAACTGAAGGCAAGCCCTGTCTTTTCAGTGATTTATGTTTCAGTTGAAGATAACTCTACAGAAAGCTGAAGGTGAACCTGGAAAACTGGGATGGCTGAGCAGCACAGCAGTCAAAGAGGGTGCAACTCAAAAGTCCTACTAGCTAAAGTCCAATACTAAAATTGTGGATGTGTTTTCTTTTTGCAGTATAGTAAGTTCTCTGTCTGCCTAGTTAGGTTCTAAGGGAAAAGGAAAACCATCTTCTTGTTGACAGTGAAATTTGAAGCTGCTTTAAACACTGAGCAATGGTTGTCACCTTTCACTTGGTCCTTAGTGAGGATAAAATAGTGGATCCCCCCACCCCGAGTAAGCCCATTACCAGAAACTGGGTAGGATGTGACTCTTGGGAACAGGGATGTAGGGAAGTATGGCCTGTTGGGCTAACTATGGCACCGGGGTCTAGGTTTCAGTTAGTACGAATTGATGTTTGTGCCCACTAGACTCTTAAAAGCTGGCTTGTGTATAGTAGTTAACATCCTAATATTGCACTTAATTAGTTAAGGTTTAGTATTCTAAATAAAACCAAAACCTTGCCTCAAGCAGATTAGATTGTTTTAATAAGAATTAAGAGGGCTTTTCAAGTGGATTGAGATAATGTTATTAAAGTATGCCTACTTTATCCTTTGAGATAGGAAAGTGGAGGTCCAAGTAAGGAAAATTTTCCATACACAGGTTTTGAGGATAACCATGAAAGTCATGCTTGATATACATCATATAGGACTTTAATTTTAGACTGCTAGGAAGTTATGAGAGAGAGAGCAAAACCCTTACTATTGCTCCATTTGTTGTGTTGTTGCTTCAGGGTTTTGGTCTGTTAACTTACAGATTTTGTAGGGTTTGTTTAAGGTATAGAGACTTGCAGGATTGGACTGACAGTTGTCCCTAGTAACAATGGAAACAAATAGATTTTTTTTCAAATTATTTTCTGTATGATGTAAGCTACAAATAAGTACATCAAATTTTGAGAAATTTAGAAATTCCCTTTTTAATATCCTTAAGATTTTTTTTCTTTCTTTGCTCTTTAATGTTTTGAAACTTGATTATAATTTCTTTTTTGAGATAGGGATCATAGGAGTAAAAAAAAGAAAAAGAAAGGAAAAGAGACTTGGATTCAAGTGGAGAATAAATAGTGCTTTGGATGGAAATAAAATGTGTTTCTAAAGGATTTGAGCTCATATTCAGGTGGGTATTTACATTCAACAGATTTACCAAATCAGTCTTCAAAAGCCAAAAATTCTCCAAGTGCAGAAGTGCAGCAGTTAAGTGGTTGTGGTGATTAACACGATAGATTTTTTTACACATTGTTACTAAACTCCCAGCATTTAAATATACAGTATTACCTGTATTACCCTTTTCACTTTAGGTAAAATACAAAATAATTAATTTTTGTAATGAGTGATATCTTAGGTCTTTTTCTCAGGTGGCAGGAAGAGAGCAGAATGCATTTCTGTTCCACAGTGGAACATTTAAATATTTTTAGGAATTAACAGTTGGGAAAGATGGATTTGAACAGTCTGTCTTGTCTCAGATGTTCCTAGATGGGTGCAGGTACAGCAAGTAATAATGATTTTATCTGCTGAGACCGATTTCTCAATCAGTCACTGGAGCAGAGTCCCAGAAAGAAATTGGCTGAATGTGAGAGCATGCTCAATTGAGTAGTGTCTGTAAGAATAGTACTGAACAGATGTCTCACTGAAAATGTCAGCATTGTCATGTTGGGTCATCTTAAATAAATCAGTTACAGATTGGGATTGCATGTACACAGCACACCAGACGTGGGACTGCAGGTAACAAAGCACACAAAATCCTTAGCAATGAAAAATACTTGGGTGTTTTCCTCTTTATGCAATCTGATTTTAAACTGGAATCTTACAATTAAAAAAATGTCTCCTTGAAGTCAGGACAGTTTGACTCAAAAAACACGTGCATATAAAGTGCAGATATGCAGATATTTTTGACTTCAAAAATATTTCATGTTTCAATCTGTGGAGTCTCCTATGTGTTACTTTTCTTCATATTTATTCTTTCTTGTCCTTATCCCTTTCCTTGATCTTTCCTAGCCATAATATATAAAAGTTTATTGCCACAAAAGGGGAAAGAGGAGGATGAAGCATGCTTTTCTCATTAGTGTTCTATGCCTAAAAGTTTAGGACAATATCAAAAAACTGATTACCTTGCTGCACATACCCTGCATTTTCAGAAATATAAAGGGTTTTATCTATTCATGTGACATTGGATCCACTATTTCAGAAAAATCTTATTTTCATTGTTTTGGTGTGAATTTTATTACTTAAAAAAAGCTCTATGTGTCTTTTTTTTAACCCACTGGCACTGTTTCAGATGAAAGAGGCAGAGGTGTTGCTACCATAAAAGCATGAACTGCTGCTGTTCCTCTGCCATAGGGATTGTTCAGTAGAGAGCCAGTGTAGTTACCTTTGGACATGAGTAGCAATGATTTTGTTTGAAACAGGGTGGGAGTTCAGTGTTTTTAACTTTAGGAGAAGGCAACAGAGGCTGTGCTGCATATCTGAAGTTTCTCTTTACATGTGGTGTAAGATACTTTTTTTTTTTTCTCTGCCTTTACTGTGCATGCTGGTTACAGAAGCTTAGGGCTAAAATGTTCAAATTGCTAAACTAAAATGGATCAGTTCCCATCTCAGTAGAAGTTACCAACAATCAGAAGCTTTGACAATGTAGTCTGCTATTATGTAGGAATATTTATAGATATTTTAAAACTTTGGGGTTTAGGTTACATTTTAAAATGGTCTCGCCAAGGGAGATAATCTGTTTCTAAAAGGTAAGGAACTTACCTTTTATATAATCAGAGGAGGTCTGCTTTGCTAAAAGACTGCTGTATAATTACCAAACCTCTTGGTGCACCTGAGTTACATTACAAGAGATAGCACTTGATGCCATTTAGGAGTTGCAGGCACAAGTTTCACTTGGAGAGTCTGAGCTGGTTACACAAGGGTGTACTAGGAGGAATCACCAACTTGCAGACATAGAAGGCCCCTTGAACAAAGGGAGTTTTTTACTTTTTCTTTTTTACAGTCACGTTATTTTGATCCAGAAGTGGTGTATATGAATGAGTCATAAATCGTGTTGTTGTTGCTATGTTTACTCATGAAAGAATGCATTGATGCTCTGGTAGTGAGCCTCAAAAAACCACACCAAGATGGAAAATCTTCAAATGACCAAACTTACCACTGTCATCTTCAGAAATGAATACAGACGTCAGGGCTGTAGCAAGCCATGTTTCAAAATCAGTTGCACTGTAAGCAAATTGCACTAATTGGTTATGCTAAAATTGTTACTATAATTAGACACAATTCCGCTTTAAGTCTCAATATCAACTCAGACCTTTGTCAGCTTCCACTGTAGTGCAGTTTTATTAATTACTGATTTACTTAAAGTGCTGTTGTTTCTTGTAAGACACATAAAAATTGGTATATCACAAACTGTCAAATGCATGAAGTGAACAGTTTTTCTTCCCTCTCATTTCTCTTTCATAAAGCACAGCAAAGAGGAGGAAATTGTGAAATAGTTTTATTTGCTTTGGGTCATTTTATTTATGAGTTTTGTTTGATTATCATAGACAGAGTGTTAATTTGATGGAATACTGTTTTGTCATTCCCTCCCCTCTCTCCCCACCCCCTCGGAGTCTCTCCCCCGAAGTATATGGCAGTATGAAATATGTAAGTAGAGCAGTTAAGGGACCAAGAATTCACTTTGTGAACTTAACCTAAATGCAGCTGCATTAAATAGTAAGGTGAAGCAGGAGCATCAATGCCTTCTTGCAGAACTCATTGAATGCATTGTATCTTTCACCAGTAGGTTTGCTTTCTTCTACTTCTGCTGCTCTGCAGATGGAGATTATGCAGTTGTTTATAATGTATATGTTTTTGTGCTTCAGTGTCTTTTCTTTTTTGGAGAAACATTGTGTTCATTCTTTAAAAGTAGTGCACGAGGATCCCATAATACTGTTATTAAAAAAAACAAACAACTAGCCACATGTGAAGGTTATCTTAACTGCCCACTGCCTACTACTCTCAAGACTTTTCTTTGGGAGAAAGGCTCTCCTCACACCCCTTCATCCCAAGTGGAAAGAAAAGAGTGTGTGAGTTGTTCCGAAATATACATGGTTGGAGGAAAGCATGGGTTACGGTATAGAGGATAAATTTCCATCAGGGCTGTGCCTGACCTGCTCTCTCCTGCACACACACAATTGCAGTACAAAGCCTGAAAGTGTGCAACAGTGGTTCTGGCCACCTCTGTACTCCTAAATCAGACAGTAGGTGGAAATGTTCCTGGACAATGGATTGCAATTGCTCACGCTAGTAAAACGTTAAGACTTTGCCTGGTGTGAGTTAAGCATGAGCCAAAAAGTTCTCTCCCAAGCTATTCTCTACCACGTTTCAGGAGCTATTCCCAAAAGTCAGCTTGCCAGTAGCTCCTTCTTTTAGAGGTTAAAGGAGTTGCCCAGCATGGACACTGTCCTTTTGGGGCCAGCTGGAACATAGTGCCCAGGACCATTTTTGGACAGATTTATTTGCAGTCCAGGAGGAAAGAGATCCCTCCCACAAATTCATTTCAAGGGAAATTCACTCACAAAACCAGACATTCTCATGGGTTCAGATGACACAATCTAATCCTCAAGTAGAAACTTAATTGCAGCGAAGCAACCTACTTAGTTTTTTATCTCAAAGGAATAAGGCAATTGGCAAGGTAACTTTTTAGACTTTTGCAAAGCTGAAGTGACTGGGGCACTTGCTCCAATGTAGTTACCTACATTGTTCGTTTTGTAACTAACCTGAACTAATAATTTTTTTGTTTGGGGAAATGGCATTTTTTTTTCCTAATTATTTCTTAAGTATGTACTGACATGTCATATAGACAGGCTTTTTCCTATATTTTCTTTAACTTAAAAAGTAAGATTTAGTATGTCACAGCACTTGATTATTACAAATGAATTGAGATGGTGTTTCTTGCTTTTGGAAATTACATACATCTCTGAAGAAAACAGTCACAAAAGACAGTTTCCTTCCATGGTAATCATTACAACTTAATCTTTTCCCAAGATATGGAAAGTGTTCTCTCTTTATTGCTTTCAGCCCTGTGCTCTCTTAGCCCCGAGGTTATAGAGTGGGTGGCTTATGGAACCTTGCAATTGCTGAGTGATTTTGCAGATTCTCATAGAGAAAAACTGGTGTGTAAAGTATTGCACTTGAGCTTAGCGTCTGGGAGGACAGATTTTATTAAAATATTTCAAGTGTGTGCAAAATATATTTCTGCATACATGCAGTCTGAGGGATGTGGCTGGAGTGAAAAGGACTGTCACAATTCACCCCTTGAGATCTCTGTGTTAGAAAAAGGAATCAATATCAACTATTTTTTTTTAAGTCAGTAAATTAAGCTAAGTGAAATATTAGATGGAAATATATTTTGTTTGGTTTATTAAATGTGTCCAAGATTTGTGGTGTTTACATTTCACATAGTTTTTATCCAAAGACCTCACATCAGCTGCAAGATTGGTGGCTGAAATGCCTGGCCTCACTGGAGGCAATGACAAAATTCTCCTTGACCTCCTTGAAACTTTGTATAGACAAGAGGTGAATTCCTGAATATGTACTGATTGAACATACACTTGAATGGGTATCCTGGGAAAATCCCAGCTGCCTAGGGGAATAAAAAAAGTTTATAATTGCATGACACACACTTTTGAATCAAGGAGTAGCTATCTTAGTTTAGGATTTTTAACCTTCATTCTGATCCTATTTAACGTACTCTGCTACTAAGATAATTTATTCCTACCACTGCTGCAGGATATATGTAGTTGCTTCCTTTAGTCATCAATTTTTTATATTTTGCTGAGAGATTCTGTTTTGGGGGTTAATTTCATGGAGGGTGCTGTAGATTCTTGTTAGACTTTTTGCTGACAGACTTGTGCTGATAAAAACTTGTGTGTACACTTTCTCCCTTTATTTCAGCTTACTGTTATCAAGCCATTCTTGTATACTGAAGCTGCAACAGTTTGAATTCAGTTTAGCTCAGCTCCTGCAAAAAAACTCTAGGGAAAGTATTCATTTGGTTTAGCTGACAGTCCGGTTAATTGGAATAGGCTCATTCATACTAGTAGTATCTGCACAGTGTTTTGTGATGGTTACTAAATCAGCTCTAAGTGCTACCTGAAGTTACATGAGTGAAAACATGGTTAAAGTAAAGTAAAGTGAGCTGCTGTCAGACAGAAGTGTCTGTGTGTACTAGCATTGCTTTCATCTGAGGTGTCCATTAAGATGGGCAAAATATTGTTACAGTTGCATTTTTACATTGCACATTATATCACCTGTAGATATAAAGAGAAATAGATAAATAGATATATGCACATCACAATTACATCTTTCTTAGGGGGAATGAGGAATTGAATTACCATATGTCACTGTTACCAATATTCATCTTCCAGAGTATCAGCTTTTGCTGTAACATTTTCCCCTGGTTTTTAAACGATACCGTGAAAAGTGCTCCTTTCTCCCACCCCTGAGAGAGAACATCTGCAGAGTGGAGTGCACCTACCCTGTACTCTGCATATTGAATCTCCCAGGCATGGCATGATGGTCCAGTGAACAGAACAGCTTTTTTCCACTTTGCACTCTCAGTGACAAAGGAGTGATGAAAATATGAATTTTCTTATTGCTAATCATACAAATATAGCAACTTTCAAAGCCTCTGTCAATTCCCAGCTGATAGGCAGTTCTTGTGCAGATGCACAGATATGCAGAACTACTACTTTAGGAGGAGATATCATCACAGGATTGAGTGATAAAGAGAAGAATGAGTGCACAGATGTGATGTGGTACAGAAACCATGAGCAGCAGTGGCCATGAAATAATGACTGGTGTGTTTACTGTTGGTGGGACTTTACTGAGAGATTCAGTCTGACAGTAGTACAGACACTAAGTAGATGCAAAGAGCATTCATTTCTAAATTTCTAAATTTAGTTACTTCAACCTGCAATTATCCACGTGTGATTTAGACTTCTCATGTTGAGGGCACGAAAAGTATTGTTTTCTTCAATGTTTTTTTGTTGGTTTTGGTTTGGTCTTTTATTATTTTTTCTTTTTTTCCTGATGAATATATATGGATGTAGGATATAGGATACAGCATGCATGGCAATGAAAAAAAACAAAACAACCTGCCATCCTTGGTAACAATTTCAGAGATGTACAAGAAGGTTTACTAACACAAGGAAATGCCAGAGACCAAAAAAATGTTGAAAATAAAGTTGTGTGCTGTTTTGGTATTTACTTCCTCAGCAGGGTGGGTATGTTGTCATGGTGGTAGTGATTTTTATCCATTGTTTGTTTGTTTTAGTCTTTCTTTCCTAACAGTCCTTGCCTTCTTCTGGACTCTTAGGGTCTGTCAGTCCTATGGTCATAGATCACACTGAGATCTATAAGAAAACACTGGATATGAAATATGAACCTATAACCATGTCTAAAACTATATCACAGCATTGCAGGACAGTGGTTGCTGTCATTGTGGGGAGTTTGTGATTTTTAGGTTTTGGTTTTTAGTAATTTAACTGAAGTCCAGATTCACAAGTCGGGTAAATCAACCTGGAACCAGTAATGACAGCGATGTCCGGCTGATTTCCACAAGTAGAATAACTTACTACCAAAAACCTCCATGTTTCACAGTAGAATAATAATCTTAAGATTTTATCAGCTTTTGTTTCTTTCTGCATCACTGGTGAACAATAGTTTTCACTATAACTCAAGACAGTTCAGATTCCATATTTATAATACTTTAAGAGCTCTTTTTTATTACATTCAAGATGCCTGAACGAAAGGAATGCTTTCAATTCAGTCACTTAACTTTAGGATCCTGGAATCACTTCAGTGTTCCCAAACTTGTTGCAATAAAAGCAGAATTCCTGCAAAAGGTAGAAAACTGATAATTTCAGTTTATGTGCAACAGTGTTTTAAGTTTTTAAAACACACTTAAAGCATGCTTTGTGTGATGGACATTTATGCTGGGTCTATTTATTATGGAGTGAATAATATTTTTAAGAATGATTCATCTGGGTTATTTTAGAGGCTGCCTTGAATTCTGGTCATTTCTAAAGATACTGCAATTCATAGTCATTAGTAAGCTAGTGGTTTGATCTAACCTCAGCTACCTGTTGCTGGCTGTGAATGGAAGAATTTATTTTTAGTGTGAAACCACATTATGAATATTTTCCACTCTGAAAGTATAAAAAAGCCTTTAAGTAGAAATTTTACTCCTTCACTGTGATGTGCTGTGGCTCTGATGTCAGACATACTGGGTTCTTCTTACAGAAAATCCTTTAAAATGCCTTATTCTCTATTGAAGTTGACAAGAATTTCCTCCACTTAACCCCTTCAGTGCCCCCTGGGCATTTAGCTTACATCAAACAAAAGGGAGTTCCTCTACCTCCTAGATGGGGATAGTGGGATGTTGACAAACGCAAAATGAAAAATAAGAAATAACAAAAAATTTCAAAAATTTCTGTTATTTTGAAAAATAACAGAAAAACCTGGGCCCTTGGAAGGAGGTTAGTGGGCAGGTTCACATAGCTGTGATCCATGAGAGGCAGCATCTCTGGGGACTGTGACTTTACAACAGCACAGCTACTGGGATTCCCCTGCTGATACCAAACCTTTCTTTTTGGCGTGATGTGGTCGTTATTTCTTTTTTGACCTGGGCTATCTGGGGATAATTCTGCCATTTCTGTAAGATTCAGAATCAGAAGTGATCTGTAATTTCTGGTAATATCAGCTCCGCTCGGTAAGAGTCAATGGGTTAATTGTGCTAGAAAGCTACCTGCAGCTCTTAAGCACATGAAGCCCATGAAGTAGTTATATGTGGAGTTATGAAAGCTATGTGGAGTTATGAAAGCAGTGTAACCACGGGTGGACTACTTCACCCACCATGGACTACATTGCAGAAGAATCTGAGACCTATGTAAAGCCATTGGCCTATTCGCAAACTTCCCATTTTTTAATGTAAAACATTTGAATTGCATTAGAGATTAGATGAAGAAATGACAATCAGTATCCTGGTTCTTTCATACTTAATTTATAATTTTGCAAATAAACCTAATCTGGAATGCAGTTAAAAGCAAGAAGATAAAATAGAAAACAAGAATATAACACAGTTTAAAAACCAGGAAAGTTTGTAGCTTGTACCCAAAGTTCAGTTCCTTTTAAGGACAAGAAATAGCTCCTGAGACTTGACTGAGAGCCTGGCTTCCACAGAATATAGGGCTTTTAGGTAATTGATGGGCTTTAGGTTGTTGTTCACCACCAAGCTTTTGCTGTTTCAGTCAGAGAGGCTACTGACCTTCC
This sequence comes from Argya squamiceps, assembly GCA_037834095.1. Lineage (NCBI taxonomy): Eukaryota > Metazoa > Chordata > Aves > Passeriformes > Leiothrichidae > Argya > Argya squamiceps. The sequence continues at coordinate 68,457,101 of JBBMKD010000001.1, read as the reverse complement.
TTGCTTAGATTGTCACCATATTTCCATAGCTTTAAAAAGATTTCAAAATAATTTTTGGATTTCTTTGATGGAGAGAAATTATTTCCTCCTTCATATTTGTGATACCTCAGAAGTTCTAATTTTCTTCTCTTTCTTAAGGGGCCAAAAGAAAGAAGTAGTCCATGATTTAGTTCTGTCAACTCAATTCATTTATCTTAGGTGAAGAAAGCTGTTGTCTTTGTGTTCACACTTCTAAGGAAAAAAAAAGTATATGTTTTTTACCAACTGCTTCCTCACACATGAACATTAGCACAAGGTGTTCATGTGGTTACAGCTGCTGGAATTTCAGTGCATGTGGTTTGGTCACTCATGCTACCAAGAAAATGTTTACCATCTCTACTAATACATGTCAAAAGGTACAGTCATGCTCTTAGCACTGTGATTTTAACATTTGATAAGTAGAAAATGTTTGTTTAAAAAAACATGAGCAACTAAGTACCATTGCTCAACCAATTTTCTCTAGAGAAGATAAGAACTGAGCTTCTGGTTAACACCTTCAAGAAGATGTTGTTAACGACTTTGCATTTCACATCTGTGTCTTAAAATGCAAGAGACCATGCTTTTATAAATCCAAATATTTCTCCTCCTCCTGAACAGCTGCAAGGAGTTTTTACAGGCACTCACCACTTCATTTCCCAAGCAGGATCTGTTTGATTTTTGGTCTACAAGCAGGAAGTACAGGCAGAATATTTCAGGAGATCCCCCTCCTGGTTGCAGAGAAAGAAATAGTGGAAGCCTATATCACTATGCATCCTAAATGATGTGACAAGTAAACATCCTTTTGGTAAGCAAGCAGTCTTACTACAGGACTGTAAATATTTTTGGTAATTACATTTTTTTGATCTTGCTTTTTAGTGTGATTGTGAAAGCACCACCTTTGTTTTCAGAATCCTGTTTGCTCTGCACAGAATGGAATCTTGGCCATAGTTAAAACCTGGATTCAGCTTTCCCCAATTTACAGGAACTATAACAACAGATTTTTCAGGAGTTATACATTTGTAAGGGCTGTAATAAGCTGATATTTTGTATTCCTTTGCTAGATAAACACTAGAAAGAGCAGAACATCCAGTAAGGGAAGAAGTTAATTTAGGTACCTCATAAAAGACTTTTGACAAGTGGCAACCAGGCTGAGATGCATCCATAACCAGGAGCTGAACCAGGAGCTGGTTGAGAACATGTGTAAGGCAATCTTCAGGGACAAACAGCCTTCACAATTAGACACAGTCTCACCAACACCTGTAATGATAACCAGCTCCTACAGCCCAACTGTAACCTGCTTCTGGGCAGCCTTAACCTCCTTCATTTCTGTACATTTGGTGTTTAAAGTAAGATACGCACTTTGAGTGTATTTGTGCACTGTTTGCTTTATGCACCATAAATCGTCAAACAGAAAGTAAAATGAATGGGGAGCTTGGGTGTACTGTCTACTATCCCAGTACAACAGTGGTGCATGTGAGAGGGGTAGGAAAGGAATGGACTGCAGACAGTGGCCATGTCTGCACATTATCTCTAAAGAGCATCTCTCTTGTATTGTAAAATACATCCTGGGCTATATGAATCACTCCTCTGAGTCCACAGAAAGTCCCTGTGTTCTTAAGGCATTTTTGAGAAACAAAAATCCATACCAAGTCAGAATTACCTTTTGTTTCCCTGAAGTAGGTGTAGGGGAATTATAGTGATTTCTTGTGTGTCAGCTGCTGTCCACTACAGCCTATCAAGACTTAGATGGCTGCCAGCATCTCCATCTGGATTCTCCTACAAAATGTGTAGAAGTAATGGAAAAAAACCAAAAACCATACCTCACAGAGTGGTGCTAGATCTAAGACTTTTTTTCCAATGTGAATGGATATAATTGACACTGGGCAAAGATGAAAATTCTTCTGCTAAATATGTTGACAAAGTAATTCTCTACAGTGGCCTTATGGAAAATTTTTCACTAAAATTCAGCTTTTCAAGCATTTAAGTCAACAAGACACTGCATCTGGTATCCCTCAGGAAGCCCAACAATGTGAACACAGATGTGAACACTAACCTTATGGATAGTTCTGCAAAGTTAGCAAGCTGGCTGGGTGATGATAGCGAAAATTCATGCCCAGGAGATCAGCACTGGAACATCCAGAAAAAGATATAACTACTGATACATCAGTATTTAGAGAATAATAAAGTACTTCTTCAACTCAGAGACTTCCTGCATCCAATCTAGTGTTTTAATGGCTTTTAATGATCTTTCTGTTAGTTCCTAAAGCCTACTTTCTCAAGCTATTCTAACATGTTTGCAATATCCTTGAGCAAGGAGTTCCACTAAATTGAGCAAGGAGTTGTATTCTAAATCTAGCTTTTAGCTGACCAAAGAAGGTAAGATTTATTTCACCCCAAAGACTTGCAAACTGATTTTTAAAGATGTACTTCAGTACCTTTATAAGAATTGAAGGTACAGTGACTGATCTGTACTTTGATCCATAATTCCTTGATTGTATTGCAGCATTTTACCTGAAGTAGTATGAACCCTCAGGTGCAGCACAAAGTTAATTCATCTAACTGGGTGCATATGTTTCAAGGGCCCCCAGCATCAAGCTTCACTGTTTTCTGTAGACATTTATTAGGTTACCAATGTTTTTGTTAAGTCATGGAAAAGAAATATTGCCAGAGGGCTTCCCTTGTCTTTGCAGCTCAAATTCCTGCAACAATTATCAAGAAAGATGCAGGGTACAAAAATCATAGTGATGTCATTGTTTTGTTGTAAAGCAAATGTATGAATAGCAGCTGAGTTAAAACTTGGGAGTTTCTTTTCATGAGGAGGGCAACATACCTCAGTATTGGGGCATAATAACTTTAGATTTTTCTATCAGTGTTTGGTAAAATGTTCAAGTGCCTCTGTATCTTCTTCAGGTTTGTATCTTCTCAGTTTTTTCATCTAGCAGTGAGAGTGTGGTACTCTTTGAAGCTTCCTGTAGTCTCTTGCAATGTATAAGGGCTTTCACTGCTTCTGTGTCAGTTGTTATTATCAGGATTATTATTATCGGCAGTAGCCTTCCCTCCCACCCCCCTAAATCCAGAAAGACTAGACTTACATCCTGCTCCGGGAGGGATAAAGAGGACACCCATTATATATAATGTCAAGCATAAACCCAAAATGTACTTAGTGGCATGAAATACAGATAAGGTTAGATGCACTGGTGGAATCTGGCTGGTTAGGTCATGTTTATAACTCCTTTGCACAGCAGCAAGGAGGATAAACCAGTTTATCTGGTCTATTGATTTTTTGTTGCTCTGAATCCTGATACTTTGATTTTTTTGGCTCAAATCTTTATGCTACAAAAAGGGTGAAACTGATGCTTGGGGCCATCTCCCTGGGGGTAATATATGGATGAGGTATGCAGGTTGCTGGCAGAGGATTTTCCAAGGTAAGTCTGCAAAACATGCAGCTACAGGTCTCTGTTTAGGAAGGGTTTCAAACCCACCTCTCTCATTTTACATGTTAAATGTGGCCTAGAGGAACATCCACCCACACCAAATGGAAAAGCCAAATTTCCTTCCAGTTCCAAAAACATTATAGACATCTGCCAAATGACATTTCTAATTCTTCCCGTAAAAAATGGAAAGCTAAGCAGAAACATCACCCTTCCAATAAATCCATTCCAAACTCTTCCTGATTTATTCCAGATCCTCTGCATTTTGGTGAGGCTGTTAAATAATACCTGCTTTTGTGCTCCTTATGAGGCTTACCTCAGAAAGTATTTTATATAGTTATTCCTTCAGAGACTTTTTAAAATGCCCTAGAAATCATAAAGAGGCAAAGTCTGACTTTTGATACACATGTTCAGTTCCTATTGACTTCATTGGGGAATTTCAAGATGGAATAGACTGCAGTGTTGGAAATATTTACTTAGGCATGCTAAGGAAAATGAGTAGTTCTGAATAATTTTTAATATTTCCATTAACTACAACAGAATTTAAGCACATTAATTTGATTTTTTTTAATATAACAAAGAGACAAATCATTAAAATATGCTTAAGAAGTCAAAGGAATTGTGAAGTGAAGAAAGCCACAAAAACTTCTTGTCTGGAGGGTCTTTTTAAGAACTAGTTAATCACAAAATCTCACAATAAATGTATGATCTCTAAGATGTAATTAAACATAAAGCTGTAACTCATTTTTTACTGTGGTGAGATTGTTGAAAAGCATCCAAATTCATGCTACCATAAAGAAAATTGGTCTTAAGATTTTTTCTTTTACGTTATAATGACATTGAAAGGGCTGTTTTCAGCTGTCACTGTTGTCCATCATTTTGTTCTGGAAGGTTTTTGAAGTGTGACTACTTGGACAAGCACAAACCCAAGGTCCTCTGGCTGTGCCCTGACCTGGTCAGACAGAACCAGATCCTGTCCAAAATCAAGCAATTGCACTCAGGTTGCTCAACCCTGCTGGTTACTTCAAAACACAAGTGCCATGTGAATGCCTCTATATGACTTTGGATCCGAGCTGGCTCATGTCTGGCCATTTGAAGAGCAGACAGACAAGCTTGCATCTGTCTGTACCTGTCCCTGGAGACATACCCTAAAGCTGCTAAATAGCTAATTTTTTTTTTAATGTCACAGTAAACAATGAATATGGAATGTCAAGTAATCATCACAGAGCTGAAATATCCTCAACAAAGAAAATAGGTAAAACAATGCAGATAAAATGAGATTTTTTTTCCTCCCACACCCATAAACGGTCATGCAAGTGCAATCACTGGAATTGACATAAACCCTTTTTGAAAAGCTAATTTAGTAGTGTGCATTCACCTTTTATTTATTCATTATTCTCTTATTTTAATGTTTCTTCTTATTTTAAGAAGAATTTTGACATTTCCAAAATCTGATCCAGAAATACTGGCTATTAGTGCAGGAATTACAAGAGGACCTGTAAAATTCAGTATTCTTTCATAAAATTAAAGGTCCTGGTAAACTTTGGATTCCTGGTAAACTAAGACTCCATATGTTGAAGTTTTAAGTGTTACATGAATGGGTCTTTTGGCAAAATTTTTCCAAACTGTATTGCTATTAAATTCAGTAATGTAACAATGTAAAATAGCCATTACAGTGTCTGAAAAACATTTACATATTCAGTAATTAGAAAGAACATCCCAGGTAAAAATAGGAGATGGATATATAATCCTCACTGTCATTTAGAGCAGTGTTGTCTAATACTATTCACTTAACTTTTGGTCATAAATATTTGAAGGTTTATTATTCACTTTTATTTTGCCAATTCAGTTTTTCCTTTTCCATCTTCAAAAGCTATCTTTTTGAGATTCTACTGGTTACTTTGTTGTTTAAGTACTGATGCAGCCTTCTGACAAATATTGCAGTCCCTAGGCTGTGGATCCATCCTACATGGCCTGCCACAAGCTGCCACAGTGATGGCTTATTTTTGGGCTTGTGCTTTTGTGGGTGAATAAGAGAGATCGATGACCACATTTTGTTTGGAAATACTGTAGCAGAAATAAATGGGAGAGGGGGTTATGGAACTCTTCCAGGCACCTTTCCCACGTTTTCTGAGATGCTCTAATAACTTAAAGGTAAGAGAAAATATCTTGCGTCCCTACCCATTCCCCACAGTCAGATGGATCAGACTGGTTTAAAGAACTGCTTGTCCTCAGTGTGATCAAAGAGCCATTCCATTTTACACTGACAGTAGGATACTATATTCATAAATAATACATTTTAAGAAAGTCTTTTAAAGCTGTAACTCTCACCACGACTTTAGTCATAGGTCTATGCCATAAACCGGAATTTTTTCCTAGTAGGGGACAAACAGGTGGCAGTCAAGTCCAGAGGTGCAGCTGAATCAAAGGCTTCGCATAATTGAAGGACAAATAACTCTAAACATTTCAGTAAGAAGCAGTACCATGTTCCCAAAAGCAGAACAGAACATAAAGTAGCTACAGGGCTTCATCTGTGGATATAAATTTAGAAGATCTGATGAGCCATCTCAAACTTTTCTCCAGCTGCTTTGATGACATCATTGGTTTCACTATCTACAGTGGCACCATTGTCAGATTAAACAATGACAGTTCTAAAACTATCCTCTCTGCTTTCCTGACAGATATTCATATGCTGCATAAGAGGGAAAAATAATCTTGTTGTCATCATAATTTTTTTCTTTTTTTTTTTTCCTTTTCTTTTTTTCCTCCTACATAATTCCCTTTTGTCCTTCAGGTCTTAATTGCAATTCATTATTATTTTTGTGAAGAGCAGCCTCATGAAGGCAAAGAGTTAAAGACGTCACTTTAAATGACAAAAGCTGAACACTTTACCCCACTTTCAGTCTCTCATCTATTCATCCTTTTCATTGTGAACTTCGCTATTTCAGCTTTCTAAGCTCTTCAACTACCTGCCCCTAATTTGTATTCCTGGGAAGAGGCCTAGGCTAGTTATTTTGCATTTGTGTGCTAATGGTGCTGAGTTTGTTTCTAAGAGGAGAACAGGGAGGGGAGGGCAGGAACCTCCAAAAGGGTTTAAGTGGGAGTGGGGGTGAAGGTGCAGGAAGGGTTGTTTGGGGGAGAGTCATGCTGAATTTTAACCCTGAATGCTTTCTTATACAATTTCGCACAAAGCCCTCCTGATTATATGGAAAATGACACCCTGTGAAAACTTGCCTGTTCATATACACCTTTTAAACAAATAGGTTAGTCAAGTATCTGGAAAGCCTGGGAGACAGTTGGGTTATCTTTTTATTAATGCATTAAATCATGACATACATTTTTTCAAAGCTTTTTTTTTTCTTTACATATGCCCTTTTTTCTTTACATATGTCACTTATTCAAAGTATGTATAATATTCTGAAATACATTTATTAGTGGAAAGAGTCTGTACATGTAAATGATAGTAGTGCAACCCAGCTCTGCTTTGTTTGATAAAACCCTTTACTCTCACAGGGTTAATTTTGCCTGTGTGCTTAGATGCCGTGTGAGATAAAATACCTTTCATTAGATTAAATAGGCAAACAGAGGCTTTTTGACTTATTGACTAGTATTTCAAAGCTGAGCATTTCTTATGCTAATCATTTTTATAACTAAATTAACAGACGTAAAAGAATGCCATTATGAATAATCAGCGATGTTAGTAATTTAGTTTCTAATTAACCAGGGATGTGGCAGACCATTACAGATGGGAATTCTCATTAGCCATGTGAGGCATGGGCGTTTTGCTGCTTATTATAGATTCTGCTTATATTTAAAAATAGTTTGGTTCACAGTTTTTTATGTGAAGCACTTTCACGTCATGCTGCTGGGTAAATCAGCTTGTTGCACTTTGTCACACTGTAAACCAAACAACTATGCAAAGCACCTGATGCAACAAAGCGTGTAGGCAGTCATTTTCCATTTAATGAACTATTGCATGACAGTAGTTCTCACCCCAACTCCACACCCAAGAGGTGGATTTGCAAAAGGGGCATTTTTCTTTTGCAGGTGTAAGCTGGCAATACAATTAAGCATAGACAGATCTTCAGATCTGTGCCCATGTTTCGTTTTCTGCATAAAAATGAAAGGGAGCCTACCCACTTATGTCTCCCTGTCTCTCTAAGCTTGTGACATACTTTTACAGAACTACTGCAGTCTCTATACTGTCTAGTCCCCCTGCACAGGCTTCCACTAGTGTTTGCACAACAGTTGTGGGGTATGAAAAAGGCTGCACCTTTACACTCCTACATACCCTGGGTGAAATTCTGCACTCTACTGCTGTTTCTGCTCTTATTACTTTTTGTTTTCTTTAGTAACAACTTCCAAAATTATAACTTATTCTAAATGTTCAAATTCTTTTTCAATAAGACCCAATGAAAAGACAACCATCTAAGAAATGGTTTTCTCCCATTTGAAAAACTTTAATGGGAGAAATGTATTATTTCTCCCATTATTATTGTATATAAATGTATATATTTCTCCCAATTATTATTGTATATAAATGTATATTAATGTATTTACATGCATTTTCAGTTTCTCAGATACTCTAGATCATTTGGAATCAGTACAGTCAGCTTGTTTGGAAAAGACACTGAACACTGTTTACAGTAATAATAAGTAAGTTTGCAATATTAGCATATTAGCAATATGGACAAGCCACTAAACTCTTTGAGAAGGACAGTCTGCCCCATGATTTATTAGTCTCTAGAAAGCAGGAGAGTGACAATTTCATGAGGTACAGCAGGAAAAAAGCCTAAAGGAGAAAAGCTCCCTCCAAGTTCTGAAATTTGGGTTATAAAGAAATGTCCACCCCAATAATGGCAGACTTTGTCTATGGAACAAACATATGCAGTTTTGCAAGAATGACCCAGTTAAACTGCTGTAAACCATTTATTCTGAATATATATAACACACCTCCACCCACCATTTAATGTAGTTTAACTTGATTAATTTAAACAGTCCCTTTAGTTAACCACTGCAATTTCCTCCAGCAGGGAGAAATAAAAGTGATTTCAAGTCAGGTCATTCATTGTTTCTGTCCAAACCTGTTTGTGATTCCTCTCACTTGGGAACAAGTGTGTCCCATTTCAATTCCTGTGTTGGATTCTGCATCAAAAATACCAGGAGGTGTAAATTAAAATGAACTGCTGTTTCAATTCAAGTGTTCACATAGGGAAGAAGTAAAGATGGAGATTCCTGATATGTTTATTAGCCTACTTATGTATATTGTATAGCCAGTTAAATTTTGCCTAAGATACAATTGAATATACTTAGTCAGATTAGAAAATATTTTTTCTTTTCATAGCAGAGATTAGACCACTAACCACAGCTATGGAAAATCAGTGTTCGGTGACTGCTCTGCTATAGACATCATAATACAAATGACCTTGGGCATGTCACTTAGCATATATTTGCACTGCAGTCAGACAACCTAACCTTAAAGTTCAGCATTCCTGAACTTTTTAGCAGCACCACTAGACACTGTCAACCCCTACTGTTTTCAAAGGCCACTGTGGCCCCCTATAAAAAATTTTAATCAAAAGCACTATTGTGACAACATTGTTTTATATGGTTCAGCAAACCACTTGCTATAAATCGGGAATTGAAGATGGGAATCACTCCAATGGCATGGCTTCAACGTGGGTTTAAACGCTGATGGTCCCAGGAAGATTTGTGCATCCCAGGCTGCTTTGTCTGTGTTTCCACAAGTGCCTGAGTGCCTGAGCTGGTCACTGCCACCAGCACTGCCATGCTGCTGCCACACTTGCCCATGGCCGTGAAGACAGGGCTCCTCACCTGTAAAAGGATCAGTCTACCTCACAGGTGCAATCTGAACATAAATGTATCAAAAGACTGTGAGGAATGCAGATGCCTAGGGTTAATGAGAGTATTTAATATATAGTCTAAAATACACTAAGTAGTCGTCTTCTCAATTTTCCTTCGGAACATGTGGGAAGCCCTACAGACTAGAGGTATGAGCAACCTCCTAAAATGAAGGTGGGAGGTTATAAAAATGTCAAAAGTTATCTCAGTTCTGTTGGTTTAGCCAATGTCTGATTCATCTGACCTCTCTCTAGCTTGACTATAATGGAGATCTTAAAAAAAAAAAAAAAAAAAGTACCAGATCATTTTAAAAGAACAGAAGGTGTTAAAAGAAAAGAGGTTGTGTTCTAATGAGCAGATCGTGGCCAGCAGCCACCTTCCCAGATGCTAGAATCTGATTGTTTGTTTGGCTTTGACCTCAGAATTAATGTGATATACCTGAATGTGTGGAATCTTCAGACTTGACTCTGAAATCCTATAGTAATGCACACTTCCAGTTGAAGGCACTGGGGAAGGCATATCACTTCCAGAAGATATTGAGTAAGGGGCAGGATAAAGAAAATTTTTACAAATACCAGATTTGGGACAATCAGAATACATTCTGATGGTGATGTTCTTTGACCTAAATCAGTTTCTTCATCCTTAGTTGCAAAGTCTTTTCTACAGGACAAGAAATAGTAGACTGCTTTCTTAGGGAAACTTTGCCTGAATTAGGTTAAAAAATGTACATTGCATACCTCATCCTCCTAGGTTACTGCTTTTGTTAGGAGTAAACCAACTGCATGGTGTCATGAGCTTTTCCAGTGGTTAAAACAACCAAAGGAAACCTAAGCAAACCAAACCAGGAGTGGGTCTTATGCTGAGTCAGTGACTATCTTTCTGTGGGGAAAGAGACAATGAACATTAATGCCTACAACTAGATCAGCTGTATCTATAAATTGTATGAGTTCCCAGTGGTTTCAAATTCTAGAAGATGAAAGTCTACACAGCTGTCCTACTTTGATTGCGATTTTTTTCTCTTCACGTTTCTTCTGAATGCTCTTGGAGAAAGAGAAAAATCTTTCAACTACAGTAATCTAGCCTTCACTGTGCAATGACTGAAATAGATATTGTTTTGTCACTTATATGTTATTGCTTAATAGAAAGTTGTCTGAGCTAGTTTCCTAAGACTGTGTGATGACATATCTGAACATCACTTATCCCAATCATGTAAAACAGGATCTGTATCTTAATAAAGATCCTCTGTGCTGGGTTTGGGTGCTCTTTCCTTTGTCTTACAAAGGATGTTCTGATGTATAAAAATGAATAATTTAGTCATAATTGTACCACCACAAGTTTATTGTAAACTGAAGCCACAATTGCAATCTTGGATGCCACAAAAAAAAAAATTGCTATAAAAATTTCTAAGTAGTTCTTTCTTCAGCTGCAATAACATACCATTTTGCATTACCAGATGTTAAAACTCTATAGATTATCTGACAGCAAATACTATATCAAAGGCAGTTCAAAAGAAAAGTAAAAATTATTTTCATATTTTTAATCATGCCTGCAGATGGGTTAGGATAATCTGTCATAGTTCAGAAGTAGAAAAGAAAAGAAACAGGCTTGATGTAACTTGGCTCAGTGGTCTGTTTCAAATATGGTTCACACACAATGGGAAAAACAAACAGGTCTTTGCTTGAGAAAACAGATGCAGCAGGCAAGTGCAAAATCTTACTCTGCTGGTTTCAAAGACAAAAAGCAAAAAAAATAGCTTTTTAACAGAGAGAAAGACAGATCACTCCAAAAATTCAGTGCAAACTTTTATTTTTTTGAGATTCCTTCTGCGTTTCCCCCTTCCTCTTCCCACACACACTGAATCAACAAACCCAGATGTTCACAGGAACACATCCCTCGGTATCCCCCATGTCTCATGCCATGCAAGTGCAAGGGGAGATGCTTTACTGCAGATGCACAGGAATTCCTCAGTGCCAACTGTTGTGCTGCAAGGTCATGTACAGTGTGCATTTATTTCTGCAAGGGAAAAGCTTCATGGACTGAACATACTTCAGAGGCACTAAAGATCTAGAAGTTCAGCGCTTACAAAAAATGTGACTTCTGACTGTCAGCTCTGGGTGTGCACGTCCTGGGTCCTTGTCTTTTTAGCAACACAATGTTCCTTCTTATTTTGCCACAGCACTGAACTAAAGAACGAGATCTGGAAGACAGAAAAGAGCCTTATACCAATAAAAACTGCATTATATTATCATTATCTTACTTTCTTATTTCTGAAATTTATAGGTACTGGTGTTTCAGTTTATACCCACCTGAGGACACTCTTGGTCATCTGCTTGCCCGCTTTTGTCAAATGTTTTCATTCAGTGACACCTATTTTATTTTCAGCTAGTCTGTGATTTAAGAGTGCAGCCACTTGAATCTGCAGAAAGCAGCAGGCTTAGGTTTTCTACACAGCAACTCTTGTGTCACCTTCACCTAGTTTAGTTACGCGTGAATACCTCGTAGCACCTTTCAACCAGCGTGCATGGAGGGGTTTAAAGCAGCGAATTCATCAGAAAAGCACAGAGAAAAAAATAAATAAATCCCCCAAATCCAACAAACAGAGTAAGTGGCAGGGTTGGGGGTAGAATGGGGAACCAAACTGCCTGACATTAGAGGGCGGGGGGCAAAGCAGTCCTTCACCATAAAGAATAACCTGGATGTTTACTGTGTCTGGCCGCACACCCAAGAGCGACGTCTGCGTGGCTCCCCTCCCCAGGCCGGATGGCTCCACAGCTCAGTGCCTTGGCTTAGGTGCAGTTGGAAATGCCCGAGAATGGCTCTTTGTTGATTTTCGCCTGTGCGAGAGAGTCTGGTGTTGCTGCGAAGCGAAGTGCTATTGAATTTGCTCACTCAGGCAGAACACTCGACAGGAAGGAAGGAAGCAGCCATTCTTTCTGGTCCTATTGTCTGGCCACCAGGCTTAGGCAATCAAACAGCCCTGTGGCCCGGCTGCGGCTCCCTCTCCGCCCGCTTCTGGTGGGCCCGCCTGGCGAAGGGGGGCAAGCGGGGGACGGACGGCCTTCTCATGGCGTCTACTTTGTTTTCCCTGCACTCCATCACATCTTTTTCACGGCTCAGGGCCTCAGGTAGCCAGCCTCAGGTTTCCCAGCCCTCCGAGTTTCTCCAGGGGAAGAGGGACAGGGAAGGGAGGGGTGAGAGTAGCCGCAAGGTGGGGTGGAGCTGCTCGAAGCTGCCTCTGGGCTGCCGCTGGATGATAAGAAAGTGTGGGAGCAAACTGCCGGAGCCTGTGAGGAGTCCTTCCAGTGCTGTTCCTGTCATGGACAGGAAATACGTCCAGGACATATTTCTGTCACGATCAAAAGCTTGGAGCTGAGGGCTATTTAACAGCACACTCATCGTTCGGGGTTACAAAGGGTGAGGTGGGAAAGGTTGCACAGGAGCAAACCTGCCTTTTGAAAGAGGCTTATTCAAAAATACAGATTTCTGATTCCCCAGACTGTATCTCAGTTAGCTCCCTCTTCTCCCCAGAGAACAGGAAAGAATGAAAAACAGAGCCAAAGGGACTGGTTTTGTGAGGGCAGAGTGCTGCAGGCCTGGCCTCGGCTTGCAGTAATGCTATGGGGTCTCAGGGTGAGTTTTCCTGAGGATTCCTGACTGAGGAAGTGCAAAAAGGGTAACTGGGCTAAGCATCCAGAGCAAAAATCTGTCTGCCACTGAATCCTACCTGCCCTATTACATTCCTGCAAGTTCTCAGCACTTCCATTCTCAAATTGGGTGTCAACCATAACATTGCAATGTGGATTTTGCTATGATGCCTGTCTGGTTCTTACTGCAATGTGACCATGGGATAGCCCCCTACTGTGGTTTGGTGTCTGGATAGCAGTAGCTGTAGGCTTTTTTCTTGCTTGTGGTGGACTTTTCTCGGACAATAAGATCCAGTGGTGGATCAGGTAATAGGTGTGTCAGTGATATCATTCTTAATGTTGCATGACAGATAATAATATTAATAGATGATAAAATCGTCCTACAAATCTGCGATGTACAGTGAGATAGCAGAGCGTGCCAAATTACACAATCCTATTTCTGCAAGCCCAGGGATGGTTTCATGATAGTTTAGTGACTCTAAATCCAGACTCCAGTGCTCCCACCCTTGCTGGTGATCCCAGCTGCGTGTTCCAGAACCATCCTCTTAGTAAATGTTATTGTTTTAAGTCTTGCTTTGTTGCAAGGCGTGGACATAGGTGGAAACAAATGGCAATCCTCGAGCCTGATCCCCTGGTCACTGTACAGAGGTCAGTGTTGGCAGAAAGGGCAGGAGGGAATGGGAGAGGCAGACAGCATGGGAAGCTGCCACAGCCTAGGTTCAGAAAGATGGATATTGCCTTTTGGGATGGCACCAAGATGAGACACTTCAAGTGCCATGGTCGTAGCCAGAGATATTTGCTTATACCCAAGGAAACCTACAGGCTGCATTTGCGTTTGGTTAACTTCAACAGAAAGACATGGGTTGCTTTTAGGAATTGTGGCCTTGGAGTATACCCAGCTTCCTGCTTTTATCTTAATAAAACCTCTGCTTAACCTGCTCACACCTATCTATCCTGGTGCAAATCTGTAACAACCTTGATGAGTTAATGGAATTATTCCAGGTTTGTCAGTGCAACAGGAAGAAATCAGCATGAATGAGACCATTTTTTTTCCCTTTTAATGGAAAGAAGTAGGAATTACTAGAACAGAGAGTAATTTGTAACCAAGAAGTACTCTTGAATTTGGATTTTATTACAAACTTGAAACTTGGGCCAGTTTTGATGGGATTTGTAAATGCTTTCAACAAATGTAGGCTGAGATTCAAGTGAAGCTGGGCTCTGTTGTACAGGAATCTGGGCCAAGGTATGGTTTTGAGTGGAAAGCATATGAAACTCACCGCATTTTCCTGATTTAGAGTCTTGCTTTGAAGTACTCGGTCCATTCAAACCCAGAACTTAAAGCAAAAACCCACATAGTGTTAGTACACTGGAGCCAAAACTATAATAAAAAAGTACCTTGAAACCCCATGATTCAAAGCTAGCACAGATCCAGATAGTCCTTATAAGATGCTTCCAAGATTGTTATTTAGCATATATATTTCTTAGTTCAGAAACTTTAAATACACTGAAATCTTTACTAATTTCTGTATTCTTGAAAGATCTTATTGTAAGGGCTGAAGTGGGGTAGAAAGATTCAAGATTATTACTTTTGTTAGGACTTTGTCTATGCATGTATGAATAATCAATTTTTTTTTTTAATCTCTTCCTAAATAAAGTATGTTGTTAGTGACCCTGCTCTGTGTCTGTGGATTCTTTCACCATGCTCAGAACTAGAGTGTCTGAGTCTTCCAACAGTGCATGAAGCAACGTGAATAACATCTGTTGCATGCTCTTTATTGTCACATCCTTTCCTTTGAGAAGCAGCATGTGCAATGGAGTGTCTTGTTCTGGTTGGGTTTTTTTTTGGTGTCATGATTTGTTTTATGATCAAGAAACCACCTCTTTGAAAATGTTTTAAAGGGGAAATGAGTGGATGATGTTACTGGTTACAAACTGGGGGGAAAATTTCCTGTGAGGTGCTGATGACATATTTCTTTTCTTTCTTTCTCTTTTTTTGTTGTTGAGAGACATTTTCACTTTACTGCAACAGTCACACACACAAGCTCTGTGCACATATTCACAAAGCTTGACAGAACTGCTTTCAAGAGCTTTTATTTGAACACAGCGTAATGCAATTAGCGTTACTGCCCCAGCACGCCTTTGATAGCACAAAGTGTGCTGCAAGATGACTTCTCTCTCCTTTACTGATGCATCAAAATTCCATATGAGCAGCCACCCAGCGACTCGGCTGGCTTTTGCATTTCCAGTTAACTACCCTGAATCATAAAAGTCTGGGAAAGGATCTGAGAAACGTGTTCCTTCAACTACTGCAATGCTTCAGCAGTAAGACTGAGTTTGCCTTACATGTGGAAAATCACATGTCGGTATGTGTCATTCATAGTCCTGTGCAGATCTGTTAGACATTTCTGAGTGGGGCAGCTGCCTGCCTGTAGAACACACAATGGGAAGTCTGCATGTGACTTGCTGACAGGATCAGGCCCTGGCGCTATAAGCACTCAAAATATTTTGGCTTTTCATCAATAATCCCAGTATGAAGGGTCTTCCTTCTTGCAGAGCCCTGTAATTAATCCTTGGCTGCTTTGGCTGTGATCCCAATGGTCTAGGACAAGAGGAAGTAGGAACAGCGCAGTCAGAATAGAGGTCAGTTCATAGCTTATCAGAATCAAAGAGGTGGCCTTAAAAGTCACCTGGAAAAGGGAACTGAATTGTTTTGAAGGTGAAAAAGAGAATGAAAAAGGACAGCTGTGAGGATGCTATGATGAAAACTAAAGAGAGAACAAAGCAGTAAAGGAGCCAATGCTCATTTTCAGAATAATCACTGCTGGTGTTCCAAGGATATTGCCATTACCAGTGGCCTTTCCCAGGAATAACTTCACAGGAACATACTCTGCAGTTACTTCTACTTCTCCCTGGAAATTCAGAAGAAAAACCCAGATATGCAGAAGATTTCTGAAGTTCTGTCTCCATCCATTTTTCCTCCTGGAAAGTCCTCTTAGTCCCTTCTGCATATAAAGCAATGTGAAATAGAACAAGAGTTGATTTTAAGAATGTTAGAGCAAAACTGGAACTCTGTACTGGACAACTGTCATAACACAGTGTCTCAACCGGAAGTGTGACTTGCCATTATTTCACCTGTCCACATGCACTGGGTATTAGAGCTTAGTTTTTGCCGAAATCATGCTTCTGGAGCATGAATTCATGCCAGGTGAAACACCTCTCTATACCAAAGCTCTGCATAGTCCAGGAGGAATGAAGAAAATGTCATGTTCTTGATTCCTCTGGCCAATGTACACTGAAGCTCAGCTGCCCTAACTGGCACAGCCTGTGTGCAGTCAGAGCACTGACAAAGCAAGTACATTCTTGTTCCTCTCCCTTTGCTTGACCTAACAATTTGTGTAGGGAAAACCTAGGTCATAACAGAAGCAATGATCTGGCCTGTAAAATTTTTTGGACAGAGAAGTTAATGCTAATTCAGCATGTTTCCAATTTGCTGAGCTCCACCAGGCTGCACATGATTTTTAACAGAATCTCCACGTACTAGATCCTGTGTTGTGTTGTGGAGTTTCCTCAGCACAGCTAGTCTACACCTGGTTTGATAAAAAGTTGTCTCAACTGCTGGCTCCAAAGTTTTTTTTTTGATTGCTGTTTTGATGTGAAAACATGGTGGACATCTGAGGTACTTTGGTTTCTTGTCCCACTTGTCCCTTCCCCCATATGGATTATAATGAGTTTGTTAGCTGTCATATCTTGGAGATTAAGCTTTTGTGCAAGTTGTTTTGTTTTTCTTTTTTTCAGGACAGACATGTGTAAAGGGGCCCTTTCAGCCAGAGAACAAGTGTTCCTTAATGGCCGCACACAATTTTTTGGCATGCATCCATACATTGGCAGTATGATCAAACATATCCCAGCAGACAGTAGAACAGAGATAGTTGTAGGTATAGAGACCTTGGGAGCACAAGGAAAATTATGTCATTTCTGTTTTCTTTGAGGACCTCCATCAAGACTGAAGGCCCATGGTAAATGGAGTCAGCCTAAAGGACTGTCTGGAAAATTCCATAGCAAACAAAAGGGTTGCTGAGCTGCCTTACTGTCAAATTAACTTATCAGCTGGAGAAGTTTTGATTTACATTGAAATTCTCTGTTGGTTACTGAGAATCTTCCATTTTAAATTAATGACCTCATAGCTGATGAATGATGAAGAAGGAAAGGAAGTGTGCTGAAGACTGAACAAAAATCATCAGGTAAAAGGGGCTCTCTCTGATTATGGAATAAAAATTAGTCATCAGGGCTTAAAAAAAAAAACCAAACAACTGGAGCTCTTCTCAGTGGTACTAGTGGTAGATATTTTCTTGGAATAGAAAATTACTTCCCCCTCTCAGAATCTGTGGTACTATAAAAACAGGTCCCTTCAGAACTAGCTTCCAAATCTGCTAACATAATACTCCTCTGAAGAATAATAAGAATGTTTGTTTTACAGTTAATTAAGGGGTTTGGGTCAGGAACTTGAAATCTATCCATTAGGGTATGGTTTTCTGGTTAAGAAGTCATAAGTACACAGTACACTTTATTAAATAGCTTGAAAATTACTGTGTTTAAAATATGATAGATGCTTTAGTATGTTTAACAATAGATAAATGTTGAAAGAAGAGAAATGGTTCCCCTTGGCAATAACTAAGTCTGTCATTTCTTTGGAAAACTGTATTTGTTTGTCACTTGTGCACTCTTTTTCTTTCTCTTAACTGATTTGAGGATGGAGGGAGGCAAGATAATGATAAAAGCAAAAAAGTAGAGCAAAATAACATGGGAATTTATGGGTTTTAAAAATCCTAAAAGAACTATTAAAGACAGAACTGAATAGAGCACCTACCTTTTGAAGCCTTCTGAGGTATGAGAGAAAGGCTGTATTAGGTGTCCATATCCTGCCAACTGGGACAATCATTTCAAGAGGAAGACATGATTAGTGGGGCAAATGGTAAGTCAGAAATAACCGCAAAGAGGGAAAGGAACTTAGGAGGGAAAACATATAAAGAGTCATATTCAGGTGCCAAATCTCAAAGCTCCTGCTGTGGCTCTGACCCCAAAGATATCTCTCCTGTATTGTGGGGGGCGTAGGTAGGGGGAAGAGAGAGAAGCAGCATCCAGATAGGTATCCTGGAACTGTGAACCATTTATTTGTGAGCAGGGTAGTGTTATAGACAGTTCATCGTTTCCAGGACCATTCTTATGCTAATTCCCCAGACTTAGGGAAAACTTAAACTCCTTCCCTTGCTGAATGGACCCAATCCTCCATCAAGAGTTAATTTTAAAAAGAGAGCAAACAGAAGGACTTCATGTTTGGCAAGCTTGGGGTTAGAACATTCCCATATACACATACACATTTAAAAGAGAAGTATCTTAGTATTCATGATACTTGGTGATAGAGTAGCAAAAAGCTTTCAATTAAGCATGAAAAACAAATATCACAATTTATCTCAATTCTTCAGTCTTTTATGTGCTGAAGGTATTTTTTTATGTGAGGTTTTGTGAGGTTTTTCACACTTTTTGTTTTTTGGGTTTTTTTTTTTTGTGAATGTCTTTCATTTCAAGTTACCCTTGTTCTGGGTCTTTTTTTAATTCCCTTTCGCCAAAGCATTTCTGAATTTCTGCCAAGAAGTTACTATGTAAAGCCTGTTGTACTCAAGAGTTGGATTCCCATTCCTGGAATCATGACTAGCAACCCCAAAATAGAGTGCATTGTTGTTTCAGAAGGAAAGCAATAGAGGAAAGAAACCTTAGGAACAAACAGAGAATGATGAAGCCAAGCGACAGTTACAGACTCTTCAGAAAGCTACTCTTCAATTAGACATTTAGATTGGCTGCTAAGGAATCAGATCTAGATGGTAGGAAAACTGCATTTGAAGTACAGACAGATCTTATAAATTAATGCTAAGAATAGCTGCCTATTTTTGTTTCCTGTCTACTTGTATTTAGGGACCAGCATCTTTGCAAACACTTGAGGAACAGGACACTTTGGAATGTCCTGTTTCTCCTGCAGAGTGCATTTTTGTTTCTGAACACAAAGCATTACTTCACCACAACTACATTGCAAATTCATTCTCTCAGGAAGAAAAATATGGGAAAATCAATGCAAGGGGGAAATAAGTAGAGAGTATACTTTTTTTTTTAATGGTAGAGTAAGAAAATGAGCTAGCAAAAATATTGATATATCAACAAAGAAATACTGAGAAATTACAAAAGGATTCCATGCTAAAGGAATCTTTCAGGAAACATTCTTTGCTAAAGTATTTTCAGGAAACATATTTTATTAAAATATATTACAGAATCCTAAGTCAAAAATTCTGTACCAAGTTATCATCTCATCAACTTAATATGCTCTGCATTGATTTCTGCTGATTTTTTTTTTTCATACAGAAGTTTAAAGTTCATAGGTATTGCAGCATTTGATTCAATAATAATCATTATTAATAATAATTAAGAAAGTTTAAAAGCATGGAGAGCTTGACTGGAGAAAAGAGATGAAACTTTGAGCTAGCAAAGAATATTGTTTTTATGACACACAAGAAGAATATTGTATTTATGACACACAAGTGAACAAACCTGTTTCTGTCCATTTAGTAATTTATGATGAACTCATCAATTCCCTATAATATACACAGGAACAAAATCCTGTATTTGCCCTATTAAAATATGACTAATATTGATTAAGATGTTCATATGAAAAAAGTCAAGACCAGACAAGAGAAGACAATGGTTTTGGCCTTTGCTTTCAGACAGTTAGCACCACAGTGTTAAGCTAGAGAACCTGTAAAGCTCTGAGTATAGAGGTGAAAATCCACCCTGGGAAAGTTCGTCTCCTTTAATGTCCATCAGAATTGTGCATCACAGACCAAGTACAGCCCAAACTCACCAGCTCATTTGCAAGCATCAGCCTGCATTATTACAATATATATATTTGTGCGTATGTGCAATATAAAGTCTATATTAAAATCCAGTCATAAAATATGTCAGCATTCCCAGGCTAGAAGTACATGGCAACACTCTAACTATCTGATGGGACACCTACTTTGTCTCTCTGCTTTAGGTAACTAATGGAGCAGTAGCACCAAAGACAATATGTACTGTGTAAGGACACATCAAGAGAACGAAATGGGTGACTTTGACCACTTATGAAATATTTTAATTGTTGAGGCTTAGGTGCCCAGTTTGGGAATTTGATGTAGGAGCAGACAGGTTTTCTGTGAGGTTATCTTCAAACATACTAGATATTTTAGCACTTACCTTTTGGATTATGCTGTCTGCTCCAGCAGACAGGTGAATTTATCAATTTTGTGCTTGTATTTGGTGAACTGAACCTCTCTTGATCTAGACAATTTTCACAATGACATTGTAAGGAATTTTTTTTTTAAATTCTGGTAAAAGTGTCATGAGTATGGAAATACATAAATTTTCTTTTTCTCCTGCAAAGGGGTAAGCAAAAGGTGGCTAGGTGGCTTAAATATTAATTCAGCTTATGACTGAATCCACATATAATACAGAAAGATTTACCAAGTGAAGAGACATAAAATATTCCTACAGAAAGCATCACTATGGAGTTGCGTGGCCAAAACATGAGGTCAGACAGTACCACTGAAATCAGATTGCAAGTGGCACATTCTTTTCTTTTTCTGACCCATTTTGGTGCACATAAGTACATGTGTGTCTCTAAATAAACTACTGTGTTTGCATTTAAAAACCTGGCTATGTCAGTTTCTGTAATTAGATCCTTTAGTGTCTGTTATTGATCTTTTCTGCATTTCTTTAGCTTATACTTGTGAATCAGAAAGCAAAATACAGAATGTTACCATATACAAAAGCAATGCTAAAGAAAATGTCTACCGTGTCCAGCTTACAGGGCCAGACATTCATGCCTGGTATCGCTCAAATTTTCTCATGGCCCACAACATAAAAATCTCAAACATTTGCAGAAAAATGATGTTTGGGCTCTTGGTGTTGCATGATGAAAAGGAGAGGATGTTCAGGCAGTGGTGACACTGGTTAAAACTGTGGTTGGTGTGAGTTCACAGACATACACTCCCTGATTTAGCACAAACTTGGAGTGACACTTTTTTCTTAGGAATGACTGCATGCTACAAGAATGTGGAATTGAATGTAGCCCAATTCAGAGGCAGAGACTTTTCTCCTCCAGAGCAATGCATTTGCTTTATGCCACAGACAGAACAGGCTAACTAGCTTTCACTGTGCAATGCCTTATTATGCCCTGATTTGGGTCCAGCCTAAGTGTATCACATTCAGTTGATCTGTTTAAAATGCCTCGCAAAGACGTTGTGTTTATGACTCCCCAAACATGGGATCCAAAATGGGGCAGATGTGGACAATACAAATACTGGCTTTCTCCTTGTTCCATTGAATCTGGCTTCAACAGCAGCTGTAGTGAACCCAGTAAGTGTATATCAAATACCACAAGCAGGACATTTGTACCTTCTAGGTAGATTACAGGAAAAATCATTCAAGTTTTCCACAAAGAGTCTCAAAATCGGAATGGTTTGATATTATGAACTCCATGAAATCTAACTGTAGGGCGGACTACCCAGGAGAAATGAGCAAATGTGAAAACAAAAAGAAAGTCAATTTCAGTCTGATCCTCCAGACTCTTTCAAAGCTTTATTTCTTTCTAGTATTCACTTTTGAATTGTAAGGATTCATAATAAGGTGAAGAAGGATACTAGAGATTTGATGCAGTATGTGCAAGTGGAAGTGTTGGTAATGATAAGAGACACTGGTAATCATGTGTCTTAGAAAATGTGTTTCAGAGTATGCAATATTATAACAATGTCCAAGAGAATTAAAAGGAGAAAAAAAGTTTGCATCTACTATAGATCAATAGACAAAAGAATTAACTATACAGCACTGCTAATATAGGAGGGACATTTCTTTTAGCTCAGTTATTGATCTCTGAGATAATGACACGGTACATAAAAAGAAATTCAATTGTATTCATGTGTTACTTTGTAAACAGCATTAGCCTCATTTGGACACGTAATGTTATAGCGGGGAGAAAGCTTTCAAACTAAAATGTATATCAACCACTATGGTTTTGCTTTCCCAGATCTAAAGTATGCATTACAGCCAAGCAGATACAGTCTCTTGCTGATGTGGTTCTAACAGTTTTAACAGAGTTATAAAGACAGCAGTATAAATGTCAATTACAGGCTACAGTTCAATCCACCCATGTTTTTCTCAAGACTTGTACTTACAATTTAAGCATCTTCAAAGCCCTTTGCATTGCAGTGACTCTTTCTGATAGAGGGAACATGGAGCAATCTATCCCTGCAGAGTTAATGCTTGGTTCAAACTAGGTGACCCAGTTTTTGTGAATGAGATCTCATATCACTTATCATTTTGGAAAGATTTAAAAAAAAGTGCAGTCCTTATCAATCATAGCTGCATAAGGAAGCAGATAATGAGGTAAAAAAACCTAGCAAGAAATTTGTTTTGTCAAGAATGTTGATGCAAAGGGCTGTATAGACATTCAAGTTGTTTGAAGTCCTTCCCATTCACAGGTGACAGAAAAAAAACAAAATCCTTTTTAAAAATGCTAAAAGTCCCAAGTGCCAACTGTCCAGCTCCTTAAACCCAGAAGATTCCCCCAACAACCTCTTAAGGGCAGTAGCTGTGGGAGGTGAATAATCCCATCTACTCTTGTGAGACCCCACCCCATTCAGCTCTGAGGTCCTCAGCACAGGAAGGGCATGGAGACCTGTTGGAGTGGGTCAAGAAAAGAGTCACCAAGATGAGCAGAGGGATGGAACATCTCTCTTGTGAGGAAAGGAAAGGCCTTGTGGTGACAATTGCAGCCTCTCAGTACCTGAAGGAAGCCTATGGGAAAAATGGAGAGAAACTTTTTACAAGGGCATATGGTTACAGGACAAGGGGAAATGGCTTCAAACTAAAATAGAGTAGGGTTATGTTAGATAATAGGGAGAAAATCTTTAGACTGAGGGTGGTGAAACACCAGAACAGGTTCCTCAGAAAAGTTATGGATGTCCCATCCCTAGAGGTGCTCAAGGCCAGGTCGGATGGAGCACTGAGAAACCTGGTCTAGTGGAAGGTGTTCCTGCCCAGGGCAGGGAGGTTGGAAGTAGATGATCTTTAAAGTCCCTTCCAACCCAAGGCATTCTATGATTTTGTGATTTTCAGTCCTGTCTAATGCCAGGCTTGGAAACATGGGTCTCCTACTGAGTTGTGTGCAATTCTTTGCTAGGAATGATATGGTTTCCCTTTTTCTCCTGAGACGCAGTGATTTTCTCTCAGAGAAGAATTGTGTCTGCCACTGCATGTAGAGTCAGCTGAAAACCAGCATTTTCTGATGGTATTGTCCCTCCACAGTCAGTTCCAGTGGGGATACCCACCTCCTTTGGCATCCTACAAGGAATGCAAATCCTTGTCTTTCACACAGGCGATCATGTGGATCTTCATGCATCACACAAAACAGAGTGATAAATATGTTGTCACTGCAAAAATATGGAAAGTCAGATGCAAAGCATGAAAATATGCAGTTGTTTGAGTTTAAAATCAATGTATGTAACATAGAGAATTCTTCTCTGATTCACTTATTTGCATTTTATATTACTGCATTCAATAAATCTTTCTGTTAGTGAAAACTGTAAAGCACTTCCAGATGGCCACCCTTCTGAACACAAGAATGGGCTGAACCTCACAGCTTTGCAGAGGAATTCAGGTTTATCTGTTGCAGAAGACACAGGGCATTTTCCCTAAACTTGTCCCAGTGACATGCTGGGGCAAAACACAATGTGAAATATAAGTATCAGCCCCTGGCTGGACAAGGGTTCTAACATTTACATATAATTAAGGGTGTGGGAAGGCAGAGGTAATCAGGCACTGAACATTGTTAAAAGAGCAAATCCTTTGCTAAAGCCATGTAAAACATTTGTGTAAACTCACTGGTATTTTAGTAAAAACACATCATAGCATTGTTAAAGATCTTGATTCTTTGCTCCTGAAAGTCCAAAACAGTTCATGGATCATAGAGTTTGGGGGAATGTTGTACAACATTGTCACGTGAAAGAATAAATAAAAGGATTGTATACCTCAGCTTAATTTTATCTGAATTCCCTTCTGAAATACTCAGTTTAAGATGTGATAGGAGATTAACCACTGCCCATTTCTTTCCTTACTTTCTATACAGCTGTTTTAACAGAAAAGCTGCAATCACAGTGAGATAGAAGGAACAAAGGTATGATATGAAGGTCATAAATAAATTACTCTGAGACACCCATATATATTAGTACCTAGACCTCTTGAAGAATCTCTGGAATTGTCAGGATTTAAATAAATAAGCCATATTCTGGCCCATAAAAATTACTGGTAAGCTAGACAAAGTGGGATTCACAGAATTCAGGTATCTGTGTGAGGCTGTCACCTAAGATTACCTTTATAGGGAAGAGAGAGAAAAAGGTGCATTAAAGATAAGAGTCATTTGACCTATTTTCATCATCTATTTTAGGATGGGATGAATCATACTCTAGAAGTGCTTATTTTATTTCACTGAACATAAACAAGAGCACAGAGAGACTAATTCAGATCTTAACTACATCTACACTATGATTTATGGTGATTGAGATACCAATGTCTGTATTCTATGAAATTATTTCCCATCACACCCACCCATGTTGGTTTTCAATTAAGCACAATAACAAGGTTCACTTAGGAGAATGTCTTACATCCTGTGCAAAGGAAACTGGGAAAAATAAGAAGTAAGTGAGACTAAGATCAAATCAGGTGCCTGTTATAGTTTATGTGTAGAGTAATTGGTTGGATTAGTAACGGGCCTGAAATACTAGAAGCAAGTCTGATGGCAAATTCTTCCATCAGTGACAAACAGAGAGCTACAAATATATGTGAACATATGGTTTAATTGTTTATAAACGCAAAAGCATAACATGGGATATCATTTGGGATTTGTTAAAAGGAAGAGTGCAAAGGCAGAAGCTCTTCTAGCCTTATTGATACAATCCAATGTCAAAACATAAATTAGTCAATGACTGTAAAGGAATCTATGTCTCACACTGGTATTACAGTAAATAATTACAGTAAACAGAGGAAGCTTTTTACATTTGTGTGGTATCTGAATTGTAAATTTAGAACTATGTATTAATATATGATATAAATATATGTATGAAACAATCAAGAAAGAATGATTGGGAAATGGAGAGTTCCAGTTTCCATTTTTTTTCTTGAGAAATTCTGTTTTGAGAAGCAGGTGGATACTGTTCATGAATGGCATTTCTATTTTAAGAACATATGTATGTGGTGGTGGTATATGTGTTTCATGAAAATAGAAAAGGACATGCCATCCACCAGATTAAAAAAAAAAAGGTGATGTCCCACATTGCTGGTGATCAGTTGAAGTTCATATGGCTGTAAATGTTTTTTATTTAATGCTTTGGTAGGAGCAATATTTTTATTATGTTTATTTTATAAAATGTTCTTCAGAAGACACAAAATACAGTTAACTTACTGTTCCTGCACACTCCATTTTCAACATCTGAAGTCCTTGGAAAACTTCCCACATCCATACTTTGCAGTCTTCCAGATTTGTGTCTTGGCATTGACACTTATATCCTTAATTTATATCTTCTGTAGTCCTCATATATATTGAGAATATAAAACTTCAAAAGATCTGGGTTATTTTCAGTTGTGGAGGTCTTTGTGGGTGGATTTTTTTTTTCATGGATTGTTTTTTGTTTGGTTGGTTGGTTGGTTTTGTTTGAGAGGGGTTTTTTTGAGTAATACTATATTAGCAACATTGTATTGCTATTAACATGACCTTCCTAAAAATGCATGTGTGTCTCAGACATCCAAGCATAATGGAAGTACAAGGCCAGACATGCTAAGCTTCTTCCTTCCCTCAGGAATACCCTCTGGTCTGCAGTGAGAAGTAGCATGCAAATGTGTCCAAAAGTCAAAAGTGAGCTCATTTACAATCATGTTGGCAGAAGTCAGATTTAATTTTCATCAGGGACTCCACTGGTAGGCTCTTAACCATCACCCACCCCCTCTGTTTCAGTCTCTCTCTTCCCCTACCCCTCCAGGCGTCATCACTAAGACCCACAGAGGGAGCTTTTCCCTCCTTGTACCTGCACTGTTCCCTCCTGCAGGGCACTGATGGTGCTGGTGTCTGCATGCTGGGAAGTGTGATGGTGTGTCCGTGGCATCAGGCACTTCAGTGTCACAAACCTTCTCTCCCTGGCCCAGTGGTTTCAGCACAGCTTCCAGCCGTGACACACTCAAATGTGTCTCAGCCCCCACAGTGTTGGCTTGCCTCCTTAAGAGCCCTCCTTAAAGCCCCACTCTCAGCAGCTACCTTTCTGTCAATATGCTCTAGGTTGGCACCAACCACTTCTCCTCACACCTGTGATTGTATTGGGGGAAAAAGACCAAAATAAATATTTACAGTGTTCATGCAAGAAGAAAAGGGCTGTTTTCCCTTTTCTGTCATTGATTTCCTCAGTTCCTCAGTTACTGGTCCTGCTCTATTTATTTATGATCCTGTGTCTAACTTGGACTGCATTTCATGGGCAAAAGTCCTTGCTGCTTTGCTTGTGGTTGTTTGTGCTAGGGTTGCTTATGATAACAAAGAAAGGGAAAAAAACCACGGAGGACACTCCAGATGAAAGCAATAGTAAACACACAAAAATTGGCTAAAAGACTCTGAAGAAGATAGCAAATAAAATTACTGTTTAAAAGTCCATTTTACAATCTATTAGTTTTCACATTCATTGTGCCTTCTTAGAATGGCATGTGTTATCCTTTAACCTACTTGGCATGTCAAAAACCCCAAAACCCTGTGTAGAAAACACCTGATTAAAATTAGGTTCTAAATGCTAGAGAAGTACTAGCAGGCTTTTACTGTTGTTAACAGGGTTTCACATTTTTCTCCTAAGTGATTGCAGAATTCTTGATACGCATAACAATCCAGATATAATGGTAAACAGCATTTCAAAATGAAAAATCTCTTTCTTACACTTGTAAGTACACCAAAATTTTCAGAGCAGTTTGGCTTACCTCTTGTATCTCGTATGTGCTCTAAAAAGCTGGATATAAGAAATTAAGCAGAGCTTGATCCTCTCCTCATGTGGAGACCAATAAACTTTCTATTTATTGAGAACTTCTATGTCCCCAAATCTCTTAGATACCTGGAGTACTGACAAGAATAGGCTTTGCAAGAGACCCCACTGACCCTACTGGGTTCAGAATTGAGTAACAGTTATCAGGAAATAAAATCATGCTAAAAAAGCTGAGTCATATGCCATAAAGTGATGGTTGGTTCAGTTGTATTTGTTTAAACTCTGAAATATCCTAAATTTGTAAGTTTACAAGATGGACAGTGGGATAGTCCCATACATTTTTGGCAGCATAGATGCTGTGTCTAGCAAAGAAAGTCTGTAAAATGCTTGTTGCCAAAAGCCAGGAAGGGCACAAGGGGGTGGCTTTCTTTCTACCTGCATTTCTTGCCTCTTTTTTTACATATCTCCTACCAAAAACAACAATGAAAAAGCATACTGACATAAACAGATATTGATGTATGACTGGTCTGATGTTCAGCATTCTCATCACAAGGAATGAAAACCTTTGAAAGCTAATGGCTTGCTCTGTCCTAAAGGAAATGCTTCCTGAGTGGGGGAAGCTGCATCTTCCTGCCTTTGCTTTTATCTACTCTGGGGCTAATGGAAGACATCAGTTTCCTGTTCTGTCAATCTTGCCTGTCAGGCAGACATTGAATTCACTTTAATCAATGCTACAAACTTTTAACAAGATGCACACGGAAGGTGTCTCCCTTGCTTGTACAAATGTTCTGTACCTTTTGAATCATCAGCTGTTCACTTTGTAGGAGGACCAGATGCTGAGGAGGTGAAACCCTCCTATCATTCCACCAGCTTGAATAACCCTGCTGATTTGTACCAGCTGAGCTTCTCTCTGTGACTTACATTTTCAAGCCTCTCAGGTATATACATCTACAACTGGAGAAACAATCAAACTTCTGCTTTTCTTCCACTGAAACCAGTGAACATACTTCTGAAGTATTATTTTAAAATAAAGTCTTATTTGCTGCTTTTCTCAGAACAGCTTTCTGTCATTGCTGAGTTCTTTTTTATTTAAATTTTTAAAAATATATTTTAAAATGGTTCCTGATTGTTGGCATCATATTTTAATGTTAAAAAAGAAGAGAGATCCATTTATTTGGATAGAACTCCATCAGGCATTGAATTACTTGGAATTCTTTCTGTTTGGGATATTATCAGTGTGATCAGCAATTGGGGACATAGATAATGATGGCAAATAAATCTTAATGTAAGGAGGCAGATAAAATGCTGTTCCTACTCATAATGGTACTGCTACCTTTAAAATGCCAGAACTGAAAGACTTAAATCACTAAATTTTACATGTTCCCTGTTTCAAGTCTATGACACAGACAAAATCTCTTAAAACCCTGGGGCACTTGTAACTTGAGTGTTCTGCATGTCCTATGGCTTAAGTCTTTATAGATTACTTACAAAGATCAGATAGTGCAAAGAAATTGGGAGCAAACCATTTTCACTTTGATATTGTTTTCATAGCAAATGAGGAAAATAAGTTTCCTCTTTGAAAATCACATGAACAGAATATAGGTTGCCCATGTTATAAAAACAGGGGAAGTTGTATTACAAATGTATTCTTACAAATTTCTAGAGTTTCACTTTAAATTCTTATCTTTAAGAGAAAAACAGGTAAGAGGGAAAATGTTCCAAAATGTTTTAAATTACCTAAGCAGAAAAGCTACTATAAAAGTTAACAAATGGATAAAAAGTCTTTGAAGAACTTTTTGAGATCTATAACATGTAATCTTTTTTCATTGAATAGCTAATAATCCTGTTTTAAAAGTGCAGAGCACAAATGACATCTTATATTTGACAAAAAAAAATTATGGAAATGTTTTTCTATTTCCATTTTCAATGTCATATTCATAATAATCATAACTTCAACCACAAGTTTTGCTACTCCTGATTTAGCAAAAGCAAATACACTTGCCTCCCCCAATTTATCAGGAGTAAATATTGCATATCAAGCACACACATAAAATAAATATCCGGTCAAATGGAAGAGATGGGAATTGTTCTGCTAGTTAGTAAATTATTCAGTGCTGGTAATGTTGCAGCTATTTAACTGTTGCTAATTGCCCAGCTATATTTACTGAGTACCAGGAGGAAAATAAATAAATAAAAGATGCTCTGAATCACTCATCTGTCTGAACTAAACCATCCAAGTGCGCTGTTGTGTTCCAGTTAGTTTGTCCAGAAGTATAAAAAATCCTCTTGCTGGAAACTTTGATTAGTAATGGCTTCTGTTCTCTAAATGCTTACACACATATGTACATTTGCTCAAGTAAACAGTCCCTGAGACTGTGCCCATGAATAATGTGACAGATACAGGAAAGTATAGGCCTGTCTGACTCCTTTAATGTTTACAAAAACCTTAATGTCTTGAAATCTGTTGTTAAGAGGTAGATAAATTTTGATATTTCTCACATTAAATTTGGTGTCACTTTACGTTCTATCATTGAAAGGGATATTGAACATTTAATGTAAAATAGAACAACACAGTCTTTACCTTAGTTCATTTTCATATTTTCTGAATGTTGAGGCTCTAAGCAATATTGATGTGAATTTGCGTCTCACTGTAGATGATTTCCAGATCTGTTAAAAAAGGGAAAATTGAATCCACAGATATTCAAAATATAAATGCTAGGCCAGCATTCACCTATGCCACTGACATGTAATCTGTTTGATGAAACTTAAATATTTTTACTTATCTTTCTTTCTGCTTTTCAGTTTGGAACACAAAGCATGCCAACACTCTTCCTTTTGATTTTACAGTTTTCTTTGTGGTCAGTACTACCTCTTTCTCATTCTACTTCCCTTTCCCTGATCTCCATATCTACTCCTTTACCCTACCTGAGGTTGTCATGACTGCCGATCCAATGATTTGCTTCCTTACCCATCACCAAGCAACTAGATTGTTTTCTTTAGCAAGTGAGCTGCAGGTACCTGACTTAAAAATGAGGCAATGGAGTCTGTGAGATGGCCAGGAAGGAGTGCAGGAAAGGGGGACCATGAAAATGTTGGATCAAGTCAAGCCAAATTTTATTCCCTGGGACCCAGTTGATTTTACCTTGTTCATCCCCAAGTATAAATGATATTGCATGTTTTTTTTCTTGTTACTCCCAACAACCCCCCATTTTTGCTGAGCTCACTTCAGTTAAGAACAGCTCATGTAAAGGCATCTGATCTCATCAACAGGAATGCATACTAAGATTTGTGAAGGCAAATTTTCCCTGCTCAATACTTGGGGCATAGTCAGCCTATTATTGCCCTTGATTATTGTCTTGTCACAGCTGCATGCAACAGCCAAGACTCTTGCTGCCGTGATACTCAAATGGCCAATTTAAAGCCATTTTCTGTCATGCAATATTACCTGTGAGATCAGTAATGGTAACAAAAAACATTTTAGTCCTTTATAGCCAGTTCAAATCCAGCATATGAATCTTGTAAGGCTGTGTTTATGAAATGTTGGAAGGAGGTAGTGTCACACTTATCTCAGTGCAAAGGTGTGTGTTTGGTGGGACAGTGGATGTCACTTGGCACTCGTACTGATGGTCCCAACAGGCAGCCCCAGGAGTAAAACAGTGATCTCCTCAATGCTGGTAATGTTACCCCTGAGTAAAAACATGCCAGCAGGACAATGTGAGGAAGCCTGTGCTGTTTGCTCTATGTTGTATCTCTGCAAAGCTTGTTCTAGCTGCAAACACATACCTCCTGTGGATTCTGGAGAGGATAAAAGAAAATCAGATTGGGCAGCTGAGTGAAAACGTTCTCCCTTTCTGCCTCCATTAAGACAGTGGAGTTAATTTGAAATATGTTGACCTACATGCAAATCAGTAATGCACAAGGTAATTATATAATGCAAGAAATGGAAATAGAACAACAGAAATGGTTTTAGATCCAATGTTTCATAGGAATCTAAATTAATCTTGGTGATCTTTTAGTACACAATATACCAAGAATGGCAAAGAGTATATTAAATTACCTACAGACAGTCCACAGTCCTAAAATGTTTAGAAGAAAGCACTCCTTATGGCACTTCCACTTTTTATTTCTTCACTGACTCCATTAAGATATAAAAAAAAAGAGAATGCAAATGTTTTAGTCTGACAATGAAATCTCTGATGACATTTAATTAAATAAAAAGGGACACAAGCCAAGGAAAATATTACAGCATAATATCACAACAAATTAGTCCTGGGTTTAGCATTTCTTTGACATGAGAGAGAAATACATAGGGGGAAGAATTTTTCCAAAGTACCTTTTCACTTTTGATTTAAATTTAGGATGCCTAAACCTCCTGCTAAGGAAAATCCTGTGGGCATGGATCTTGCCTTGCACTTTGAGTTAACCAGGATCAGATGCCTATCAGTAGCACAATTCTGCTGTGAAAGTTTGCAAGGTTCAACCTTTGGTCCATATTTAGTTAAAACAAGTCTTTACACTTAGTTTATATTCCAGGTTGAATCAAAATGGCACTGCAAATATAATCAAGAATGTGGTTCATTGTAGTTGTCATCTACTCCTATTTTTTGTTCAAAACTTGCACAGATGTCAATGCTATGTGTGACATGGGTTATGTATGGCCCTTTCTGACAAATATGTGTAATTTCTAACTGTGGATATTTAGCTGTACAAGAAACACATTTCATGTTTTTATTTGATTTCTCTCTTCTGCTTGTCTATTTGTTCCTGTACTGACTCATAAATTTTTTAACAGGAACAAATATGATAAGAGTAATAGGTGAGTATGTGTATCTACATATGTCTCTCTCTATACATACATGCAGTATATGGACTCACTGAGACTATTTTGGCTGCTGGACAACATTCTGTATTATTAATCAGGCATTACATTGATTTTGATTGCATTCCTATTCTGGAAGGATATTCTGGAAGGATATTCTGCAAGGATAATTCACAGATATACATCAGGCTTGTATTCTCAGAAAAGCAAAATGGCTTTATTGACTACAGTAAGTTATCAAAGTGCAACAGAGGCAATATTAGGTGCCTGAACTGTGATTGTGTTTCTCATGTTCTCAGGATTATTTCTATGTGCTTACCCTTTTTCATGAGTGAATGCATTCTAGAGACAACCCTCTCTATAGATGTGTTTAATTTTACTTTCCTCTGTAGTTTTGAACCTATTAAAATGAATAATGATGGAAACTATCTAAAACCCACTATTGTAAACAGGATTACTGATACTGACCTATGCAGGGGAAAGAATTGCCACTTGGGAGGAAAGTGGGAAAAGTAGAAGGGGAGGAAAGACCCCATTGTAACCGCATTGTGCTGCTAGAATGTTGAAGAATTGTCCATGTCTCATGATGGCTAGGTGGCTGGGTAGTTAACACTGAGCCTTTCCACCTTTTTTTCCTTTTTCTGATCAGTGTTGCAACAAAGGGCTGTCATTGTAGCCAAATCACCCCTGGTTACAGTCTTGGGCTTCAGGCTGCCCTTGAGCATGTGTATGCATCTCATTTAAAAAGAACCCTAATGAGACTGATTTTCACACTGACTTACACAGTTAAATTGTGAAATATGCAGGAATTGTGAACATTTGGCATTTCTGGTAATCAGGCTTTGTGGACCACAAGTACCATGAAGAAACTATTTTAATTTCAGCATCATAACATTAAAACTCCTATGTGGTCTGTGGGGAATAATTTAGATTAAGAAACATTTCCTTATCTATAATATTGATGTCTACATCCAACCTAGCCATTCTGGGCTCTTTTTATTGTCAACAAGAAAACATTCCCAGACAATGATTCTGCTGACCTATTTTGGATACAATTATTTTAAAGTACGATGAAAGTTAGATGAGGTTGATCCCACTTGTAGTTTTCCAGTGTAGGGAAAAGTGGGGGGTTTTCTCCAAGTAAAAACTAGTCAGTCTTTCTTTCATTTCACTTTTGTTTATTTCCACTTACTTACTACTACAATACTCAGATTGTGCTTAGTGCCACACAGACACACAAGAAATGGCCTTCTTTACCCAAAAAGTTGGAAATTATTTAAATAAATAAGCAGACAATAGTTCATACATTGTCTTTTATATGCTGGTGTGAACTGGAGTTGGTGCAGTACTGGAGAGAGCAAAGCACCATTAAAATGATTTATCACAAGTTAGAATTTTATAAAACCTCTTGATTTATCATCCAAGTACTTCATTTTAACTACAAATAACTTCTTTCACAACCACTGGCTTTAAGTCCTAGGAATGTGTATGTACACAATGAGATAAAAGGCATTATTATGGTATTGACTATAGGTAATAAAAATCAAAGGTTACCATCATGACTCTTCCAGAACTAAAACTATGCTTTGCCTCACAGTGATACCTCAACTGTCCTGAAAATGTAATGAACAGTGCTTAAGGTGATATTTATATTGGTATTGTTTTCTCTTTAGTAGTTCTGTATAAACTTAAGTGAAATAATTTCCTTCAACAAGTGCCTAAAAAATTTCAATACTCTCCATATAGTTTGTGGCTGATTTCTTCTTTCAATCCTGCTATCACTTTCACATGCGTTTTCCTCAAACCTGCGTGTTTAGTCTTTCCTGGTGATGTTTTGGTAAGAGCAGAGAGGTCTGGAGCTGAAGAAAACCTGTCAAAAAAGTTCTTTTACTGTTGTTTTTACATTGAAGCCTCATTATGCCTTTCCGATATACAACAAAAATTGTGTAAGTGCAACTGAAATCACAGGAATACAACAATAATAAAAAGAAACCCCCTCCATTTTTTTCTGATTCATGAGAAAAATATTTATGAATGTTTCAGAATGAATGTACCTGGCCAATACTAAATAAAGTACTTTAAATAAGCTTAACAATAAAAACTTCTAAATGAAAACCATTTTTCCCTTGCAAGTGGTCTTTGCTCTCTTAAACAGCTACATAATATTGTTGTTTTGAATCTGCCCACAGATAAGTCAT
Organism: Argya squamiceps; assembly: GCA_037834095.1. Lineage (NCBI taxonomy): Eukaryota > Metazoa > Chordata > Aves > Passeriformes > Leiothrichidae > Argya > Argya squamiceps. Next base: position 68,423,042 of record JBBMKD010000001.1, on the reverse strand, counting down.
AAGCTCAGTGATCACTACTCAAGGGGATTGTTGTCCTTTCTTCTCAGCCAGGCAGCTTGAAAAAAGCCAATAACTCCTGTGCAAGCCTACAACTTTTCAATGTTTTTAAAAAGGAATTGTAGTGGATAAGGGTTATGTTGGTTGGGACAGGAAACTTTTTAGAAAGCATAATTTTCAGTGTTCGGGTACAAGTGCCCCACTGAGGCTCTGGGCACGGGGGCTGTTCCAGGTTTTCCTCACTTTTGCCCCATTGCAACCAATCTTTTCCTAAAGTTCAAACATATGGAAGAATATAGTTTTTTACTGTCTACTTGCAGCTGTTGGAAGATATGTATCTAGTTATTATTTTCCATTTTAAATTATGCCATTCTGGTTTTGGGGGGGCCTATAATAAGAAGTGTAGCCTCCTGCCTGCATCCTAGGCACTAGTCCAGAATTACTGACACAGGAATCCTTAGACAGTTCAAAATGCGGACATCAGTCCCACAGAGCAAGGCTGCAGAAAGGAATACACTACTGTACATTGCAGAAATGTGCAGATAAGTGCCAAAAGGCTGACTGAAACAAAATCCAGACAAGACATATGTGGATATGGTGGGAAAAAGAAAATGTTAAAAAAAAAGGAAAAAAACCAAATCACAAACATTACCTCTTCGTAACATCAAAGTCGTTGTCTCAACTTTTGTTTCTTTTTGCATTCATTATTGTTTCCAGACACCCATTATTAGTATCTGTTCTTTTACAAAGAGTCTTTTCTAACTATTGTAGTCTGTACACTCTGTCACCTCTGCACGTTTTCCTCAGTAGAGTCTACCTGGGGGAGTGAAGGATATCACTGACAAGTCTTAGGCTTTCTGATGTGTGTTGTAGCACACAGCAGCACAAAGCACAGTGATAGCCTTCTTCACCAGTGATGCTGGTGTTCAGTGTTCAGGGTCCCATGTCCAGACAACACAGAACATGTCTCAGACTCTGCAAAGAATGTTGTATTGACCTGAACAATAGACAAAGAGTTACTTCTCCATACGTAAAGCAACAGAAGATGCAGAAATAATCTCAAATATATTACAGCCCAATTTTCAAAAAGTCCTTCTTTTCTCTCTTCCAGCTCCCTGTTCCACAAGAAAGTGATTATTCCTTTTTTTTTTTAGTGAGCAGTCTTTGAGGTGTTAGGAAAGAAGAAAAACAGGTAGAGAACTCCAACTTGTTGAGCTAAGAGAGAAAGCACATCTCTCCTCTTGAACAGGAAGGCAAAGGGGAAAACAGAGGGAATCTTATGATTATTGGGAGACTAAAACAAAGTAGTGTTGTTGAAATGAAGTACTCTTTATTTCAGAGAGAAGTAAGCTCAGGAGAAGGAAACCTATTTCAACCTTAGAGTCTTTGTCTTGGGACAAGAGATCAGCTATCACATTCCTTACTTATCAAATGTCTTGAATTTATTTGAATCAATAAAACTTTCAAATTTTGCTCAATCAAAACAAACTCTTGTTGTTTAATTATTAATTTTTCGTGACAGATCATTTGGTTATTTTGAGGGAGGAAATGCACTTTTTTTCTCTCATTTACAAAAGCTTTTTTACAGACATAGTCATATGGTGGAGGTTTTCCTCACTATTTATACACTTTCTTTTCTTTATACATATCCTTCTGCTCTTCTTTCTGTTTCCTTTCTGTAAGAGAAAGGAAACATTCAAATATAAAGAAATATGAAAATTGCTGAAATATTTTTTTAAACCATTCAACATTCCTTCTCAATTATGGTAGTGGAATCTTCTTGCCATTTACATCTGATAGCTGGAACTCAATAAATTTTTAATTTCTTGATGTAAGTTAAAACCAGTGCAATGCAATGACATAAAAATATCACCAAGAATAATGCATAAAATTTACTCCTCCAAGAAGTATATGGTCTGTCATTGACACATAATTCCCTACATCACAGCACTGGATGAAAGCAGGTGAGAAGCTGAGTTGATCATTTTCTAGCTGGCTGAACATCCACCATGTTACAGACCGTTTTTTCTTTTGATGCAATATAATTGATGCGAAGGTTTACTTTTGGTCCTTCCCATTGTATTCACACAGTTGTTTTCCGAAGAGAGCTATACCGTTATTATAAGCAAAATTTTCTTTCAAGTGTGTGCTTGAGGGAACTCAAATTTGTTGCTTTTCCAGAGTAGATTAGATAAAAAATAAATACATCTGTCAAGTCATTTCAAACAAATTCTTACTCAGACCAAAGGTTTCTATGCTGCTAGAAATTAAAAAGATTGTGTCTATGCAACAGATTATGATTTTTTTTCCCAGTTAAACTCCACATCATAAAATTAGAAAATCACAGACGTTTGACTTTCTAGATAGGTATGGCAAGCCAGACTTCTGAACATGGTGATGAAGGCATATTTTGGTCTAAATGTGCGGTCATACATGTTTGACTGTAAATGCTCCAAGAGGATCCTCCATTTTGCCAGGATTAGCCAAGTGCTTAAATTTATGTATGTGTTTAGCACTTGCAGGATCATAGCTGAATTTCTGCTGCTGAAAGATGTGTGGAAAGAAGAATCTTGGTCTAGTCACTCAGGGGCCCTCAATAGTCAATTAAGAAAAAAAGCCTCCTTCACTGGACAATTCTTTCCACTACTTGTAGTCATTGGTCTTACAAAGGCATGATCTGCCTTTTGGTGATGTCTATCACTTTCCTTTGCAGACATAAAAAGCCTAAAAATATCCAACTCAGACTTGATACCTTATTTTGGTTGTCATGAATCTTACCCCTTGCCATTCTGACCCCGTTGCTTTAAATGTTGAACAGTTACTGTGATTGCAGTATCTTTATTGCATACCCAACTCATTTAGACAGCTGAAGTGGTAAACATCTGTTCATCAAAATGCTGTCTTTCCACAGACATGGTATGTCAAATACATATTGCATAATAATGGTTCCTCTTGAATTGCCAATTCAAGGCATCCAGTTTTATATGTTGCCCTGCATTTTATTCAATTTCCCTTAAGAAATTTCTAGGCAGTGTATAAGTGTTAAGAACATGCCCTTGTCATTCTTTGTAAGCCTATATCATGAACTATGATAGGAACAAATACTGTAGGTTTAGTATAATTTAAAGATATACTTGCTTTATAAAAATTACCTTATTTAACTATGTCTATTAAATAAAGAAATTTCTTCTTTCTTATTTATCTCAAAAAAAGAGCCTTTGGCTATTTGCTTATACAGAATATGGTAAAACATTGTCTTCTTTTGCTTGTCTCTTGACATGCAAATGAGATTTAAACCAACAGAGTGGTAACACTCTTACCACTGGAAGAATGACGTGCTATATCAAAGTGAATTTTGCACATACAGTGGATGCTTAGGAATGTACTGAAATGTGTGCTGCAAAGGTGGCAAATGAATAAAACCAAACAGTTCAGGGGAGTCAGACATCATGCTATTTCCAACTCAAAGGGGTACATAAAACCCTCAAGAATGCTTACAATATATTTCACAAAAAACCACAAAACAGAACAAAACAAAACAAAACAACAAAACAGTTCTATTGCATTTCTAAACTGAAGTCAGTTGAAGCACTCACATGGTGTCCTTGCCATGGTGTCCTGGTGGGAGGGTTGGAGCTAGATGATCTTTAATGTTCCTTCCAACCAAAACCATTATAGGATCCTATGGTATAAGTTGCATGGCGGATTGGATACAGACAGACAACAAGTAGTTCTGGGCTCATGCCAGTGCTGAAAACAGCCTGCTCTATGGTCTCAGACAAGAGACCATTTTTATTCCTCCCCTTAGTAAAATGGGTATAATTTACATTTGGCTATCTCCATAGGGTAATTCTGCAGGGTCAGAATGTCATATGAATACTGAAAGGTAAAGTGAGCCACTACACAATGCTCAGTTTTGAAGATGGACAAGTTTATATCCAGGGCAGGTATGAAGGTGTGAGGGAAGCTGGGTAATAACGATACTGTAAAACTGCTTCTTTTGAATTTCTGTTCCGAAATACAGTCCAAGGCTTTTTCTTCTTTTTTACTTCTTCAGGCTATACAAACAAACATAAAGCATGACTTTGCCATCTGCCAGTATAAAATATTTCTGTCCAGTGGAAATCTTGATGCTTTCCAGCCGATGAAGCATCTTGCCAAGGGTTGTTGGGCAGGTAAAGAAATCTTCCTGCTCTGGTGTGCTGCATTGCTAGGCTTGGTGCTAGCATATTCTGATACCTAGGTTGAAATCACCATGGCTAAATTAAGACTTGGGAAGCTTTTCCTTAGGATTATAAAGTTCTGATTGGAATGTGTCCCAGCATCTGCAAGGTAAGAATCTCTTCCCTTTTTGCTGCTGGGTTTGCCTTGCTAGAGCTGCCTTTGTGGCCTTTACAGTCTTCATATTTCAAGATTCTTCAGTGCACATTCCTATCACAGTTGGCACTGTGATTCTGGATCCGGTCCAGCAGGGCAGAGCATGGCAAAATATAACAGGATGGGAACAATGGGGTGCTCAAAAATGAAACTGAAATGGTGACAAGATCACAAATATAGAGACCTCCTGATTCAAAGGGCTACATCCAAAGACCCCAGAGTGGGGCTAACTTAACAATGTATAAGATTACCTGAGGGCAAAGGTCCAATCCTGAACGTGGGGACATGACTTTATATATCAAAGGTCCTGAACCAAAAGAGAACCAGGACCAGAGACATGACCTATTTTGGAATGATGCCATAGCATCCTAATTTCCGTATCTTGCCTCCCATGGTCTCAAGTTTATGGTTTCTGTGTAAGCTACCTGGCCTAAAGTATCCATCTCAGCTAGCTTGGTTTCCACGCATTCCCTCTTGTAACTACAAGTTATTGGGGTTTTTTTAAAGAAAAATAATTTATAACAATCATTATACAATCCTAACATCCTATTTTTAGCTAGTGCTAAAAGGGAGGCCATTAAGGAAGGACAGCTTTTTGTCATTGTCCTAAGGATCACTTTTATATGGGGGGGATTGTGTGCATACTTATGAACAAGCACAGACCAAGGCAGATCACTTCAATCAAAGAGTGTCTTCTGAACAAGGCAATGAATCCAAACAATCTGGATGTCAGCAACTGAGGAAAAAAAAAAAAAAAGCCAGGGCTGGTTAGGAGTTACCTGGTTTTAGAAAAAGGGTTATTTATATATAAAAATTCTTTATGAGTAAAGAGAACTATGTCATATGCAGTTTAAGAGATATGACTAAGAAAAGGTGAAAAAGAGAAAAGGGGTTTCCTTTGCTTAATGAAAAGAGGGAATGTTTTTTACCCCAAATTTAATAATTAAAAGGCAGAGTAGATTCCTGTATGAAAACACAGCGAAGAGCAATCTCTGTCATTTTACCACCAGGTAAACTTGCTGAGGTCAGCCATACACTTTGGCCAGGAGCTGACCTCAGCAAGTTTACCTTGTGGTAAAAATAACAGGCTTTGATCTTTACTTTGTTTTCACCTCAGGACAACTCCTGCTTGTTAGTTACCTGAAGGTAAAAATCACACCTTCTTTTATCACCACAGCTAAGTCTGTGGAGCAAACAGACTGGAAATAAGATGAAATGAGAGCTGATATATGGCATATAGACATCAAAGGAGGGGATGCAGGGCTTGTTTTGCTTCCTCAAGAGGAAAAAGGAAATTTAGAAATACCATAAGAAGCAGAATATATTGTAGAAATGGTAAGTATGATTGAATAATGTCTTCAACTACTTCATAGTAATGTTTTAGACAAAAAACCAAACTGAATAAAACAAACAAACAAAAAAACCAAACAACAAACAAAAAAACAAGGAAAGAGGAGAAATGAGATAGGAAAGCACAGAAATGAAGGGTAGAGTAATGATGTGGAGCTAATCAATGCAGAGACAACTATTCTTTGGTGGGACTTAAAAAATAAGAATCTGTAAAGAAAACATGAGATGGGCTGCATTTGGAAGTGCACAGGATGGTGAATCTAAAAAAGCAAGCATGAGCAACAAGTCCATGACTGTGTTAGGATAGCAAGACGGGATTACAGCATGCCAGGGCTGGATTGATTTTGATGATGGGAAATCCAGTGGAATGTGGCTGTGAACCAAGCTCACAGGGGAGCAGCAGGTGGTAGCACAGGGCATTAAGGACTACTTTCTGCTGACAAGTTTTGCCAACTGAGTTGTTTCACTGAGAGAGAAAAAATACTCAAGAAAGGGAAGATCTCACCAAAAGACTCAGTAATGGAACCAAAGGAAAGCAGGAACTTAGAAGAAAGAGCATGTGGGGAGCATGCCCTCAAAAATGTTTGCCATTTAATATCTGATGAATTTCTATAATTTCTCTGGTGGTCCAGATAGCTGTAACTATTTCAATACTGTCATAAATAATTGAGGTTTTTCTGGTTTTGGGGTTTGGGGATTTTTTTTTTTTGGTTGGTTGGTTCCTCTGTTTTAATCAAGATCATACCTCTGTGAGCCCTAATTTAGTCAGGTTATATATTTCAGAGCAAACAGCTTGCTTTGCCTAAGTACTTTTGTGAACTGAACACTCTGCCCTGAGGCAAGTAAATCCAAAGCCAAAGAGGGATGCACCCTTCATATTCCGCTAATTGATTGAAGGGGCAAATGATCTATAGGAAAAGTTGCATCATTAACTTAATTGAGGGCAAAGCCTAATTAGAGGGGAAATGAAGTAGACAGAGCCAGAGACACAGCAGGCCTTCATGCGAGATGTCAACAAACAGACATTGTAACTAAAACCAGACAGAAACCGAAGCACTTCATTTACATCTTTAATTTCAATGTGAAAACATTTACAGTGATTGTGATGTGTTTGTGAGATTGCAGAGAAATGCAAAAATTTAACAGAGTTAAACTGAAATCAACAGGTTTTAGAGTTGCAGAAAAAATCAACTCACTAAAGTTACTTTAAAAAATCTTGAGCAAACTGACCAAAGTTACTTAACACTACATTTGTACTTCTCTAGTATATTTGAACTCTACATTCCTGAGGAAATCCAACAAGAACTACACCAGGAATTTTACCGTAGTGAGTAAATAAACCAAGTGAATTGTGGTGGACCATATTGCTTCAGTTTGACTCTACAGAACTCCTGAATGAAGAGATAAAATGTCACTTCTGTACATTTGTTCTTTAAATGGTTACTCTGTGCAGTTACTTTTCTGGCATTTCCTTGCTTGTGCAAAGAGGCTTCACCTCTCAGAATCACGAGTTCCTGAGCTGTAAACTGGTGATGTTAAATTCTAGAGGCTTGTTAAGTATTTTAAACTTTAGTTTAATATCTGAACTAAAACAGGTGGCAGAGGTCTTTTCAGGAGTGTTTCCACTGTGTTTTAGGGGCTTTTTTTGGCATGCAGCTCCTTCTTTTACCAATTGCAGGAATACAAACAAAACCTTTTCATGAGAAAAGCCACTTAAGTGAAATGAGGAATGCAAGCAGATGTTTTGGCTACAGTGCACGTCTTTAAAGTATAGGCATTATTATACAATTAAACTGCATTCATATGGGTATCAAGCATTCTTTCAAAAGCTGGCCTGCTCAGAGATATGCACCAAATTTTTGTGAGTATATGTAATTAAATATAGATAGATTAATAAATGGAAAGGATAAATTAATTTCATTGTGAAAACCAAGCCTCCAGAAAGCCAGAAAAATCATCACGCACTAATTACCAAAACATTTTGAGATGTCCTCTTTTGTATTCTAAGGAAAATTATCAACAGTTTGCAGCTTCACAAACCTCACATTTTGTTAATCAGTGTAATTACTCACCAAACTACAGACTCATCTGCCTGTTTACATCAATTGGACATTAAAGAGATGCTTCTGTGTCTGTATTTTATTCGTCATACTTTTTGTCCTCTCTGGCCAACACAACCACCCTTATATCCCTTCTCCTTCCATGCAGATCAGCACTTAGCCTCAAAACTTTGTCCTGGATCTGCTAATGCAGCTCTGAAATAAGAAAACTCCCAATGACTTCTTGGAGTATTCTATTAGAGTTGGATAACCATGTCATTCTCAAATGAATTTTGAGTTTATCTTTAAGATAGGTTAGAACCAAGATAACACCCTGGCTCCCTTATAATTCCAAATATCCCGTGCAAATCTTGAAAACGCTTTGGCCTCTTATGCAGAAGACACGAAGAGGCTCCACTGAGTACAGTATTGGTAATTATGCATGTTGTGGGAAAGTGCACATTAAATGCACCTAAAGTTAGCCTAAAACCAGCATGTATTGTGCCATTTGTGAAGCTAAAGACCTTCAGGGCAAATCTCCTTTTAGTTCCTTAAACTACATTAGCTCAAAGCTCATTTTGGTGGAAGATGGCATTTATAAAATTACGGGTTTCAAGACAGCAAAAATTAACAAGTTTACAAATCACTGAAGCAGTCTTTCCTATGCTTTCAGCTTTGTAGTAAAGTTTACTGTAAACCATGTAATAAGAGGAAATCCTGCTTGGATCATACTGGAGTACAATAGTTGAACGTTAACACATTTATTATCACCTGTCACATCCCTATGAATGCATCATTGTGAACATGCATTTGGATCTAGGACAGCATCATTAATCATCGTTCCAAAAAACCCCACAGTAGTTAATTATTTGTCTCTACATATTGCATTTAAATTATCCTCCTCATTAAATCAATTATGAAACAATGTAAGTACCCTAATTGAGCTACTAAAAATGAGAACATTGTTGCAAAAGACAAATGCACAGATAGGACCAAATGCCATCCTGATTTTCAAGTACATAAAATGTATTTCTTTTAGTCTTTACCAGAACTCATACAGCTTGGGAAATAAATTAGGAAACCTTTCCAGGGTGTATTAGCTGGGGTTTGGCAATACGCTGCCTTTGTCATGTGGCTTTTTACAGCTTGGAACACAAGCAGGACCTACTCATGTCTGCTTGTATTATAGACTGTAAGCGTATCTTATGATGTAAAGAAGTTTTTAACACTTCCCAATGAAATATGGAAAACAATGGCAGCTATTGAAACCCTTATGTTTTTGAAAACATGGTATCTGTATACTTAACTCATTTTTTCAAGAGTGGCATTCACTGAAGCAAATATTTATTGACTTGTGTACGTTTGAATTTATTTGTCCCAGGCTCCCCTTATAGTAAGCAAACGGGAACAAACAGTTTTAAGATGTAGTTCATCTGACTTATTTTAGAAACCTGCTTTGGGATAAGATGAATCATATCTTAGAAGTACCTATTATTTTTCCACTGACCCAAAAGGGACACCAAGACTTTGAGGTGTCAAGATAAGGACATCTGCACTTCAGTAATTTAAATTTCAGCCTAAGACCCATCAGCCTGGTGTATAACACAATACAGGCAACATGAATGTGAAAGCTCAAAGGGAATAATTAAGAGTTGCAGGCCTTTGATTTTTTTACAGCTGCAGCATCATAGAAGTTGTGAAGCTATTCCATGGCCTTGATTGTAAGAGTGGTGGGACACAGCCTAGCAAAGTATCCGGGAGATACCTGGAAAATACAGTGCAAACTGTTCTACAGATGGAAATAATCTTATAGACAACAGTGACTAAATTTGTGGAAAATATGGTCCTTCCAAATGCTAATATTTTCTGTTAATATCTTCTGTTTATTTTAATTTTTTTTGCGGTTACAAGGTCCCCATAAAAATATAAATATTTCAAGTGCTGATGTTGGTCTTTCTGTGGTAAAACTCTACTCTGATCTCTAACTGCAGTACTAATTTCATCAAGTACATGAAATCATTAACCATTTTGAAGTCTCCAATTTAATGTCAGCTGGAGTCTGATTTAACTTCAACATTGTTCCAAAATGTTTTCTTATGCTACTTGCTCTTTTAGAAAGGAAAAATATTTAGGGAAATATTTAGGGAAAGTTTTGTTTTGCCATCTCTAGCATGTGATTTTTTTTTTTTTTTTGAGCTAAAAACACTGAAGGATGATTTGCTTCAGCAGAAAATCTGTCCCAGCTTCAGTACTAACTTGAGCAATTTTTGCTTCTTTTTCAGGCACGTTCCCCACAGACCAGTCTCTGTTTTGAGAAGTGCATGAAATGTTGCTGACCAGTGCCCCGAGCTGTCTGGTCTGGTCTGATTGACTCTTGTTTTCTTAATAGGGACACCTTTCCATATAGGTAGCTTAGACTTGATAGCCTTCTCCTTTGGCAGAAACAAACAGTCCCCTGAAAAATGGAGAACTGCACAGTGTGGGGCAACTAATTTATTTTTAGCTTTCTGTTTTGTATCAGGGTACATCAGTAGCATGGCAAATATCTTGATCTTCAGAACTGAAAATCTCATTCTGAGCATTGTCTTCCACTGAATAAGAATTGTTTTCATCATCTTTTCCTGCATAGCAGTTATTGGCAGATTCCTTTCTCTTCAGCCCAACAGGTTGCAACAGGAAGATATATATAATTTTTTACCTTTTGCAATTTCCAGAACAAAATTAGACATGTTACATATTTTGTTAGTTTTGTGGGTTTTATAGGGGATTGTTTTGTTTTGTTTTTAAAAACACAGGAGTTTGTCCCAAAACAGCCCCTTGCAAAATAAGCTGCAACCTATAGTAGTTTTTTTGTCAAAAAAATTTAAAAATAAGTAGGGAATAGAAAGAAATCTAAAAAATAATGTTTCCTTTCATAAAAACCATAATCAATGTTAATTTAAAAGTATATTTTCTATATGTCTATTGTAAATTCCATCTTCTGAGTTTTTTATAAAAACTAACATTTGTCAACAATTACCACTTGGTGCTATATAACACTTCTTTAAAAATATTTGGAGATACCTACTGTGCACTAACTATGGGCAAATGTTGATTGTTAATAGCTTTTATTATATGTGGTCATGTTACTGGTGAAAACATGATGAACTTTCAGAATAATTTCACGCTAAATCACAACCAATTTTATTTTTAACAGCATTGTAAATGGTTACATTAAACTTGCAAAAGAAAACTCTAAATCCAGGAAGGAATAAACAACATAGAATTAATTGACTTAGAAATGGTTTCTTTTCCTCACTCTCTGCACACACTAAAATTCAGCTCACTGTTCATTTAATAAATTGATTACAATCACAAGGACACAGATTGTTAATTAGGAACTAAATGTTACATTCCACAAAGATTGACATGCTCCTTTCCCATAAAATATCCAAACTAATATTTTGTGTAAATAAATGTGGAGTTTTGTGGACACGGTGGCAAAGCAAATTTGTGCGATTTGCCAGATTTACCAAATTGTCAGATTGTCTTTGGATTGAGGAGGTACAGACTCTTTGTGAGCTTGCCACAGACAAAGACACACTGATCCTCAGCACACTGACAGTATCAGAGCCAGTTGTTGCTGTCCTCAGAGCGAAGACACTCCAGCCCAGAAAGCAGAAACATTGGCTGAAGGAAAGGAATAGGGGCAGCCTTGTTAGCAGGGCTCTTTCCCAGGAAGTCAGGAGCTGATCAGCTCCACACTCAGCAGGAGATGTCAACAAAGTCTATAGAAATTATGATGAGCGTTTCAGATTACATGAAGAAATTGTGACTTTCTCAGAAAGGTCATATGTAAAACATTCTCCTTAAATACATTCTCCTCAAATTAGATCAGCAGCTTACACAATATAATTTATTTTAGACATTGCTTCTTAAGAAATAACTGAAAAACCATCTGTAAAACATGCTTTAGAAAGAAAACAGAAGTCAAAGCAAGTGAAAGAAAAAAGAAAGAAAAGAATAAGAACTGAAAACTTAAACAACTTGAAATCACAAATAAAGAAAGGGAAATGTTCTGCTTCTCTTTTTGCTGGGAGGTGGGTTTTACCTGCAGAAAAAATATTATAGTGGTGGCAATAGACACAGCATTTTCAATACTTCTTTGTGGCAAAGAGGGGAAAAAAAAAAAAAGCAATCAAACCCTCCTGCTGCCTGAGGCATGCTCCTGAGCAAAACCCAGCTCCTTAGGCTTGGGTCAGGGAAGACAGGATTTGGCTCAACAGGATGCATGAGTGGATTAACATGACAAATTAACTGTTAATCCGAGCAGTAGCCAACTATTAATAAACTCCTCATGAACACTACCTTAGCAGTTTGAACTCTCAGCTCCTGGGGTGTTTTGAGTTTGGAGGGTGAGTATGAACTAGTTCCCTGTCAGAGGAACACGTAGTGGTCATCTGGGCGAACAAATGCAGGTAAGTCCATCCCACAGCCTTCAAAAAGTTATGCATTCTGTAAGAAATGGACAAGGCACTTCAGACTTTGGATCTGAAAGAAAGAAGCTATTTTGGTAGGGGAAGTGAGTTGGAGGGAAGTGCTCACAGCCTGCCACTTTATCCATGTTGACATAATAGTCGCTAGCTATTAATGTTTTTCCACTAGAGAGCTCTGACTGGCTTTTTTTTTTTTTTTTTTAAGCCCCACAAACTATTACCTTATTATTTGTTAGCAATTGGTTATCAAATCAAAACGTATTTTAGATATCACTGGAAGATTTCCTTTACTACTTTGGAAACGTGAATTAGTCTGACAATTCCCTGAATCCACCTCTATTTCAGTTGTTTGTAAGTTTGGGTTTACTTTTCTTGCAGTCAGTGGAAAATCTCCATGAATATAACTAGTGAAAAAGGAATTTCAACCACATTAATTTAAGTTCAAGTTCTCCAATTTATATCAGTGTAAGGAGAAAAAAGATTTCAAATGATACTTTAATAAAAGTTTTAGTTCCAAGGGCTTATTTAATTTAAATAATTTAATTTTAATTAAAATGGAAAAGAACAACAGGTATGTGACTCAAGTGCCAACAAAAACAGGTACTTTGGACATAATTACACAGGTAAATCTACTTTTGCCTTTACTGAGTGCTTGGCTCTGTCAGTTTAATGAGAATTTTATTCTGAGTGATGACTGCAGGACTAGGTCCTCCATCTCTAATGACTGAATGTCTCAGATATGTTTCAGTCTTACAGCTAGTTTGCATCCCTGCATCTCTATATATTTACTTTAGCAAGCTTTTATTGTCCAATTTAAAAAGTATGCCAAATTTTGGCTGAACACATAAAGTATGAAATACTGTGGAAAAATATGTAGCCACTATTATGATAGGGAGTTTTTCATTTGTCTAGTAAACTATTTTTTAAATTATGCATCAAACAATATATATTTATAAGGGAGGGCCTTTGCTTACTTTTTAAATTCACAAGGATTCAAGAATTGCTTAGTTCTCAAGACTTGAAACATTTGTTTTGTTTCTCATGATGTAGGATACCTTGGTGATGGATTGTAATTAAACAATTCTAATTTTAATTTAAAAAGAGAAAATAAAACAAAAGAAAAGATAAAAATGAAAGAAAGAAGATAACTTTTGGGAAAAAAATCAAAAAACCCACACCAAAACCTCAAACTCAACAGGGTTGCAAGAGAAGAGCAAGAGTAAAAGTTCATTTCAACGTAGTGATTTATAGGGAAAGGCTCAGCAGCTTGCATAAAACCAAAAGGGGAAGTAGTCGAACATTGGGTCAAATCTCCATTCACATGCTTTGTAATAAAAGGCTGACTGTAGCCCTTGAGCCTTGCTTCCAGTCACAGACAATGGCAATTGCAGAGCAAGACTAATAACAGGATTTAGCATAAATCCACCACAGGAAGTGAACAGTTGTACTGGCAAATAATTAGCCATGGAACTTTTTATGGCAACATCAGGATGCTCTCTGTGCTTTAAAGCATTGTCTGCAATTGTGATCAGGAAAAAAAACCAAACTCACTTCTCCTTCCTTGTAGAAGACTTTTACCTGTAGATCTTTTTAAAATAATATTTTAATAATTTTTCTCCTTATTCTAAGTTAGTACCAACAGTATAAGTATTGAATTTGCATTTGAAGGTTTTTCAAAAATGTTTTTTCTTTTCTTTTTTTTTTCTTTTTTCCCCGCACTGATGCTTTTTATTGCAAGGTAAATTGTGTTTATTTTGCATGGCTAACAAGTGGGTTCAAAGCAACACTTTGATCTTGAACCCCTGCCAGATTCCAAGAGCTGAAAGCCCCCCCGTGCAGTAAAGTAGACCTGTACTCACAAAGCCTGGCTAATTTTTAAAGGAATGTCAAAATTACTGGCACAGCTGACTACCGTGGTGCAGTACAGTCTACAGTTTTTCTAATGAATGGAGATCTGCTTTTCTCCATGTATTTACTTGACACTTGTTAGAAAATTAACTTTGCATTCTCTAGATGAGGAATTTCTGTCATTGTATTAAAACAAACAAGCAAACAAAATAAATAAAATTTTAAAAACAGACCAACTACTGTGAAATTTTTACTTTTCATAAGAGATAATCTTTTGGTATCCAATACAATTAGATCTGAAGAAAGCAGTCTAAATTCCTTTGCATTTTACAAAAACTGCAAAGAATTCAAAGAATTTTTGCTAGGGAAGAGCATGCAGGTTCTATGTTAATGTTCTGAATACATTTCTGTACCTTTTGACTTCATCCGTTCTGCCTAGTGAGAGTGATATTCCTTCTCTTGGAAGTGAGACACATTTATGAAACTGAACAAAACTCAATCTCATTTCCATTGCCTTTGTGGAAGACACTGGATAAAAAAACCCCGAAACCTAAAAAACCCAAACATAAACAACTAAACCTGCCCCACCCCCCTCCCAAACTCAAAGCAACCCAAAACCAAATTTTAAAAAATCAAACAAATAACCCCTCCATAAAGCAAACAACGAAAGCACCAACGAAACCATCTGTGAGGAGGCTGTTTCCTTGATGAATTCACTCAGAATTCAAGAATTCAGAATTATTTCAGATGGGGATAGAAATTTCATGCTCAGTTGTTTGGTGTGTGCATCACTAGACTACTTCAGTGAAGAAAAGAAATGACAAAATCCCTGGATGCTGAATCACAATAGAACTTGAGAAACAGATGTTCAGAACTGCACAGTGGTTGTCTACAAACCTGGATCTGGCTCTGTAGAGGTCAAGGAGAGTGCAAGGTACCTCAAACCTCTTAAAGACTGCAAATCATGACTGCAGTGATCAGCTGGATGCTCAGCCTGCACCATGGGATACAGGACAAAAAGAAAATATCTACAAAGTTTCCATGCCTTTCAGAGTTTAGACTTTATCTGTCCAGCTGCTAATGAAAGTGTAGTGTATTCCTGTATAGGACTTTTTTTTTGTTCCTTTTGTGTAAATAAGCAAGATTCACAAACGGATGGAGAAAGGAAATAATATTGGCTATAATGCCACAAGTAAGGAACTGAGGCATAGAAAAATTACCAACAGGATTTTCAGAAGGATTAAAGCAGCATGACATTATTGACTGTGCTGCATTAACATCAAATGTGGTTTGACCCTCAGTGATTTCTTCAAAGTAAGACTGGAAGCAGAACAGGAACCAAACCCAGGTCAATATTCAAGCCACAAAACCATAATTACTCTCCTCATTTCTTTTCTATATTTAGGAGGGGAAAAAAAATAGTGACACATGTGCCTGAAGGGTGACCTGTCATGCTGCTAAGTCTCTACTTATGCAGCTTCAGTCCCTCTCATTTTAACTAACTCTAATTTTGAATGCTGTTTTTGGCATTGTGCCCTGGACTTCTCACAAGGCTTTTTTTGTGGTATTTTTTTCTTTATTTTCTTCCTCTTTTGAGAAGGGAGATAGTAAATGTGAATAATTATTTCTTCATAAAGAACAGAGCTTTTGTAGTCACATTTGGTTCACTGTGATTTCTTAGTTTAAAAAAGGTTAGACTAAATCCATGACATTTATACTATGAAAATCCCTAAGAATCCAAGGGAATCATCCATTTGAGCTTCCAGCAAGAAGAAATATTTTTTAATTTTCTCCTTATGGGACTTGTTTTCTGTATTGTTTTGTTTGCATTCTTGGGGAATTATGCTATGGACATTATGACATGACAAAATGAGTCATTCCATTTTTTTTGGACGACTCATTCAAGATATCAAGATCAAACTGAGAATTTAATAAAATAATTTTGAAAAAGATAAATTTGTCTCAGGATAGTTACAGAAATACAATATCCATTCAAGGGGAATGTGTAGAGTGTAAAAGTTCTGGAATGCAGCCTATACTATGTCTACATACTTAGAGAGGAAGAGAGCAGAGAGAAGTCATTCGAGGAATGGAGAATAGAGTCAGATTTTGAATTCAAAATTCACTCATAAGCTTTTATCAAGCAGTTAGTAGATCAATACACTATACCTGTTCTGTCATGTTTTGTGGCTAGCACTGTCTGTGAAGACTGAAGTGCATCTTTCTTCTAATAACAGCAATTAAATGTATAAAAGCATGTTTTCCTCAGCAGGTTTTATATCTATAAATTAAGAGTTGTATTTACCTGCATAATAAAATAACAATAGCAATAACAAAAATATCTTAGTGTGCATTTGCAACTAAATGCTACAAAGTCAGCAGAATTATGTTGGAAATTCATCAGTGTCGGGAAAGAGGCAGTATATTTGCAAACAAAATAGTTACTGACAGTACCTTGAGTATGTAGACAAGTATTTTTAGACTGTCTCAGTTTTCCCAAGATGAGTCTGCTTGGTGGTTTCACAGAATATTCTGATTTGGAAGGGATCCACAAGGGTTACCAAGTCCATATTTTAAGTAAAGGACCCATACAGGGATTGAGCCCACAACCTTGGTGTTATTAGCACTATGTTCTGAGCTCATCTCAGAATGACATTTGCTGTCATGATGAGCAGGTCTACATTGATTTGGCTGTTCTTAACTGCCACATGGGTTTAATCTGTTTTTGCTATGGAAGATACTGTAGAGAAGCTTCCTGAGAATCAGGAAGCCTGAGTCCTGCACCAGCTGTGAGCTTATTTAACCAAGTTCTGAAAATTAGTATACCTTATGTTTTTGTTATTCAAATTTGCCTTTTATATATCAATTTATAAACTCAGATAAATACAGGAAGAAAGATTCTAATGTTGCTCATTCTATTAGCATTATTTATTATTTTTTAATTTATGTAGGGTGATTTTTTCTAAAGTGGTTCTGTTGGGATAAAAAATGGGAAGTTCCAAGTTCTATGAGAAAAAAATATATTTTCATAATTTCTTCCGTAATTAAATGCATGTCCAATAAAAAAAATTATTGAGAATTTTTAAAACGAGGTTCCAAAGAAAATGCCTATGATGTAGCAGTAAATACTTTCATAATAAGTCATAAAAATGTCAAGGGTTTGCTAAGGAAGTTTGTAGTTGAAAAAAAAAATAGCCAACAGAATAGTAAATGTCAGTACAGTTCATCTAAAGTGTCCCCTGTACCCTTTGCTAGAAGTCAAGAAGAAATAATACATGTTACAAAATATCAGAACAAACAATTCAGGACACACTTTAAGGATGAGAAATTATTTCAGTCATTGTCATCTGAGAAAGGATCACAATAGGGAAAGACCTAAAATGATTCTGAAATTTATGAGCAGGAAATAGGAAGTAGTAGTAAGGGGATCAAACTACCTCTGGTGCAGCTTTTACTGCAACCCAAAGTCCAGACCCAGAATCCACACCGGAAGAATGTGTTATTGCATTGCAGGGATCATGCACCAGAGACAAGACAAATACAGAAAAGGACAAATCAGTAAGAATTGGAAACTGTGTGTTATTGCTAAAGATTTAATGAGGTCACGTTTATAGAGGGGGGGATTTTCAGCACTTTATGAAGTGAAGGGTCAACAAGAACAGCCTTGAAATCCAGCAGGTTGTTTTAAAGCAGTGACAGTTTATCCCCCGAGATAAAGCTCGCTAACACTTGCAATATACCACATATGTAACACGGGATTTGAGGGTTCTCACAGCACAACTGTTGGGCTGGAAGCAGGTATCAATCAAAGACGACACCACAGCTCCAAGAGTTGTGCAAAACCTGAAGGATGAAGACCTCCTCTGTGTTGTCTCTTCTCTCTTCCCACAGAAAAATAGTAATCACTGCATCCTGGACACAGGATTGAGGGTCTCAGGTACACTAAGAAGGATCTCCACCCACTTTAATCACTTTGTCTAATTGTCAGCAGAGAGGAACGAGGATCTCAACAGGGCAACTTATCCCATCCTGGTAAGTGTCAAAGCTAGACAAGAATACTCCCCTCAGATATTGACTTACCACAGAAAAAGAAGGTAGAATGAGTTGTGTACATAATGAATAATGGTTACATAAGTCCAGCTTCTGATATCCTCTCTTGAGAGAGAAATAAGCATTTTTTAGAGTCAATTCATCTGGCCTGCTTTAGATATGTTCTCTAAAACAAAATTAATCATGTGAAAGAATTATCCAACGTAGTCTTGAAAACTATTTTGCCCTGTATATAACTGCAGTTTACCAGCCAACCTTCACATTAAGTATCTTAAATTTAAAATATCAAATGTAAAGACTACAAATTCCACCAAACATGAAATTATTTTTACTTTTAGGTCTTTGTCTTGAGGACTTACAGAAAAAGGGGAGGGAAACAACAGAAGAGTGGTTTTACTTCTATAAAAGAGGAATTAATAACTCAGAAAAATTAAATAAAATTCTTCCTATGGACCCTCATTCCAGGACCAGTCAACAATAACATGTGTCTTTGACAATCTGTGCATGCACTGACAGCCGTCAGGATGCATTCACAATAGTTGTCAGGAATTGGCTTTGAGACCTGAATTATATGAAGGAAAACTAGTTAAAATTTCTAAAGAAATGATGCTGAAAATAAAAGCATGTAATTGACAAAACTAGGAGGCAAAGGTAAACAGAAAATTGCTGCTTTTCTCTTGAAACGATTATAGTCAGATTCATTCCATTTCTTATATGCTTTATTTGATGTTTATTAGTAAATTCATGGTCCAGTCTTACACAATAACTTAGTTTAGAAACTCGTCAAGTGAATTCTGAGCAAAGAGATGAGCACTATGAAATCATTCCACCCTGAAAATTTACTTAACCCTGAAAAGGGGGATTGAACATTAGTGAATAATCTTTTTCTAAAGTATTAACTTCAGTAGCAAAGAAATCAAAATATCTTTGAAAAAATTGATAGCAAATAAGCATTTCTGTAAACTAAAAAGCTGTGTAATCTGATTATGTGCATTTCAAAACTAAAGATTGACTGTAAATTGGATGGTTTCTACAAGGAGTGATTGGGCTGGGTGTAAGAGTAAGCTAAACCATGTGAGTATGCAGCACTGAGCTTGTCCCGGCCACAGTGTGCAGAAATTAAACGTTGTAGCTTCTATTTTTGTGGAAAGAGCAGGGGTGGGGCAGGGGGAGCACAAGACTAAGGGCATGTATACACATCTCTATATCTATCTATTTATGTACATATATATATATGATATTATATTTTAAATAGAAACACAGTTTATGCAAAATCCACATTTTCAAAGGATAAATTCCTTTAAAATCATAGAGAAAGCAAAGACTAGGGCTTTTATTTCAGCTAATATATTCCTTTGCCTCTGAATTGGTTCCCTTGAGGCACTGTTCTGTAGGTTGATAATCCTCACGATTAGAAAGTGTTTTCCTGATATTTCACCTAATTATACCCATCCATAATCTCTTCCTCAAAACCTCTCCTCATTTTACCTCTTTGGAATCCTCTAAACAAACCTTTTCTTTCAGCTTGGTCTTTCAGCTAAACAAGCCTTTTCAGCTCAGTAGCCGGCTATGTAATACCCCACAAAACTGGAATCCAAATCTGCAAATTGCTGAGCATCTCCAAATTTCCTTAATTTATAAAAAACAGTGTAAGTTCTTACCTTCTCACAACTTAATGATCACAATTAATAAAAATGTAAGCATTTAAAATAAACAAAATATTCAGCCTTGCTGAGTGTGTAAAATATCTCAATTCATAAACCGTTTTCTTTTCAGCTGTCTCTTGTTCCATGAAAGCCCAAAATGACAATTTTGGTAATAATTATTATAAAATATTTCCTTTCAGGAAGCTCTGTATCTAAAATGTGTATGTTCTGGGAAGAATATAGTTTACTCTGATAATATTCTGGGAAGACAGAACCTTTAATTTTAAATGTTCAAAAATAAACCTTTCACTAATATTTATAGGCCTAATTATGTGCTGGTGAGTGCCACAAGTCCTGGCATAGATTCTTACATATGCCAGCTTCCACAAATTAACGACTTTTACTTTAGCAATATACTAAGCTGCAGTATCTTGAAAATAAGTGACTATAATTTTCTTAGACATTGTTCAGCCACCACTAAAAGCCCTTTTCTCCTGTCTCTATTATACTACCTGTACTAGACAATAAAGCTGTCCCCAGTGAAGGTCTTAGGCTACATCGCCTTTCCATTGTTTTTAGACATCTAAAGAGAAAAGACTGCAAGCTCTATCCTTTTGGGATGTGGGGACACAGTCACTTAGTGCCTCAAAAAAAGATAAACCATATGTTTTGAAAGAAAAAGCCAAACAGCTAAAAATAAAGGTGCATGTGCATAAATGTGCATTAAGCTTCTTGGATTTCTTCTCTTCTTTAGACTCTTGGCAAACTACACAAGAGAATTGCTTCTCATGTCAACCAGAATACCTTCTGGAGTTTCCTGCTCAAGAGCTGTAAGTGAAGGCAGTGTTTGATATAAAATTAGTATTCACATGATTAAGGGCATAGAAAATGCTTCCAAGATTGTCACTAATTCCAGACAAAAAATGAGAAGCCCCTAAAGTTTTTAGGAGTCTGGCAATGGCAAAGCTGAAAGACCTTTCACACGACTCAGACCTCTACTGGATAGATCTTTAACCACTCAGAGACTTGGAAACACTTGGTGTAAATACATGATCAACCCAGCGGTGTATTGTGTTCTGTGTAGTCAGGACTGACAGAAAAAGTGCACAAACACTCAGGTAACAGAGCCTGCAGCCAATGACACAAAATTATTGAGGACAGTCAAAGCTGACTGAGTAGAAATGTAGCAGCATCACAGGGTAATAGGGTTTCTGAGGAACAAAACATCAGGTGAAATTAAATCTGAGTAAGCAGAAAGAAACATAGAGGGAGAAAATAAACCTAACTAAATATACATTTTCAACTACATTTTATCGGCCAGGAAGACACTGGAGTCATTACAGACAAACTTTAAAAAAAACTTTATTAGCAGCTGTAGAAATGTAATTTTAATCTTATAAAATATAAGGAAAATATTTTAAAAATAAAAACATCCTTATGCTATGTTACAAATCAACATCATAGTCCCATTTGGACATTTTTTTCTGAATCTGGTCACCTGCCTCATAAACACCACAGCAAAAAGTAGCAGCCAAAAAATTAAAATCAATAAAATCAAAGAATAAAAATCTTTTGCCTTGCCTTGCCTTGCCTTGCCTTGCCTTGCCTTTGCCTTTGCCTTTGCCTTTGCCTTTGCCTTTGCCTTTGCCTTTGCCTTTCTCTGTCACCACATAAAGATAAGGAGGCAAATGTGCAGTTGGATGCAACTGTTATAAAAATTGTGGAGGACAGATGCTTGTCCTCTGACTCAGGAAATCCCTTAACTGCAGAAAGGGAATAGTGTTACTGTATATTTTCTGTTTCCTTACACTTCCTCCCTCAAGCACCCTTTACTAGGCACTGTTCCCATTGATTCCCAATTTGCATATAAGAGTTTCATTGCTCCAGGCCAGTGCCTGACTGTATATTTGAGCCAAGTGAGGAAGATGTGGACCTTATAGAAATTGTTAAAATGTTTGGCTTAGGGCTGCATAGTCTGTCTCCAACACATACTCCATTATCACAAGGCTGCCTTTTCAACATTCTCTTCTTCCAAGCTGAGCAGATCCTGGACACCTGCTCCTCAGGGAGCTGAGGGCCTTCTTTATTTTGCTTTACTAAGTGTGCTGTTTCAACTGTCCACTGGCTCAGCCACTCAGTGGCAAGTTATAATGAAGATGGATTTGGGTAGTGAGAAACAAAGACAAACATTAAAACTCTCTTCTTTATCCTGCTCCCAGACTCAGCATCAATCCTCCACTTAACACTCCTCTATCCTCCCTGTGTGCCACAGGCCCAGGGTGGAGGTGGGTATGGTCAGCAGGTACAGTCAGTTTCTCTCTTCTTCTCCGGCCCACTCACATTCTTTCCCGGCACCAGTGTGGGCTCTCCATGGCCTGAGATGAGTGAGGCACATCCTTCTATCATCTTGGAGCTCAGAGAAAGGCATAACTGGGTTGTCTGGTGAAGGAACTCTTGGAGGCCACTAAAAGGTCCTGTCTACCAGCTACTGTTGAACACATGGTATTTCACTAAACATACTTTAAATCTCAGTAAATAACCTTACTAATATGGATATGATTTAGATACAGAACTCTCATTTTCTAAGACTATGTTTTGTTAGAAAACAGACTATATATATGTTTGAAAGGAAAGAAAAACATCACCAAAAATCATCATTCATAGACAGACAGATGCAATTTATTGTCTATAAATAAAATCAGATAACATTTTCAGATAAAACTCTTGCCCTAAAGATGTTTATCTCAACCATGTTTTCATCAGACCATCTTTATGAGCTTTTCTTTATCAAATAAGAGGCTGTTCTATCAACACAGCTAGAGATAGAGGGAGGAAAGGTAACATGTCCTTTTGGAGCAAGTCATCTAATCTGACTGCTGCATCATTTAAGCCACCTGTTATTTGATCCCTGACCTTGCCATGAGAAATTGCTTAGTAGTAAGCTGCAGATTTCCATTGGCAAACATGCTGAAAGTGTACTCAGAGAGTGGTTGTTGATTAATTATGCATACTTCATGTCACTGAGATCTCTGAGCATGTCAGAGGACTGGAGACAGAAGGAGGTGTATTGTTTCTGATTTTCTCTACTACATAACATTCTCAGTTTGCACAAACAGAAGGGTCAATGCGCCTTGCTGTTTTTGACAAACTTGCAGATAATATGTTTATAGATGAAAAACTCAAAAATCTTATGTCAAATCAAACCAGTGAATTAGACACCCTAACATCTCCAGACTGCTGCCCATGGATGGCCAAGGTATTCTCTGGGTGAGGGAATGTGTTTGTGTATATATATATGTATGTGTATATGTATATATACAATATCTTAGTTGTTCAAATAACTGTTTAAGAGGAAAGATTTCCAGCCAGGGGTGTTTGCACAAAGGTGTTTCTCAGGTACCCTAAGAATCTGAACTAATACGATTTTGTGTGAGAGCATCATTCTCTCCTAAATCTGGTCTGTACTCCCAAAAATGTGCAAGTCACAGGGCCAGAAAAACAGCAGGTAAGGAAGAGCTTGACTCTAGAACATCAAGGAAAACAAAATTTTAAGGAAGACCTATTGTTGTATTTCTCTGGGTTAGGGTTTTTTCCCTCAAGGACCCCCTGAAACTTGAAGCCTAAAACCTATAGGATTTGACCCTCCATTCCTTTCTTGACCTAGTAGGTTGAGCCCCAGCTATCTTCTGGCCAGGAATCTAGATAAGGCCATAGTCTCCTTTGTTCCCTCTCTTACCCTTCCTACCCACCCTGGACATCCATCGAGAATAAAGCCTGGAAAAGACACAGGGTAAGAGCCTCTTTTGAATCTTTTGTCCTGTCCATTATATATTCCTCCTAAGGACTGAGCTAGCCAAACAGCCCTGGGGGCTGCAGGGGGGATATATCAACCTATGTTGTACCTCTTAATAAAAATGTTTCCGTTTCATTTTACTTTAAATTTCTACTGGATATAAAACATGAAACCACCTATATATAAGAAAACCCAACTGAAAATGCTCCCTGAGCCATCATCTCACTGCCCCACACTGTGAAGCAGTGACTAGACCACAGAAGTAGTTTGCAATAGACAGAACCCCTTTTGGTTACCTAGAATTAATTGAATTTATAGACTAGTGCTCTATTCAGCAGTATGTCATATTATATTTGCTTAGGTCTTTCCGTTTCCTTTTTACACCCTCAACCCAATTTTGTACCTCATCTTTTTTTTTAAAGAATCAAACATTGCACACTGTGCTCATATGCTGCCTCCTAGGATTCCACCAACTCTTCTAAGAAACATGCAAACTTGAAGGCCTTCACAATGGATTACTTCTCCAGAAAGTGTATTGTTATATATATATATATTTTTTTTTTTTAAACCAGGAAATGTAATTTGCAGCTGTGTTACTTATCCTGGAGTGATTAAATCTCCCCATATTTCTGCACAGTATCTACCTGTCTGAGGTAACTTAAATAACACTGAGTTACTGGCAAATTTTGCTGCTTTCTTAGTTTTGCTGAAAATGGGAAGAGAAATGAACACCGGAGAGGACAAAGATGTTAAGGGTACATGGGAAAGCCAAAAGTCTAATGACTGAATCAAAGCCCATGCTGATAGATCACCTATCATGCTGACAGAGATTTGGTACCTGAGCTTTTGGCTCATTTTCTGAAACAGCACTTTCTAAACACAAATTGCTACGAATGTTAGTCTACCAGTCATTTAATA
This sequence comes from Argya squamiceps, assembly GCA_037834095.1. NCBI lineage: Eukaryota > Metazoa > Chordata > Aves > Passeriformes > Leiothrichidae > Argya > Argya squamiceps. The sequence goes on along the minus strand of JBBMKD010000001.1, from coordinate 68,398,549 downwards.
TTTCAGCTCATTTGGAATACAGTTTAGTAATTTATTACTGATCACTGTGTTCAGATAACTCCTTTTCTTTACACTTTAAAACCTGATAGTGCCTCATCACTATCAAAAGATATTAAAACAAAACAGTCACCAGAAATTCCAGGTAAAAGATACCATCATAATTCAAACTATATTTATCTAATTATGATGTCTTATTATACACAGAAACACTTCTCCTTTTAGATAAATATTATTTTCTATAGTTTTCAATCTAGTCACCTATCCTTTCCAGACAAATAGAAATGGCTCACAAACGAAGAAGTAAAGAAGGAGCTTCCAGCTCCTGCATTTCTTCAGCATCCCACACTAAAGACCTGCTCCTAAAATATAGAGAAAAGCACAATTAAGTTTTTAAGGATGATCTTGAATATGGGATGCTAAATGCTAAAGGTCTACAAGTGATAAATATACCTTTAATGCTTTAGCTTCCGTTATTATGAGAATCAGGATAGGTTGACAAAAGAAGGTCTCATTAGAGAAAAATGGAAATTGCTTGGGGAGAAAAAAAAGAAAAATTGAAGGGGAAGGGACAGGTGAGGGGACCAGTGAGGAAATACTGTAAGAAAATGGATGTGGAGACTATGGGAGGGATTAGTCTGTTTAGGTGAAGCAGAGGGTAACAAAATGTCAAAAGATCACACGGGTAGGAAGATAGCAGGGAGGAATGGGGCAGATAATTACATCCTCTGCACACACTGCTGTCTGCAGACTGAAGCAGAGATTAAGGTCCCAGGATGTCAGCGAATCTTTGGCAGAAACCACTGACCACAAGCACCAGCTCTCTGGCTGGTTTGTCTGGCCTTTCCAATCCTCTCCAGCAGTGACTCACTGATGAGAAGTTGCTCTGGCCTGAAGCAGTTGATTATTGGTCTCCCACAAACAGAGCTCGTAAAAGGGGATACCACTCTTGCTCCACTTCTCATCATCTTAATATCAAAGCCGATACCTTCCCATTTAAAACCTTTTAACTAAGAACAGGAAGGAAAGCAAACCCTGTTCCACCAGCTGGTCTGGCAGAAGGTGACCCACAGCATGGAGTGGGTCTTCTTCTGTCAAAGACCATTTGCACCTTGAGTGAATGACGTATTCCCACTAGCCTGGGCAGACATATCTCAGGTTGACTGCTTGTGAAGTTCAAAACACAGCCCTTTTTTCCCCCATGAGCTTGATTTCTGCACAGAGTGGTCAAATAATTAGATAATAAGTCTTTAAATGCAAAAGTAAAATTGAATTTCATTTCTAGAAAGTTTTACTCTTCCTCTGCCCACTCCCTTTGTTTCAGCTGTGTGCATTCCTCATTACTTTTAGAGCTCAGTAAGCAAATTTACTTTACCTTAAAGTGATCTTTAGAGAAATCTGTTTTAGGGAGGTTTTAGAGAAATATATTTTTTCCTAAGTAACTGTTTTATAGCATTTAAAATGTTGTGGCATTTTCACTTAGATAGAATCTATCTCTTTTCTCCCAAATGATTAGTAAAGGATGCTTACTAGCAATAAAATAACCTTTTCTTATAACTTCAATGCAGTTTTTCTCCTTTAACTCCATTAATTCTCAGTTTAGTGCTGTTTCTTTAAACTGGCTCTCCCTGAAACAACTGCAGTATTATTGATTCAGGTTCTGATTTTCTGATCTCACCAAGTATCACATTTTGCTTTCATGCAACCACAGAGCTGCAAAATGGAAAAATACCCTGTTAAGTGCTCCCCTTCATGCTTGCAGTTAAAGTCTTTCTGTTCCTTTTGATTGATATCTCCATTGCTATCAAAGAGCAAATCCTCTAAAAATCATATAAAATGTGCACAGCTACTTTCTAATGTGCTGAGCTTTCTGAAAAATATTCCTGAGACACAAGAAAATGTATGCCCTTTGTGCCCTTTGGAAAAAAATAAGGTCCAAGAAGTGGTGAAACAGATTCTTAATGTTTTTCTCTTAAATTTAATTTATGTGAAGAAAGTGTAATAATTAATTTAATGAAGGTTTGTCCCAATTTTAATTTTTGAGGAGATGCTGAAACTATAGGCTGGTGCTAGAGAGGGAGGCATGCTTTTGCATGTGGCTATTGCAGACAAAACATGGTAACCTGTTGTCCAGAATGCTACCCAGCAGGCAAACCCTTCTACAGAGAGCTTGTTACCCTATTCCTCACTTCACAGCCACAGAGCATTCTCACAAAATTCTCACAAATTCTTCCCAGAAATAAGGTGACCATATCATATTTTCTTGTTAAAGCTTTACTTTACCTAATCTTGTCCAGAACCAAAGTGAAACTGCAAATAGAAAATGTATCTTTACAATAATATTCAACTGCATAAAGCACTTGTTGTTAAATTAGTTGGTTATTTTTATTTGTTGATGTCATTAGAGATCCACATTTTTTACTATGGAGCTGGACAGACAGAATTAGTCCAAAATTGTATGAACTGGTTGCAATGAAATCTAAAATGGAGCAAAACTCCCCTGGACTCATGAACTTTTAAGTGCAACATGTGCAGAAGACAGTTTCCAAGAACAACCTCTTCTCTCAAAATTTTTGGTAGAGACCAGAAGTAAACAGGCAAACCTACTGTTGAGCAGAGGTAAGGGGAAAGGTTTTATCTGTCTGGACTTTCATATTACCCACATCCCCGTGAACCCTCTAAAGACCTATATCATATTAACTGTGGGAACACGCAGAGCGTGCTGGCTGCAGGCCAGTCAGGAGTTTCAGAAACAGCTACAAGTTAGTTGAAACAGGTGCATGTAATAAAGAAGCCTGAAATAAAGGACCAGAACAACTGGCCTGTGTCAAGTTGAAGTTACTGTTACACAGGGCTGTTCAGAATTTTCACAACAAGTTCCAAAAACTTCCAAATCTGCACGTTGCTTTTTAACTTTGGAAAACTGATTCATTGAAAAAGTATAAACCAATGTATTTTCCACTTACAGATGGACCTAATATAATGCAAAACCTTTACATTTTTTTGAAACCTGTGCTGTTTGAATTGTTATTGTTGTACAAATTTGACCTATCTAGAAACAAATACAGATGAAAAATGTGTGTTTTAAAAGGCCAAGGAAAAATTTAGGCATCTGACCTCTTAGCCCAGAACAAAAGCAAAAATCATGTACACATGTTACGTACAGGTCTCTCCCGTATGTTTGTAGAAAGCTCTACTTTATATGTAGGCAAAGGAGAAAAGAAGATAAGGAGCCCTAGTGAATGTGAGGACACCTTCCTAGCTCAGATCAGACATTATCTCTGGACAGGGTTTGGAAGCCCTTCTCTTGCAAAAGATCTGTGAAAGTTTGTCCTCCACTTCCCACCTCGAGCATCTGAAAAACAAAGCAACACGCTCACCAATGAGTCAGATTACATTTTCTGGGCATTGTAGCATGAATTTTCTTCAGTATAACCTTCTAGATGCTCACTTTGGCAGCACAAGTTCGAAAGCCCACGACATCCCTGTCCTGTGATTTGACATGCCAATAATACTAGCATTGCGTGAATCAACATACATACAGACCAAGTCACAAGTAACACCCAATACGCAGACAAAGCCAAATTTTTACCAGTTTTTCCACATAAATGTTAGATGTAAGAAGTGCCAACAGTTTCCATCATTAAGATGTGCACCTGGGAAACAGTCAAAAAATGTTCTTTAAACAAAGCACTACTAAGAGCACAAAGTAATTTACATAAGCAAGGATGCTGTGGTGAGTTATACATTTTCATTAGTAAACAAATTATCAGCTATCAGAAACAGCTCATTGATTGTATTTGGTATCCTGGTACCTTTTTTATTTTTTTTTGTCTCCATAAAATCAATATTCAAATCCTTCAGAGTTTAAAAAAAATTCTTTGAAACTGGTAATAAGTACTTCCTAGAAATATGTACTATTTCCCTGGAACTGCAGTGTCAATAGCAAGAAAATAGGGTCTGGTAAAATCACTTGAGTGCTATTTCACTTTTCCTTGGTTTAGAAGATGAAAGTTAAAGACGTTTATGGATTAACTGGATTCATTTTTTCTATGGGATTTAAGGCAGTGTATTTTCTGCCAACATTTTCAACATATGGAATTAATGTTATAAATTTAATGATCTTAGTGACATAAAACTAAGGGTAATAGAAAACAAAACCAAAATTCTTACAGAACATTTTAGTTATGAATGTACATCAAGTTGTGCAAGTTGGAGTTGTAAATATTGTAGCTTATTGCTCACACAACACAGTTCCTCACTAAAAACTGTCAGCGGAAAAATTCTATGCCCATATCTTTTATAGCAGCATTAAAAAAAATCCAGTTAAGTCACTGATATTAAAAAAATATACTGTGTAGACAACAGAATTTTAATAATTTCTTGCCATCACCTTTAAAAGGTAAAAGACAGTGAATCCAATGGCTTTCATGTGTCCAACACATGCATCTGATTTTGTTCCTTTTCTTCATATCTCCTTTTAACCTGGGACATAAAAACAGTGGCAACAGTGAAAGACATCACTAAACATCTAAAGATATCTGAGTATTTCTAAAAATCTCTGAAATGTACTCTCAGTGGGTAGCCCTCCACAGTAGAGGAACAGCACAAGAGCAAATACTTTTACTGATATTTCTGTATAGGAAGGACACTTAGACACCACTGACCTTTTTGTGTGTTCTCAGGAGTTATGCTGTTAGGAAATTCTAACTTCTTGTAGGATTGCTTAAGCCCAAAGGGTAAAAGAATGGTGATTAAATATGAAGAAGTCCACTTGCACTTCACTTTGGTGTTTTACAAATAGCACAGAAGTTTGAGCACAGTAAAAGTAAAGGGGAGCTCAGCAAGCCAGACTCAGTTTTGGTAGAAATAAGAGAGGCCTTAGAAAAGGCTGTCCAAAAGCCATCCGAAAATCAAGATTTTAAGAGCATCTTTATAGAGATGGTGATATAAACTATAACAGGACATTTCTGGAACAGTATAACGCTGGCTTCAGCAACAAAAGCCATATGGCAATGAAAGAAATGGACAGCTGTAATACTGAAACACTAAAATGAAATAAAATTTGATAGCCAGGAACTGTCAGAAAGCAATTAAAAAAATTAAAACCACCGACATGCATAAAGAGAGGCAAAACATTTATGAGGAACAGAAAGTATCATTAATTGTAACGACTTCAATTAGCTTCTTAGGATCATCAACTCTATGATTGCAATAAAGAACCTCCAATAAAGTAACATCCCCTCTTTAGACAGGCTTCCTATGTGCTCCTAGGAAGACAACTAATGTGCACCCACTAGATGCCAGTCTGTAATGTGGGAAAAGCTCTTCCTAACCTGTAAGACCATGCTTTGGCTGGAGTCCAACAGAGTAGGCTACTTAGCCATAAGAAACAAGAAAAACAAACCCCAGAACAAGGTAGATGGAGGCAAAGAAAATAGATATTAAAGGAAGTCTGCATGAAGAAATTTAAACTCTTTCCAGCCCAGTTATGGTGTGCTCCTGCAGGTTATGGACAACCCAATCCTACCATAGTGATAGAACTTCTCAGGCCTTCCCACACTTCTCTCCTCCACACATGAATCTCCCAGTCAGAAGCTGCTATACTCTCTATAGCTCCAGGTGCACCTCTTCCTGAGAAAAAGTCCAAGGAGTAGGAAGTAGAGTGTATTTGGCAAACCCCTGACACACAGCTGATATTTTCTCATACAGAGGGAGAAAAAGCTGTACATTCATGCATCAAGATGATGATTCAGGGAACCAGCAGAAGGTTAAGCGTTGAAGTTGCAGCTGCACATATGCAAGTGGTAGTACAGGTTTTCTTATTACCAACTTGCTGGAAGTCAGATCCATACTGAGAAATTCAGGTTCCCCACTTCTACCCTCTCTCATGATGTATACGCTACAGGAACACCATAGCCATGGTTTTGAGTAAGTGAGGGTGTCTTCTGTGAAACTTTGAGAATGCTGGACTCCTGAACTCTCTGACTAAACTGCTGCAGCACCATGGAGGCCAGAATGCAGAACACTTCCATTAAATGTATTAAGCAAAATGTGCTTCTGCAGCATGGAAAATGACACTATGAACAATGGGGGTTTTTTCCCATTTTCCACTTCATTATCATATACTTCTTGTTATTTACAAAAAGGAAAATATGATTTAACTTGAACAAAAGAGAAAAATTGATGTGGAAAAAATTTGTACTAGACAAAAATTTGAAAAAAGCCTCAGACCACAGTAACAGCCAGTTCTTATAGACCTTCAGGAAACAAAAATACCGGCATTCTTGGTGTAAATGCTCATCACAAAGAGCAGAGAGTACTCCAAAGGTGGATGCACAGAGCCAGTGTGCTGTGGTTGAACCCCAGAGAGTGTTTTTGCAACACACAACACTCCTGTGACCCACATCCAAACACACACATGTGGGTGGGCATCCATAGCAGGAGCTGATTTCACACACTAATAAAGCTTTGGAATTCCTTACCAGTGCCTTGGACTCTATCAGGGAATAATTAAAGTATGATAATCACAATGACAGAATGATATATAGACTTGATAAAAACAAATACTTGATTTATTTTTTTTTAAACATGTTTAGGTACTCAAAAAAGAAAGTTAATCTGACTAAACTCAAAAGCCTTATGAACTTCAGGAGAGACAGAAGTTTCAACCTTCAGCTGTCTGAGACAGCATTGCATGTGTACTTCTTATTTCACATAGCTACCTGGCATATCTTCAGCAAGTATCAAAGTTTTAAGCATGAAATTTGCTAAGTTTATGCCACTGATAAAAAAAATAAACCTTGACTGCCATAGATTTTCTACAGATGTCTAGATAATCCTTGCTATCCAAAGTAGTAAATAAAATTTTAATTTATATTTGCTTGCAAAATATTTAAATAAAAGTAACGATCTAATTCAAACATTCATAACTGAAAACAGATTATTTAAAGGTGACTTTTCATAATCCAGAAGAAAAAACAACTATCATCAAGATTATAGACAGCAAAAGCAGACTCAATGAAAATAATGAGCTTCAGAATGGAACTGCAGTTATAATAAAGAGAAGTTATGTGATAAAAATATGGAGATAAACATCAGAGGGAAATTATACCAAAGACATCTTTTCATTCTTTTTATAACACAGCAGAAGGAGTCATTACATTTAAAAAACAAAAAAAAAATTGAGAAAAGGAAATTCCTTTTCAAATTATGCATAATTAGACCATGAACTTTATTGGCACATGATATTGTAGAGAGCAGAAGGTCAGCATTATGTATAAAAGGACAGTGCAAAAAATGATGATATACTATGCAGTTTAAATTGTCCTTTTACAAAGCATAAAACATACCTGCTGCATTGAAGGATTCAGAATATCTTGTCTCTACAGGCAAATTATTCCAAGCTATCTTCAGTGGAGTCTCTTGCACATTCATTTGTGGATTATAACAATACAATTTAATACAGAAATCTGAATGAGACTGATTAGTTTAATTAACTCTGCCAATTTCTAAGGAGTTGAACGCTAGGCTTATTTGCATGTAATACAAACCTGATGAAGCGTTAGATTATAAAGAATGCAAATTGGCTTAGTATGCCAGAAGTGCTAATGCTACAGTATTGAAAGTCAATGGAGTATACTTCTACTAGACAGCATTTCAACATTTGCTCAACTAATTACATCAACAGATTTTTTTCTTCAGAACTTTCCTTAATATCAGATTCTTCAAATATTTTTTTCTACCCATTGTGGTTTGTTTGGTTTTTCTGTTTTGTTTTTTTTTTTTTTTTTTTCTTTTGGGCTTTTTTTTTTGTTACTGTTGGGGTTTTTTTTGCTTCTTTGTTCTTCAATAAACATATGACAAAATCACAGAAGTGGACCTCTGGGTTAACTGGAGTTCAGACCTAGAAATAGTGGAGATATAGGTCAGTGACAACAAATGGAATGCAGACAGAAATCCATGTGTGTTGAGATGGATGGACTGTAGGCCTCTAAAACTCTCCAGCACTTTCTGGGAGCTTCCTTCCAGAAGCACAAGGTTCTTTTACAAGTGAGTTGTGAAATGCAATTTTGGAAAATGTTTTACTGGAACAAAAGAAGGATTTTTTTTCTCTTTCCTTCTTGGTTTTGTCTTTAAAGAGACTAAATACAAACCAGGAAAACTGATAACCATAATTTGTTTTATTACTTTAGAGACAGACAGTACTTAAAAAAGAAACAAGCAACATATTTGACAAGTTTACAGGAAAAAATACAGACTGTAATGTAGTTTGTCACACGTAGCATTCCTTGGTAGGTTAGATAAATAGTTCTTGAAGAATACTGAACATGAATATGCCAAAAACAATTAAAGTTGCTGTGAAAACTATGATATTGTACAAGGTAAAACCTACAGCTACGCTACAGAAGATCTACAGTACTGTACATGTACAGAACTGTGCAAAGCTGCCAGGTTTTGCTTCACTGAACTTCTTTAGCAAAACCAGAAAATCTTGCCTGTAGGGCCAGGACTCTTAAATGTAGACATAAGCATATAAACGCCTGAAAGGTGCAAACACTGTAGAGTGAAAAGAATTATTTAGGAATACAGACACATCTTCGAATACAGAAGAATAAAATGAAGACAGGGAAAACGGGCTTAATGTAACGTACTTTACAGCAAAATGCTTTTCACTCCAGAAGAGACAGCAAAAACATGGCAGCTGTATTTCCTGAAAAATTTTGGTGATGCACAATGCCTGCACTGTTAGTGAGCTTGACTAGAATAAGTGAAGGCTGCTCACAAGGCTCCTGCCAAGAACAGGTAATTGTTACAAGCTAAATGGAATATTAGGTGTCTTTGGTGAATTTCTGTATTAATGATCATACAATCTCATACGCTGAGACTTGTCAGGTCTCAGCATGGGGTAAACTTAATTTCTCTTTGTAGTGTGCATGGTAGCTTGACTTTTAATTCTTACTGAGAGAAGAATATTTCTGGCAAAGATTTTACAAGTGAATCTATGGAATCCAGTTCTTATCACAATTTGAGCACAAATCTTATTTACTGACAAAGCTGACAGCCTCAGATACTGGAACTAAAGGTTACCAAATCTATTTTTTTGGGAAAAAAGCAACATGAACTGTAACTTCAGAAACAAGAGAATAAAGTTCTTGCTTTGTGTTACACATTAAGTAATAATAACAGCTTGCGCTGAGGAACAATCTTATGCTCTGAGATGTTTAGTGCTTCTTTTTCCTGAACATACCAAGAATGTAAAATGTTTTAATGTGCAAAATGAATGAATATTTTTTTTTTCTTTTCAAGACTAATGCAAGGGAAAATCATCTTATCCAGATATCCATTTGGAACCTATGGGTTTTGTATTTTTACAATAAGGTCTACATAATAAAACAGAAACATATGATCATTTAACACTGTGTTGTTGAGGTTGAAGAACTGTTATTTTCTCAGACAAAAAAACATAGCACCATCATTACACTTTTATTTCTGTCTTTTGCATAGTTCTGGGGACACAGGAAATCTTGATAAGGCACTTGATGTATATGTTACTGAGCTCTGCTGCATATATGTATACCCGTGACCGCATCACAGAGTAGCACCAGAGCACACAAGTAGTCTTAGCACAGCCAAAGCCACCCTCAACCCTCTAAAATAATTTACAGTAAACAGAAATATCTCTGAGCACCAGGTCCACTCTATTTACTATTAACCTGTGACATGTAAGGCAATGGTGTTCATCCTGTCCCCACTTGGCAGGCATGTAGAGATAAGGAAACCACCAAGGATAGGAAGAATTGATTTTTTTCTCCCTCAAGAAAGGCTGGCTCTGTTCTGTCTATAAAATACATTGAGCAAATTGGCTTTTGCACTACATCAGGGCGGTAATCCATGGAAGAAACAGTGCTCAAAGACATGGATGAAATCATTGTGTTACAGCCTGTGGATATTGTGCTGCCTCCCTTTCTGGTACCAATCTCCCGGGTTGAATTGGAACCTGTATAAGCTCTCCTCATTATTCCCAGCTGGCATCTGACCTAAACACTGTGATGCCTGGTTCATAGGCAGATGGACTCTCAAGAAAAAGATCATCATTTTCTAAATTCATGAGCTGAGTGACCTGGAAATAAACAATTGGACCTTCCAGTACTTCCAACAGATGCAACAGCATGAGATATAGAGGGCGTTTATAAAAATGACTGTCTCATTCCTCTGTGAGTCAAAACATATCCAGGTATGACCTCAATATTCCAGAAAGGTTCTAGTAGAAACTGGATTTTTGTTTCAGTGATATTAAATTTGATTCTTTTCCTGACACCTATGTTAAATGAAATAATTTAGGGCCATAGTAAAAAATATAAATAAAAAATTGAATTCTCAAAAAGCTAAAGTGAAACCAAGTTACCCAAGTCATGGAAACACTTCTATTCAATAATAGCCCTTCAAATTTTAATACTCCTTCCTCTGGCACACAGAGCTATGCCTTACCATGTACCCAGAAAACCACCATTCATGGTATGTCACCACCCATCTTGTCAGGATCCTAGCTCAGAGCCAGAAAAAAAAGATATCTCATCCCTCTTAAAAATCCTTGGAGATCTTATCCAAGAAACATTTTCAGAGCAAATGTAACACACCCACATGCTCCTATTGACCCCAAGCCACAAGTGAAACTTTATGTGTGAGTATAGCTCACTGATTTGACTGAGGTGTTTCATATACCTCTATGAAGTGAAATATGAAGGTACATCAGAGATCAGATTTAGAGCTGTTAAATGCTTTTATAAACTCACTGGTGACCAGCCTCTGGCTTACTGCTCAAACACAGCTGAGTTAAGCAGATGCAGGAAATTCAATGCATCCTGGACACACTGGATTCACACTTCTCCACAAATTAACAGTGCCTGAGCACCACGTCTGGCACAGTGTCAGATCCTGTGGTGTGTGCCCTGCCATTGATAAGTTCACATATGGTACCTTCAATGTTCAGCACAAACCAGTCTCTCTAGACAAGTATAATTTAATTCACAGATGTACAGCAGGGCTCACATGTTCTAGATAAAAAAGAGCTATTGCACATACTCAGATTATTTGTATATGCAAAGTCTTTGTTATGTGAGGGTAATGGAAGCTTGTCAGCAACCCTACTCAGGCAGAGAAGAGGCCAGAGGAGAAAGCAGGACCTGTGAAAGAGAAGTCATAGGCTGAAGTCGTGTCAGTTGTCAGGGTAAATAGGTGGGTCAGTCAGAAAAACATCAACAGACTGACCCAAAGAAAAAAAAAAAGAAAAAGTTGAAATTAACCTGTGTTAAAGCTCAATATCTGCACTTAAAAGTAAGGAGCAGTAAGTATTATTTTGTTATTTCAAATATTTTGGTCATACCCAAACCCAAGGCCCTGATCTGGGAAGAAGGGCACTCAGGGTAAGCAACAGGCTTCTCCGAGGGGCTTACAGGCTAAACAGGCAGGGCTGGGGACAAAATAAAGGAAGATTTGTTATCCACATTTTACAAACAGAGCACAACAATGCAGAGAGATTAAATGTTTGGCTCGAGGTCACACAGGATGTCCAGGGCAGACCCCTGAAAATGAATTTATGTCTCAAGGTGCACCTTCCTGTCTGTCACCCAGACAGGTTTAATTCAAGAAGAAGGAGAGAGAGAAGGAGTAGGAGAAATTAAGAAAGTGCCACTTCCGAACAAGACTTACACAGGCTTCCAGTCTAGCATTTCCAACTAATTTCTCAGTCTAGCAGCTAAAATTTCATCACATCTTTGAAAACATAACCATAAGTCATTTGCCTCATGCTATAATATGCATATTGCCAAAGGCATTTCTTAACACTGTAATATTTTGCTCCGTTAGAGGTGCCATACTGCCAGCAAGCAACAAAATTACTGACTAAAACTGCAACCATTGAATAGCATCTTCTTTGTGTCTGTGTGTCTTTTGGCCTAAATAAAGGAAATACACAGTATTAGGGGCCTGATCCTACTCCCACTTAAGTCAATGGCAAAATTTCCACTGATTCCAATGGAAGAAGAAGCTAGTCCTAAAGGAACTAGTGGGTTTTTATTTCCTTAAATTTCTGGCAGATCAATTCATCTGCAATTTGCAGCCCCAGAATACTGGATGAGAAACAGTGTCTCTACATATAATTTTAAAATAATGAAGATGAAATCAATTTCATTACTATGCTGATAGTGTACAAAGATATAATACAACCTAAATTAAGACAGGAAAACAGGTTTCCCAAGGCAGTGTTAAAGGGATCAAGAAGGATTTTCACTATGGAAAGTGGACAGTGAAGCATATTCCAATATGCCATGCTTTATGTCATAAATCCAAATATAAAAGTTTAAATTTTTCACATTTTCCCATGGTTCGTACACAAGACAAAAACCCCAAAACAGTGAAGAGCAAACAAAACAAAACATTAAATAAACCCTAGATAAGTCGCATATAAAATGTTGTCCTTGAATATATTATTTCTATTGACATTTGAGTATTCTGCCTTGCATCTTTGAACAAAATTTGGAACACATTATTTACATTTTACACCTTTCTCTTAGGCAAGTTTATCCAAGTAGTCCTTAAAGTGTTTTGTTAATGAAGCTATATCTAGAGTTCATCTATTTAGCTGTTACTTATTTCATATCAAAAGTCAAATCACACCTTCTTCCACCATGTTTTATCGTCTTTTCTTCCATAATTCCAAGCAGAGATCATGAGTTCATCATACTTTTTTTTTCCATTTGGTTTATGACATTTATCTTGGGCTGCCAATGTACTTGTCGTGAAGTAGGACTTGTAGATTGTGACTCCTGCTTTTTTGGCAGGACACTTAGAGTACCAAATTGCTGAAAAATTCTCCCAACACTATTTAAGGCATTTTTAGCTGAAATGAAAATCAACAGAACATGTGACCTCTGTGTGGACTCTAAACTCTCCTCTTTTCCTAGATAATCTCAGATGGCAGCTAGACTAACAGTTTGCTAACAATATGAATCTCCCATGTGGTTTAGTGACAAACATAATTCTTTTGTAAACACAAATGACAAGTCACAGTTCTGGTGTGAGAAGGCTCACGTCCTAAAAACAGAAAGAATTTTAGACCTAGGCAGTGCTAAGTGCCAATGAACAGACCTCCAGCAATTATCCCATCAGGGTGAAAGGAAGCAGAACACATATTGGAACTCTAAGGAATCAAGTCCTGTCAGGTACTGCCTTCCATGAAAGAGATAAAAGTCATGGTAAAGATCTGAGAGCTAGGAATAGCAGCATAAAATGATGGTATGGATCACAATTCAAAGCTGTGTAAAAACAGGTGCTGAAGGCATTTGAATCTGGGCTGACAAAATATTTCACTTCAACCAGTTGTCTCCTGCAGGAACTCAAAGTGCTTGCTTCTGGACAGATGCTGGATGTGTTTCCTTGGCTGTAGGCATTTAGTCTCCACCATTTGCAGGGAAGACTGTGTACTACTGCCTGTTATATTTTTCTATTGTGAAATAATAGTCCCAACACAATCAGTGAAGAAGAAAAAGTATAAACACGTATTTATGCCTGCAAGGATGCAGCTCTGCTGAACAGAGAGGGTCAAATAAATTTCTCCCTGAGAACCAGATGCAGCTAGAAGAACATTCAGATTCCCAAAACAAAGGCTAAGCCTGTGAAGATCCAGACATTATTTAGGAACAGGCAAGAAGAAAAACACTATAAATGGAAAAACACTCTTTTTTTTTGAATTAACAGATAATGATGGCACAAGTAAAAATTTGTATAAATTACGTTTGGACAAGAAGAAAAAACCCAGGAGATTTCAAATTATCAGAGGGGTAAATTAATAAATTTTCAGTAGTAGTCATGGGAGGAGGAAAAAAACAAAGCAATTATGCAGGGATGAGCACAAACAGAAAACACTTAGGGCTGTATTGAATCATAAGACTTACCCATCCTATCTTTTGGAAGAGAATGGGTTAGTAATGTAGACATAGGCCTGAACATTTTTTTTTCTGCTCAACAAAGCATATTTTCATATTTTGAAGATGTAAGTCAGTTCCCATTCAATAAGTTTCAAATATAGATGGTATCTGGAAGAAGCACGCAGAGAATAATTTTAGTAATTGTAACGATATAGTTTTCACCTATGAAAAAATTAAATACTTTGTTAATGTTAACTTTGTTTTGGTTATAATCAAAGAAAAAATAATTTCTTTGAGAGGACTTAATTCTTTCAAGCTACCAAGCTGGTGTTTTGACTGAATTAATCCTCAGTACAGAGAGCAAGTACTGCCTGAGGAATCTAAGTGTTTTATGAGAAGAACATTTGTTTGAGCAATAGCAAAATATGAAAGGATGTGTATTTCAGTTTGCATGTAAGTTTTGGAAATTATTTTGATTTGAAATTGCTGCTAATATGCTAATATCTTCATACTAATAATTATAAGTTTGTGTCTTGAAAATTGTAGGAAAAAGAAATTCACCAATTACCTGGGCTTAACTGTGTTCTAGTGAGCTCATGGTAAAATATAGAATGAACATCTGCTTTTAAAATTACAATTATAGAAGTAACATATTCTTATAAAAATCAAAATTATTGTGATTTTACAATGCATTTATTTTAAACTGGTATGTCAAAGAAGAGTGCTGTCTCTGTAAGCCCCTGCTGTGGTGCAGAAATCACAGCCAAAGCTTTGCTCCTCCTATAACTCCTACGTCCAAAGCCTTAAGAGTTCAGCTGCATCTGGAATAGCAACATCTTCATGTCAAAGTCCAAGACAAACACATTTAATGAACCTTCAACCTCCCTAGGCTCAGCTCTCACTCCCTGACTTTCAGGTTAGACCTCAGCTGAAATAACTAATTTGGACTCTCACCAGCAGGCTCTTTGTTAGGAATCAAGTCAGCCACCTGCAAAAGGCCTGATCTTCTCTGAGGAGAAGGCTACAGTCCTAAGCCAGCATTATGTGTCCTTATCATTTCAGAATGTCTTATGAACAGACACTTAGCCATGTGCTGTGAGCCTGCTGCATCTGACTGTAAGTGCACAAGTGATTGTCTACATCTCTACTCATCTGACAGAGATGGAATGAACTATTGCTTCCTTCTTAGTTAGCACAGTGAACATGTATTTTCCCTCAGTCATTTTTAATTCCGAGAGAAACAAAACCAACTCCCTTGAACTTCGAGAGACTATAAAGTTTCAGCAAGGCTTAAAGCTCCATTTGAAAATTCACATCTTGAATTTTTTTATAAATTCACTCATGTACGTACTTCAGAATGATTGAGAAAATTAAATTCTTGTCTATTTTTTTCTAATCTGCTTTAAATATATTTTTCTCAAAACTCCTATTTCCTCCACAGGAGGGTGATTTCCAACTAGTCTCATCCTGTTCTCCATAGATCAGCCCTTTCACCATTTTTTTTTTTTAATAAGAGCAGCCCCATTAATTTCAGATGGAATTTACTATACTGGAACATAAGCAGCAGGACTTGCTCACTGGAGTACTTGATAAGCACAAATAGAGAAATTTGCTCCTATGTTCAAACACACTGCAGGCTCTAGGCACAGTGTTGTTTTCCCAGCCCAAAGCTTCTCCCCAAAACCTGCTGGCTCCAACAGAAATGCCTTGAAAACTCTCTGTGCAAAATGTGTCAGCAATCCTGGAATGATACCATTCCCATTAAATAATAGTGACTATTCTCTAATTTTTCATTACAGAAATATGACCACACTCCCTATGGAGTGTGGGAGGCATGGGCTTCCTCTTAGAGATTTTTCTTCTGGCCTCAGAGATTTCAAAGTCTTGAATCTGGGATGCTATGAAGGTACCAAATGGGATTCAAGAGCCTCTCCATTTCACAACCCCAAATCCCAAGCTCCTCTTTCTCTTTAATAGACAAAGAGTGGCTGTCTCCCTGTCCCATCTCCATCTGAGCATATGTTTATGGGCGATAGTGATGTAGAAGTCTGTGGTCTTGGCAGAAATGCTCAGATTAGGAAAGACAGTGCTGATTAAATCAAGTATACTACTGGACCATCAAGTACACACAAAAGTTTTGTAAGAAGTATTGGGAAGTCAGATGGGGTTCCTAAAGATCTCTTATGGTTAAGTAGTTTTTTTCCTCCTAACATATACAAAAATTTTTTTGTGTTGGATTTGTGATCTACTGCTGGAATCCTCAGAATCAAATGGATAATAACCCCTTGATGTCCACAAAAATAATAATAAAAAAAAGTCTGAAAGACTTCTAAAAGAAAAATATTTTAAATATATCCTAAAAAATATATAAATATATTCTAATTTTTTTTTCTTCTAAGAGAAAAACTGGAGAGTGTATGGCAGTAAGTTATTGTAAAATATTACTTACATCTTAGGGCTGTAGGATTTTTAATTTTCCAAAGACATCAGCTGTCTTAAAAACCTAAGCAAACCTGTTTTTCAACCAGATTTAATAAAACACATATTGAGGTACAAATGGGTCAGAGGTGTTGTAGCCACTGGAGCAAGATAGCAAGCAGGGCTTAGTATTGATATGCATGTCCCATCCTTGAGACCATGGTGCTTCATGTCTAAACCACAATTGTCTAAACCTTGAAGTGCTATATGAGGGAAGAAAAAGGCATTGCTCACTTTTTTCTATTGCTTTGGATTTCTAAAAAAAAGCATGAGTCATCCCCACTAAGTGTTGTGTTAAACATATAAAGAATTACTGCAAAGCATTTTAATTTAATCAAGCCACATCCTTTACAGAATAAACCCCAATTCTTTCTGAGGTATGAGTAGGGAGAATAAGGCTTTTTTTCCTGTTTGCTTTCTGCTGCCCTCAAAGGGGTTAAAAAAGCCTAACACAAAGGAGTTAAGCAATTCCTGAAACAGGATAATAAATGTGACACTCTCTGACTATCAGTAGCAAATATTTGAGCTTATCAAATAATGAAGGAAGTAGTTTAGTTACAAATCAACCAATTTCTCATAAAACAAGTCTTCACACAAGGTAATTTCATTGAACTGGAGACAGCTAAAGGCCACCAGCGGGCAGGACTCGCGTTCCCCGTGCACTCCCCGATGGCCCCGCCTGATTAATGGGGTGGCCGAGTCCAGGGATGCCGAAGAGGGACAAGGGAGCCGGCCTTCATATCAGTGGAGTGGCAATAAATAAAGCATCACAGAGCTGGTGCGAGGAAGTGACTCATCCTCCTGGAACACTGCGGGGTTTGTGCTCTCCCTCGGCCGCCCCCTCTCCCTCGGCCGCCCCCTCCCCCTCGGCCCCGTTTTTCTCCGCTGCAGAGAGCAGCGTGTCCCAGGGACTAGAGTAGATGTCACCGCTTGGCACTGGCTATGCAAAGAGAGGACAAATATGTGGGTGTGCTGTGGATCTGGGACGAGGCGCCTTAAAGCCACAGCGCTCGCTCTGGAGGGAGCATCTGGGCTTAGACAAGGGCAGCGAAGCCCTTACAAAGGACAGCTTCCCAACGGGAGGGAATTGGATGCTCCACCTCATCTTCGTGGCATCTAAACAATCCGGAGAGAAAAAATAGTGACTTTGGCAAACAGTAACAGACTTTCCTTCCAAAAGTTATGTAAGAATACGAGCGAATAAAACACAGGGGAACTGAAGCAAAAGGAGGGGATCTGAAGGTGAAGGAGTTGCAGCATGCCCATGGCTGTGCTGGGAGCCACAGTGTGGTTTGGCCACCAGATAAACACCAGCCAAGCCCCGTGGTGCTGCCAGGAGGGCTGAGCCACACTTCTGTCTCTCCACAAGATCCCAAGCCCTCGCCAGCAACTTCCTCTCAAGGGACATGACCCCATGTCTGCACAAGAATCAATAGAAGCACAAGGCTGTTTGGGGAAGGATGGTAGGATTATTGTCCTGATGGCAGTGTTCCTGTAGTGTCAGTTCTAGGTTGGACTCATATTTTCCTCATGATAGGAGTATGTGACCTCAATGTAAGCATGTACGAAAACCATTCATACATCAAATAAATTCATTTTCTTCATCTGACTAAACAGTAAGTATCAGTAACAATTTTTTTCCACTTTTTGGCTTTTTGGGCCTAAAGTGGCTCTTTTTGGCTCCATAATTCATAGTACACTAATTAAGCAAATTTTGGACTTTTTTAACTCCACATTCTTCTATGTAAACTTGTGAAGCACATTTGCAAAAGCTCACAGAGACTGATAGCCTCATTCCAGAATGCAATGAAAATTTAAAAAGGATTATAATATATGAAGTAATACAGAAAATCAGACATTCTGGTATTTGAGAATATGGTGTTATTCATGCACATATATCTTATATCAGTGAATCTTTTTCTGTATCTGTACATTTGAACAGACTTTTATACAGATATACAAGTAAAAATTATGTGAGTATAAAAGCAGATTCAAAACAGTTCATGTAGCTGCTTTAGTGTTTGAAGTAAACCTTTTCCCCATCCCTGCCCGTTTTGGTGAATCTATTAAATATAACACTGGAAAACTCCATTAGCACCTTGATGTTCAGTCCTGAATGTGGGCTTATCTTTGCTGGCTAAAAGTCAAACAGTATGCAAACACTTCTCAAAGTAAATCACCTGATACAGCATGAAATCACCTGGTCAGCTACTGTTTTCGTTATTTTGCTGTTTCTAGGACAAAACAGACTTTAGTGCCTTTTAAAATAGTTTTGAATGATACCAGAGTTTGACTCTAGTGAGCTCATTAATGTAATCTGTGATTTCCACTGGTAAAAGCAGTTGAAAGGTACTCAGCACTGTCTCAGCTGCCAGAACTACAGTGGGGTTGGAAGGCTCCTTCTTGTTGGAGGTGGATTTTGCCTGGGGCAGCTGAATCACAGGGCATCCCCTGATCCACCTCTCCCACCGCCTTGCCCAAGGTTTCTGTTCTTAGCAGGAACTGCTCAATAGGGGATGCAGTAAGTAAGTCTTCAGGAGCACTGGATAATATTAATATACAAGGCTAGGAACTGAAGAAGTAGAAGCTTATCTGTCCCATTACGAGTGATCATTTCTCCATAGACAAAAAATTCAGCTGCCTGGAATGGAGCAGGGAGGGGTGAGGTCCTTCAGCTGTGGAAAATAAACCCTCCTGCAATCTTAAAACCTTACATTCAAATGAACAAAAGGAAACTCTGTTCTACCTTCTGGATAGATATGTTGCTAACTTGAATTCTTAAAGAGTCCATGGAGAGCAGTAGGCTTGATAGCTATGTAGGCTGTAACTGGTTTGAAGGCGGTAATAAGAGAAAATTAAAAAGGAAGGCATACAAATCATCATATGTGGGAAAAGCAAAACAAATCCCTGCCACTACACAGGCTGGTTAGGCCCAGATTGATCTACACCTCCTTTGCCGCCTTTATTTTCAAAAAACAGTTCCTATGTAAAGGGTGTGGGAGGGATGAACTGCTCTCTATATGTTGCCAAATATATATATATATATATATATACATGTTGGCCTTTCCCCCTCTTCAATCTCCACACCATTGCCTGGCTTTGTTTCCAACTAAAACAAACCCTCTGTTAATTACAGCTTTTATAATCCTTTAATAAACAGCTGAAATATTTCTTAAAAATTCCGTCACAACCTGTCCTGATGCACGTCAGCCTCAGCTGCACACATCCACAGGGTGGGACAGGAGGGAATGAGAGGATGTATAAAATGTAACATAAACAGTGCCATCTCTACTGGGAGTCAAAGGAAGAGTCCACAACAGAAACAGCCCTAACTTGTATCCCAGGGTTAGAACCACTATTACAATTCAACACATAAGGTCTCTGAAAGATGACCTTAAGCCTCTATCCTATAGTGGGACAACTAGATGAAAAACTGCATGCAACACAGAGGTGGTGTTGAAAGAAAACACTGTTTTATTTTTATCCCCTGAATATTGCTGGTGCTGCAGCTCAAGGCTGCAACTCAAGGGTTAAGGGCTTTCAGAGAGCCATGGTGCACTTTAGCTGGGGGCGGAGATGCAGCAGAATGGAGGCCTGTGCTGCCTTCCCTGGGAAGCTTTCAGATTAGTCTGCTTCCAGCTGCATTTCCTTGAAAGTGATTTAGTTTCAGCCCATATCAGAATCCTTTCATGGATCCTATTCAAAATAAAGTGCTTTAAGAAAAACACTGTGATGGAGTTTAAAGTAATCCAAAAAGTATGGGTTGGCTTAGAATTTCTGTTACAGCTAAAAGGGCCAGGATTCAGGACAGGAGGATAACTGAAATTATGCCTCCTGTACATACTAAGCCCTTTTTGACCTAAGGCATTTACCACAAAGAACAGAAGGCTTCATCACCTCTCACAGGGCTTACAGTAAGAGAGGTACTTTTTATGTTCCACTAAGACTTGTTTCATTACAAGATATCCTTCAAAATTATGCTGAATTAACTCTCTCTGGGAACACTGTCTCTCATGCCAGCCATGATCATTCCTTTTGGTTTTAAGTACAATTCTGAAATCATCATTCCATTTGTTACCCCAGAAACTGCAGGTTTTTTCAGGCATAACTATTGTTCAAGTAATGATTATTATTTTTTTTTTGTACCAAACCAAAAGCACAGACATAGCTTTTAAAAATATTAAGTGTTCATGAGCAGTGCTTATCCTGTGAATTACAGCCAGGCATATGTTCTTGGAGAATTATTTCTTTAAATGACAAGACTGCCAAGGGGCCAACTGAGAACAATTAAGAAAAATGTCATTGTTCTGGGCACAGAGAGCAACAGAGGAGACATCTACAGTGCAGAGCCTAGGAGCCATTCCAAGTTCCCACACCAGGAGCAGGCTCTGGCTGAGTCCTTGATCCCAGTGAACCTCAGCCCAGGCACCTGCTCCAGGTGAATGCTCCTCTAAGGAGCATCAGGTGTGGGTGTTGTGGAGACCTGAAGAGTGCTGTGACATGTCCTTGCTAGTAAGTATGGGCATAGTAAGAGATTTATTATCTGAAAGAGAGCTGTGATCTAAATAAACAAATTGGACAATGGGCTGGAGAGAACTGGTGGAATACATACTGAGCAACGGGATTTGCATGAGTCTTCCTGGTCGTTCAGTTGTACATTTTTCTTCTGGATGAAGTGGCAATTTTTTAAATTACTGGAGTGGGGTTTTGTTAGGTGGTGTTTACTAAGCTGGAAGACAAAGGGAAGAAGGGAAATGACACAAGATGAAGAAGCTTGGAACAGTAGTGGAATGAATCCAAGACAAAGACAGCATGCAGGAATACACTATGGGAGGCTCCTGCATATCCTGACTGCCAATGCAAAGCATGTCAAGATGCTTAGGATGTGGCTGAACAGATCTAATAGCAGTTCAAGGGCTGTGAGAAGATAGAACGAAGTGGACTATTTTGATATTAGACCCTCATCCTCTCCCAGCACCTTTTATAGAAGCAGCAATAATATTTTGAAAATGCAAGCATTTTTATCCCATAGCTTTTGTAGTAAACATTGTATTGGAAAAGGTCACCATCAGATTGTGAGGAAAACTGGCAGATCAGTTAGAATTTGCGTGGCTAAATGCCAAAACCACTACTACTTTATAGAAGAGTTTTATCTACTCTTATTCAAGTTGCATGGGGAAGGAACTCAGAGAGACACATTTTTAGGGACCTGAAAGCACTAATTGCTTTCCCAATCCCTATCTTATAAAGCAAATCTACTCCTAAAAACTAGAACAAGACGTGCTTACCACAAATCAAATCTACTTATTTGTGTAGAGCAACACAGGTGCCTAAGTCCTGGCAAAGGAAGAGAAGAACAGGGGGACACTGATAAGGGTTTTCAAAGACAATTGAAGTATTTTTCATTTTGCTTGGGAGTATTTGTTTGTTCTTGATTGCTCACTTCTTAAACCAGTTGCTTCATAATGAACAACTGCATAACTGGGTGTATCCTGCTAAACAAAATAGTAATATTTTCCATTCAAGCAGATAGTTGAGAATTGTGTCTCCTTATTTCTCCCTTGGCATAATGCTGGACCTTGTCTGCACAAATTTGGATTGTTGGGATGCCTTTCATATGGTACAACTACCAAGTTTTAAAAGAAATGCTTTCCACTGATGCTGCTTTGCCATGTTCTGTGCCATGTTATCTCTCTTCCCCAGTCCAGCTGCAAATGAACTCTTGGATATGACATTAAGAGTTTTAACATGTAGGTACACTCAGCAACAGATATTAGACTTTATAGATATTAGACTTTATTCTGAGTCCACAGCTTTCAATCTCATTCTGCATTAAAATTAGTTTGGAACAATGTGTTTTGTGTGCTTTCATCCAAGTTTTCCTTTTCTCTTCAGGCTGAGCACATGAAAAAGATATGTGAATGCTTCACCTGCCAACCAGTTTGCAGCCCCAGCTCAAGGATCCACTCCAACTTCATTAGGACTTCAAAGGAGAATATCACACAGCTCTGTTGCACAAATGCTGTGGACTGGTGAAAGGCAGAAGTGAAGAGGTTTAAGATACATTAACGTGGTCCAGATTTCTATTTTGTACCTGAATTTGTGAGCAGGAAGGCTTGGAAGAAGCACTAGGGAGAAGGGATAGATTCTGGAGATGAAAAGAAAATATTTTTTTTTAGGTCCATAGCAAACATTTAGAAATAATTTTTTTTACACTCCAAATGGCTCAGATTATATTAACTGGCTTGGAGTATCCCCACAAATATGTTCTTCCCCCAAGAAAGACATTTCCTGGGGCTGGGGGAGTGCAGGAGGGAGGGCAGTAGGCGGGAGAATGGGGATATTCGATGTATTGCGGTATGTCTGGAATCCTCTTATCTGTAGCAAGACTGAGAACACCTGGACAACACTTGTCTTCCTCCCCCACCCACCTGTGCAAATTGCTAAGCACATTGAAGCTCAAAGCACTGCACCATACGCCAGTCACATCACAGAGATCCATTGTGACTTCTCCATACATCAAAGAAAATCCACAGCACATCTTTGCACAAGTATTGAGGGAGGCAGTTGTGAAGGGGTTAAAAGATCAAGTTCTGCTATAAAGATAACAGGAACTGGAGAACATGCAGCAGATGTTCCATGTGGAGGCACTTAAGTTTACAGTCCCACCTGTGTCCATTTAATACCTTTAAAAGCAATCTCCTGTTCGTTTGTGAGGCAGAAGAGAAAATCGATGTTCCAATCTCACCATCTTCTCACAACATCTGCATCCCATGTAGAGGAAAGGGAGGAGGGGATGGGATGAGCAAGACAAGAGGGCTGAATTTGAGATTTAAAGATGTGAATATACAGAGATTTGTGCAAACACACATCTCCATGTGGAAAGTCGGCCATTCTTTTTTATGTGCAAGACAGCTCATGCTCTCTGCCTGGGGAGCAGCAGCCCAACTTTAATGTCAGCATTTAGAATGTCTTAAGAGCAGCACAAACAGTAACTAGTCATGTCACAGAGTTTTACATCCTTTTTTGTCCTTCCTTCCTTCCTTCCTGCTCACATTCTTACATCCTTTCCAAACAAACCAACTATTTTATTACATGTATTGAATGACTTCAAACAAACAAACAAAAAAATTATGTTACAATTCTATGGAAATATGTGACCAGACAGATAAAAGCTGAGGCTGAATATGATCCATCACACAACCAGACACCAGAGGGTCCACGTGGGAGAGGTTTGGTCTAGTTCCATGGTAGTATTTTATTTCCATATATGTCCCATGTCCCATGGTTCAAATAGATCTGGAGCTAGCAGAGAAAAACCTTCTGGTTACACAGAGCTGTGGGTTTGTTTCTGCTCATCCTGTACTAAGGAGATTTAAACATAGCCTGTAGGTCATATCTGGGGACATTGGATATAAAATCCTGCTTCCTTTTTCTAGACTTGTTGGTTACAAAAAAAGCTCCCATGTGCGACTGCGCATAGCAGGCACATACATAGTACCCATGATCACTGGCATCCTGAAGTGCTCCCAGGCTGATGAATATCCTCAAACACATTTCTGCATCACTGCTGGTTGCTTTCAACAAGCAGCAGGGAAGAGGCAGAAAAGCATGTCTCGAAGAACTGAAATGAAGAATTGTTGGAATGAGGGTAATATGGGGCTTGAGAACTGTGATCTTAAAAGGGAGCAAATTGTTCAGCTGAGTGACGCCGATCTCTCTGTGAACTTCCACTGACATCACTGGGATACTGTTGTGCTGGAAAGTATGCAATTTGTGTATTTATACTGTGACCTGCAAACCATAATTTAACATGGAATTCAACCCTCTGTGCTTAAATGACTTTGACACCCCGAGGCTACAGCAATTCAAAGAACAAAACAACTACTGTCTCGTCAGGCAGGCCTGGTTCGTAAAAATATAACGTTACACAGAAAACAAAGGTAGAATAGTTTCATAACCATGTACAACACACCTTAACGCCTTGTCTTATGCCAGATGTCTCCTCACTGCTGGCTATCTGCCATTTGCACCAGTCTCCCATTTCAGGTCTTGGCACAATTCAAGTCACTCCTTCTCGTGACCTATCTGAAGGAGGAGTTAAAACCAAGCAGTAGCTGGAGGGTAACCATGAGGTACCTGCTTGCAAAGGAGGTTGCCCCTCTAGCCAGCACTCCAGAAGTATTTATTCTATTTCTAGCTTTGCAACATGCATGAAAACGGATCGTGTGTTTGCACTTTTATACCTCAGTTTACCTACCTTCTGTTTTTTTCTCCTCATGCAACCATCACTTAAAGAAAACACTTAAAATGTTTCATGTTGAAAAATCATGGGATTTTGGCAACACAGGATGGTTTTAGCACAGCAATTCTTGCACAAGACCAAAAGCTGCAGCAGCAGAGAGGTGCTAGCAAACAAGAAAACCTCAGACTTTATCTACACAACTAGGTGCACTGACAAACAAATGCACAGGACTGCATAGGTAAAAGCTACCTTGTTGTCAAGTGCAGCATTACTCTATTTGAGAACAGCTTGGCACAGTAGTTGCAATACTTTATTAATATAGTTTCTTCAAAGTTCATGCTATAGAGAAACTGGCTGCTACCTTCTCCTCCCAAATCAGGTATCTTTTCTGGAAATATTTGTGAGTCTGAAAGGAAACACTGTTTGCAGTGAAGTATTTGCAGAGTTCAAAGCTCACCAGTGGAGAACAACTTCTGGTTCAATGCTAGCAACCACGGCTCTGACTGTGAAAGCAGGTAACAACCTCATCTTACAGCTGCCACCTGCATAAGGATTCTACAGGTAGAACCCCATGGGTTCACTTTCACATCCAGAAATCTGATGAAGTCAGGAAGCCACAGTCATTTCTAATTTCAGATAAGCTGCCTCAAAAACTCACAGCTTGCTCCTTAAAAATGTAGCTGGGAAACACTGGGAAATTCTGCTTCTTTCTAGAAGGCACTATTCATGATGAACTGCTGCTGGCCCTGACCACAGTGAGGTCCTACAAAAGATGAAGATGTGGGTTTATATTTTTCTCCATTATTTTCCACCATGCTAGCTTGTTCTGTGTTATCAGTAAGCTTGGTGGCTGGGATGAGACCTTCCAGATACCTTGCCGGCAGTTCTGGGGCTGTACCTGTAGCTTATTTGGGTACAGGAGACTTCTGCAGCTCCATGAGAGCACACTGGCTTTCCTGACAGTCCCACCAAACCTCCTGGTTTTCCCATGTCCATCTTCAGAATCAATAATTTCAGTCTCTTATTGTTTCTGTTATGTAGTTATCACTTCCCGTTGTTTATTTTGCCTGTAATCCCATTTCTCTCCCCTACCAGACTCCATGGTTTAAACTAGGCAGTATTGTCAAGGGTCTGAGCCTGTCTATTAGAGAAAGGCCTTTTGCGCTGTCCCTGGGGAAGGGTGGAGGTGGGGGCTTCAACAACCTTCCCCACCCCCCTCCATCCCCTCCCAGGAGCCTGAGGGGCCCATCACAGGATCCCTGGTGTGGTACCCATTACTGGTCTTATCCATTCTTCTCACTCTGTGCAAAAGGATTTTAGTAATGTAGAGAGCTAGCAGGCTATCTGTTTATTAACCCTTTAGGGTGGAAAGACAGACTTGTTGAGGGCCAGGGTGAGGCCTGAGATGCAGCAGGATTTGTGTCCCTGCTCGCACCCATTTGGTGGCTGTGGTGCTCTGT
The DNA here is from genome assembly GCA_037834095.1 of Argya squamiceps. Lineage (NCBI taxonomy): Eukaryota > Metazoa > Chordata > Aves > Passeriformes > Leiothrichidae > Argya > Argya squamiceps. The sequence continues at coordinate 68,372,441 of JBBMKD010000001.1, read as the reverse complement.
GGACTGTACTGTAGCAGTGGTGGTCTGATGAGCTAAGGGGTTCTTAGGGAGTCAAAGCAACTGGACAGAACTGCCATGAATAACACATTTTCCCACTAATAACTGCCTGGATATAGCAGAAACCTCAAGCTCTCTCCACCTATTTTTCCATCTCTTATGACTCCAGTGTAATGCCCAATTGGTCTCTATTAGAATGAGCAATGAATCTTCCCAGGCTAAAATCCTCCTGATTGGTGCCTACCACAGTACTTTTTTTCTGCTAAAAATAGCCCTGTGAGCACCAGTTATCAGGTGGTTACTCTCTGAGGCATGGACTGCCTGAAACTTGCAGGGTCGGGGTCTACTTCATAGAGCCCTTTGGTGCTTTGTCTTTAAAGACCATTCCCCTCCCCCATTCCCTTTTTCTTTTTCCACTGACTTGTTCCTTCCTGGCATGCAAGTTACTATAGAAAACATTTTTAACTTGCTCTGTATCTGATACTTATTTATGTTTTCTTCTTGCTTGCTGTTAGCCAAGAAATAATTCTCTGCCTTATCTACAAGTGAAACCAGAAAAAAGCAGAGAGCAGAAGCCACACTTTCAGGACTGTGAAGGGTTTTCTCTTGCTCTTTTTTTTTTTCTATTGTTATTATTTTTCCATTTTTAAGATGAATAAAGATTACTGCAGCACTGAATTAAAACATTTGTTATAGTGTAAAATGTTTGAGTTTTTAAAAGTAGAGAAAACTTATTAAATACTTTTTAAAAGTTTTTCTCACTGACCACAAATGGGAACTTTTTTGAGTCCTCTTGGTAAAATCTTGGGCTTTTGATGTTGATCAGAAGGGATCCTTTGATGCCTCTTGTTTATTGTTGAGAAGAAGCAGAACGGAAGGAAGCAGAATTTCTCAATATACTCCTGTTTGTATTCCTGTTTTCTTTTGGGATGACATTTGAATTATTTCAAGTAGATTAACTCATTACCTTAAAGCAGAGTATCACCTGGGAGAACAAGAGGACAGTCTGTTGAACGAGTCCAGTTTTATGCCCAGTTTTGCTGTCTAGACTTGCACTGAAGAGAGGTAGATTTATGGATGGTGGAGAATGTAGTGGTTAGCCTTGCTGAGTGCAAAGGCAGCCTCAGTGGTAGTATGGATGCCCAGACAACAGTGGTTGCATACTTGCATGTAGCATCTAGTACATTAATTATTGTTTTACCAGAATCCTGCAACATAGACAGAACTTCTCTGACTCTCTAAGGTTAAAATAAATCGTGATTGCCTCTGGCAGTACAGTATTTATGAAATCAAATGCATGTGTTCTATATATGTAGTGATACACATGTACCACTGTTCTATAAAAGTGCGTCTGTGCCTTATCTTGGATCGGATGTCATCATCATCTTTCTATGGCATTTACTGGCAGGATACCATTAGAAATTAAGAAAACATACACTTATTGCTGCCTGGCATTTATCTCCATATTGCTAACAAAAACCAGATCTGTACCATCTGAATCCCCTTAAATAGCATGAACTAGCATGTGGCCAAGTTGCTGGTTACCAGAGTGATGAGGGATTGCAGCTACTGTTTGCTCTTTTACTCCTGCCTTACCTGGCATACGACGTGCCAGTTATTCACTCAATTTGCATTCTAGAAGGCAGGAGGAGTCTGAAGTGGTAATTAGGCTCTCCATTGCCTTGCAAGTTTTATTACTGTAGATATCCAGAATCTGATTTTCTCTTGCAGGTTAACAATGTGTTGGGCAGAGCCGTTAATTTCAACAAAGGTGCAGATTTACACTTGTAAAGGAGGACTGAAGCTGTCAGTGGTAATGATAGACATAGAAGAAAGGTAAACCTTTATTCTCCAACTGACTCCAGAAAACTGCAGCTCTAAATGTATACTCTAGACCTGAGATTGACATGGTTAATGGTCGTGTAATGTTGCTTAAATAGTTAAAACAGTCTGCCAAAGAAAACAAGATGCATAAAAGACCTTATCTTGTTTCAGGTGACTGGGATGTCTTTCCTCTTGGTGCTGTCCATTTGTTTGAAATAAAAAAAACCCCAAACTTGAAATAGCTAACCAGGAGAAAATACCCCAATGGGGAGACCTCTTCTTCCAGCTTAGATAGGTATGCAAAATCAGCTCAGATGAGATGAGGCAATAATGCTTCTTCCTCTTCTTGCAAAAGACTCATTGTTTCCTTTTTCCTGTAAGCTAGGGCAACTGGAAGATACGGAGTGTTGACTGGGACACTAAGGCAGAGATCGATATCACTCACTTCAGAGGTTTTGAGATGAGTATCTCACTATTCCACCTGCTGTGAACTTTTGTTTGCTGTAGAGTATTACCTGCAGTAGAGGCATTTCTTCAGATGTTATGGAAACTAGGACTAAATCTCGTTTACAAAGCCAGCAAGAATGCCAGGACCTACTATGAAATGGGATTTCCTAGTAGAATGTATTCACTCTTATTTGACAGGAAATTTTAATAGCTAAATTTGTATTGATGGACATAGAAAATGCGTAGAAAGTGAAGGTATTTGCCCAGGTTTTATAGCAGCATGTTTCTGTGATAGGTAAGCATTACAAATGTATATGTATATGAAGGACATCCAGAAGTAATAAATAAGAACAAAAGACTAAGATGAGGTGTCAAATTCTCTAGCAGTGGAAATACAACAAACATAGCACATACCGACAAACAAGGCTCAGTTATTCCCATCCTTGAGAACTTTGCACCTCCTGTAGCTCAGTCAAATTGTACAAATACCCTTATGCAATGATACAGTACTGGCCACTTTAATGTCTGGTTAATGTCTATGGAAGAAGTCTTTGTCTTATAGCTACTGAGAGAGTGTGTATAGAAATGTAGCTGATTTTCAAGCGTATCAAAGTCTAGTTTTGAAATGAGTAGCGAGGTCTTCACATTTATAGTTCCAGGCAGTACAAATGCCATTTTCTGGAATTCATATGGAATTCTCCACAACAGCCACTGTCTGATAGTAATTGGAATATCATGAGCCCTTATTTATTTGAAACCCAGACTATTTGGCTGCCTTAACCTATTTTGATTTGCTTTCCATCCTTTTGCATCCCTCAAGACCTCACATTAGTAGTTGGTGGATCCAAATGCTGGTGTTTTTCTACTTGCTCTTTCCTTGTAGTAGCAACTTGTAGTCATGGAGTATTTTGTCAACCAAAGATGCTTCTTCCTCATTTTTTGTAAAAGTTATGTCAGTGCTAGCGTCATGTTGATGTGACACTGCATTGTTTTACTTCTGTAGGATCACTTTTTCCAAATTCAAGTAAGAATTTGATAATTGACAGTGGTGTGGCAAATTCATTCACTTGAAATCCAGAAAAATGAGAACTGTAAGGCCTCTTTTACTTCTCAGGTTAATACTCCTACTTGGCTAGCTATAGAGTCTGTCCCTCTTTTCCTGCTTTGCTTTTTCTTCCCTGGAGCCACCTTTTCAGATGAAACTCAGCACTTCTCCAGAGTTCATCTTTAAGGCCAAAGGTTTTGGACAAAATGATATGATACATATAAATTGAACAGTTTTAACACCAAAGAAAAGCAGATGGTGCCAACATAGCGCAAGTAATTTTGGACCTCCCAGAATGTTGTCAACCCATTTAATAAAATATCAATTGAGCTTATGTCAGCTTACATCTTGGATCTAAAAATCCCCCAGCAAATAAATACTTTTTGTCACAAAGACATTGCTTCATTGGCTTTGCTCAGTCTTTGAGTGAGGGAAAAAAAATTGGGTTTGGTTTTCTTAAGAAGACCTAAGTTAAAGAGGTAGAATCTGGGAACATACATTCAAACTGATGGAAGACGGAGGCTTTTGCTTCATAAGATAGTTTGCGTATCTGTTGAGTAACATCATGTTTGTTTTACCTGTTCTTTTCACTGAGACACAATAGTGTAATTGAAATATTGAGGCAGCAGCTGAGGCAGATTAGAGAGCAAGCATCAAAAGCTGCTACTTTTTAATGAAATAAGGAATAGAGTGCTTAAGGTATAAGCTGTTAGTAGCTGCCAGAATACTAGTGAGATTGTTTTTTTGAATGCTAGTAACTAAGATAATTGAAATAATAGTAGGAAAATAAAATCTAACTTGGAAAAATGCAAGTCAATACACTCCATGTGATGAAAATTTTAGGTACAACTTTTTGTCTCTGTGGATCTGTTTTGGGGTTTTTTTTATCCTTCGTTTCTGTTTTAGCTGAAAAAGAAAGGATGCGGTAAATTAGTCCAATCAGTTTGGTAAAACATGAAAATTGGCAGAGGAATTTGAACACAGTACTGTATTGAAAGAGTAAAGGTAAGTGTACCAGTCCAAAAGAAAAACAATCCTATACACTGTCAGGATATGAAATGACTTGGATATACTGAGAAACTGCTGATCAGATAAATATGATATTTTCTTCAAAAGTTGAAAGATAAAGTTTTCCAAAATGAAAACTCAAGTGTCTAAAACTGGTACTACACATTGACATTCAACTAATATGAAAGGTCCTAAAAAACTAACATAAGAACATTCAATGATAAGTAACAATTTGCCTAATTTTCCACCTTACTAATTAAACCAGTTATTTCAGTCTGAAAGAGTTTTATTAGAACCAAATACTTTCTGCATAACTGTATTTTTGTTTTGCTTTTTTTCAGGCCTCTTCCTGATTGAGGCAGAAGAACAATACTATAAAATGCCTTTGGGAGAAGTTTTACCACAAATGCTGTTCATATGGAAATGCAGAGTATGAACAAACAGGTGGCAATGACAAGAGCTGCAATCACATAATCACAGGGTAATTCGGGTGAGAATGTCCCCAGTCCAACCTCTTGCCCAAAACAGGAGAAACTCAGAGGTCAGAGCAGGGAGTGCTGTATTTTTTCCAGTGGGCTCTTGAAAATCTCCAAGAGAGAGCACAGATTCTCCTGGCAACCTGTTCCACCTATTCAACTTTCCAGCTGTTGTGCTTATATCCAGTTTCTACTATATGCTGTTTGTTTCAGTGTGTGGCTGTTGCCCACATTCTCCGACACATCACTGTGAAGTGCCTGGTTCCTGTCAGCCCAATATTTCAGCATGCCTAGGTCCCTCTGAAAGATGCCCTGCAGTACACTGACTGATACCCCCAGTTTGCTGCCATCTGCAAGCTGGATTAAGCTATAGTCTTTCACTTCCTCCATACTTCTGACAGTGACATTAGAAAGGACAGGTTTCAAAATTCTTGTAACTGGCCTTCAGGTAGAGTACAACCCATTAACTTCTCCTCTCCGAGCATAATGATTCAGTGCTGAAGAATAACCCCCCATTCTGATATATTCTGACGTAGGTGGTTCTGAAAACAAGGTTACTTCCTTAAAAAAAAGTAATTCTAGTTGTAATCTGAAAGGGGAAAAATTCTTGGTCTATTTCTGTCCTGGAAACATTTTAAAAGGAAGTCTTTTAAGCAGTGTTCTTGCTAGCAGGATGTATCTCTGGCCAGCATATACAGAGATGGTCTGTGTTATAAATGATTTTACAGAATAGCGCAGTTGAGCTGAGAAACTTGATCTGGCCTTCCGGTACCCAGATCCTTCCAGCACAAGTATAAAAATGGCTAAAATTGTCAGCATCAAACTGTATAAAGCATCACCAGCAAGTTCTTGTAGAATACATGCTCCAGCCATTTGCCCAAGAAAAATAAATGATTCTAACATGTAATATAAATGTTTTGTACCAAAGTAACTACCTTTATTTTTTGCTAATATTCACTCTGGTCCCTGAAAGTTCCATAGCATTTAAACCCGCAAGATTTGGTTTTTTAGCCAAGTTCAATCAATTTTGCAGCAAAATACTTTTATTTTGTAAGACATTATAAGAATAAAAGCTGCAGAAGAACATAATTACAGAAAAATATATTTGTATCTACTGTTACTTCCCAAAAACCACAGTTCTCTCCTTTGTTGGTAGTTTTTCTCAAAATTCACTGATTTAAGTCCATACTGACCTCTATGTATAGAAAAATTGCTCTTTCTTACTGATTTCCATAAGACAAAAAAAAGTAGTAGGATGTTGAAAAGATGGGCAGAATACATGACTTCTTAGAACAGTTTTTCTTCTTAGAACAGAATTTCATAATTGAAAAAAATTTCAGCTTTCTTCATTTTTTTCCCCTAGGTGAAAAATGCGTATTTTCTTTGATTAGATTCATTTGTGTGTAGTCCTGTAAATAAATAAATGAAGATGAGGCATGGTTTGCTGTGAGAATGACAGATTAGTTCTAGCAGATAACTGATGTCTAGATTGCCTTTTATATTGCCTTCACCTGGAAATATCAGCATGACTTTTTAAGTAGAATTTTTATAATGCATTAAATTGATACTGAAAAAAAAAAAAGGGTATTCTTCAGAATACAACTGTGTTGTCCATAAAAGTTGTTTAAACAGCTTCAGCTATGAAATTCAAATATCTATCATTTCAGAAACTGAAGTGGATCCAAAACATTGACACAAGGCTGTTAAATGTCTAATGTTGCAAAACCTGTATTTTTCCATGAAATTTTTATTTAACTGATTAGAGTGGCTAGGAGTCACTCATATCAACAGCGAAGAAGCACGTCTTTTCGGAGTAGTGACAACAAAAAAATATTTAACTCAACAAAATAAATTACAGGTTTAGAAAAAAACCAAAATGTTATTATCTTTAATTTATATTTCTTACCACTTTTATGGTATCCAGACAGCCATATATTGGAAAACAGTTTTAGGAAGCTGTTTTGGTTTTGGCCATCTAAGTAGCTTACAGAATAAGTTTCTGCTTATCAAAAAACAGTTTTGAAAAACATTTTCATAGTGAATACATAAATAAACAGTTTCCTAATTAAAATAAATCTATAAGTATTTGTAAAAGAAGTACATTACGTTTAAGCAGCTGACTACTTTATCTTACAAATAGAATATTTGGCAATGTTAAAAGTGCTACATGAACCCACTCTGCAGTGGTGATGAATGGTTTACTTCACAAAGCCAGTATAAACATCAGATGAAAAAAGAGTTCCTCTGCAATGAATAACCACATAAAATGTCATCTCCTAATACTTTGTCAAACTTAATTTTTTTATTATTAAAAAGGGTGTTTGCCTTTCAGTCTTTTGGTCTTTCTTATTGCATTTCTTAGATTCACATATTCTTACCATTTGGTTAAGGCATTTTTGACTGTTATTAAGTGTGTCTTGCAGAAAGAAATAAACACCCAGCATTAAACTAACAAAAAGTGTTTCCAAAATATGAAGATGTCTTTCACAGTATCTGAAAACTTTGTTGCACAGTGGAAGAAGTATTGGATCTATGTCTGGCTGGATTATTTCAGCCCTAAAGATCAAATAGTTTTTTCAAATAATTTCTTAATGTGCAATAGTTGAACTATTCAGCTGCTCTTGAGACCTTACTAAAGTGGGAAGACTGTTGCCAATCCTCACATGAGGATACCCATAAACACACCCCAAGGAGAGATGACCTAACTTTGATTCCCCAGAATTTCAGAGAACACCAGAGCTCGTTGTCCTCAGCCCTGCTTTCAGCTCCTGATGGTGTGGGGTCATCTGTGGCTCCTTTTGTCATGGCTGGAGAAAGACTGTGTCCTGCAGAGGGTAATCAAGGTCTCTATAGTGAGATTACTATCTCCCTCTCACTATTGATTATGGAGGTCATCTGACACAACTGTATTCCTAATTGAGTCACCTCATGATTTCTATATGTAATAAAACAGAAGTGAAGCCAGTACTATCAATGCTGAACAAAAGAGATTGCTGTATGTAGATTAGAAAGGGAAATTACCATTATAAGAAAGAAAGAGAGAGAGAGAGAGAGAGAGAGAGAAAGAGAGAAAGAGAGAAAGAGAGAAAGAAAGAAAGAAAGAAAGAAAGAAAGAAAGAAAGAAAGAAAGAAA
>JBBMKD010000001.1:68350951-68364411 GCA_037834095.1 Argya squamiceps | reverse complement strand
GAGAGAAAGAGAGAAAGAAAGAAAGAAAGAAAGAAAGAAAGAAAGAAAGAAAGAAAGAAAGAAAGAAAGAAAGAAAGGTAAAAATTAAAATATGCTTGATCTTTATGAAGGGTGAATGTAGAGAAGTGGAGAACTGTTCTGTGTTTTGCTGCCCACCACCACCAAGGGGTCTGCAGGAAAGAAAACTTGATATAAGTCAGACAGCAAATAGGGCTGAGTACTACATTGCCCTTCATGCCTGAAACATGTCACTGAGAAGGTGAGTCTTTCACTTAGTATCTATTACTTTTCTGCTGTACCCTAACCTATAGAAAGCTCTTCTCTATGTGGGTTAATAAATAAGTTGAATATACCAATGGGGCTATTTAATACAGGTTTTTATTTATTGAAGTCTTGACTTTATATCCTTAGAACTCAATGGGAAATTACTCATTGACAACTTAGAGCAAGATCAAATTCTTTCCTCCACCATCCTAAAAGAAAACTGATCTGTTAAATACAATATCTAGTTTTCCTTATTATCTAAAGCTTATTTTGTTTCTGTTATAGAAATAATACCAGATCCATATCATTGATACATTTAAAAGTCTGCAATTCTGTTCTGAAGAACAGTTGAATGGTGAGATGACTCTGCAAAGAGACAATGACATTTTTAAGTCTCTTCAAATGCTGTTATTACAATTATTCTACTAATACCCTATATAAAAGTTTAAAAGAAACTAGTCTGCTTATCATGATAAAGGTTTACCACTCCAGAGCTGGTTTATAGAGTGATATAATTTTTGGCTATCTGCTAACTGAAGTTCAATAACTGAACAATAAAGACACCATTATAACAGGTAGCTATATAGTGAGTAGATGATAGAAAGCGGTTATTAATATATTAATCTTCTTTTAAAAAGATATTTATCTTATTTAGAACAATTTAAAATTTTCATTTACTGGACAGAATTTAAGCACCAACAGTTTATTTTGTCACTCCTCTTACAAAAGGTCGTTCCTCACATTTACTTTTCAGAAAGTAAACTCATATTCTGTTTAAACAGAAACTTGGCAACACATACAATTTCTGTAGGACAGATTAACCAGCCTGCTTAGGGGAATGCCTTGCAAAATCAAAACAGACCTAAAAATATCAAGTTCATATATATCTCCTTGTAAAGAATGATATCTCTCTGCAGGAAACACCCCCAGTTTCTTCAAAGCATTGTCATGAAATAAGATTTCTTATCTCTAGAAAAAAAAAATAGCCCAACAACAAGGACTGTATTTCTTCTGGCAAACAGAAATGATGTTTTGCAACCCAGAATTTTTATTCAGGGGTTTTTGCATCCTTCTGTGCAAACACTGTTGCACCTCTGACACTATAAAATATTGTATGGGAAGATAAAAAATGCATAAAAAGGAAAATATTTATTATCAAAGTGCAGAAGGAATCTTCCCAGGCGAAATTATTGGAGAGACTTTATTCAATCTATGGAGAATGCTGATGTATGAGGAAGTATGTTATGAACAGTAAGAGATAAAATCACTGGATCTACTCTATTCAGCAACTGCAAAGTCCGGTTAGTTTTGAAAAACTTTACAGTTTCAGAAAACATGTAATTCTTTCAATTTTGTTGAATGTACCCATGTCCCTATAGGACAACACAGAATAACCAAAACAAGCTAACTTTTTAAATTACTTTTTAATTTTTTAAATTACTGCTTATTTCTTGAACCTCCAGTTTTTCAAATAAATTTTTTATGTGGAACCTCATTAATGATGATGTCTACGAGTGGACACTTCTGCATGAAATATTATTAAGTTCTTTTATATTTTTACTGTGTGAAAAGAAATGCATAAAGTAGTATTACTATACGATTAGTCAAGATGATTTTTGGCACGGAATAAGAAAATAATGTTGTGGTAGATTATACCTTTTATAAAACTGACTGGAAAAGAAACACTAACTTTCAGACAAGCCTGCCATTCAAGAAGCAAATTTTAGTGCTAAATACAATTTCAGCATGAAGAATAATAATAATAGTAAGAAGATTATGAAGGTCCTACTGTTCTAATTAATCTTATTATCTGAGAAAAAAAGTGCTTGGCATCCTTAGTGTAAAGAACAGAGCTTTAAAGCTATGAAATAACACTTTTGAAGTGGTTAGTTGGAGAAATCAATATGTATAATGAAACAAATATATGCATTGAGTCTGTGATTTTAATGTCTAGACTCACAAAATAATTTTGTAGATATGGTCTGAAGTTCAGGGCTGAGACATTAGTGATGGAAGATATTTTTCAACTGGGAGAGTGAATGGGGTCTGAATGTCCTCATACTTTACTGAGTACTTGAGCAAAGTTATTCAGACTTATGATGATTCATTTGTTTTATCTTTATAGTTTGTATAGGAGCTTTTGTTGGCATGGCAGAAATATGTTACATTATGAGAAGGCTTTGTAGAACTAAGTTGAATATTGACAGATACAGAAGAAAATGGGGACCTATATGCAGAATTTTTCTCCTAGCAGAATCATCTGCCTGTATTGGGATTTGTGTCAAATTCATTGGACTTTGAATAGATCTTGGGAAGTCAAATTAAAAAAAACAACACTTCCTTTCTTTACAACTTTTTGTTTAAAACAGATTTCTGCAATTGCAAAATTCCTCCCAACCTTCAGACTTCCACTTGGGATTATTTGATGCACAGCTACAGTCACTCAATTCCATTTAAGACAGATTTTGCTGGATGTGTTCTGATTTAACAAAGAAATATTTCCATTCCTTTCATGAATCAGCAGCTGTTGCCATCCCTGACAGCTGGCTTAGTCAGGCTGAAGCACCAGTGTATGTTCACTGGATGATACATCATTTGTTAAATCATTTGACTAGTCATACTGATGAGTAATATCTCACATGCAATCAAAAAAAAAAAAAATCAGGAAACAAACTGTCAGTGGCCATGGAAGCCACAGGCACGATCCACCAAAGCCAGCCAGAGAAAATGTGAGATGCTAGCTCTGAGCACACCTGGGGAGCTGAGATAGGGAGCAGGAAGGGCACCAAAACCCAGGATCTGTATATAAAATAGATTGCTTCAAATTCAATGCACAAGCAATGCTTAATATATAATGGAACTTCTTTTTTTTTCTTTTTTCTTCTTCTTTCCATCCTCCCCACCTCCCTTACAGAAAATTCCTTTATTCTGAAATTTTCTGTCGTTCTGCTTCAGTGAAAAGGGTTCACAAAACCAGGTGCTGGGGCAGCTATGGAAAACGTGAGCAATATCATTCTACAGAAACTTGCAGGATGGGGTCTGGAGGAAAAATGACTCATTAGCTGGACAGAAAACATCACTTTATTTATATACAATGTCTTTGATCCCTCTCCCAGTATTCTTCTATGCAGCTGTCCAACAGTACATATGAGCCACCTGAAGACCTCACAAGCATTCATTAAGTCCACAAGGTATTAAAAAACCTTGCTTTAGCTATTAAATCTTGGATAATAAGCTAAACGTGTCCTGTGTTCCCTAAATGCTTTTTCTTAGTCTGGCTTCCTAAGGAATGGAAGACACACTGCCCTCACTGTCTGAGATGGACCTGGTGCCTCTCACTTTAGAGGACATTGGCTGAGATATGAGGACATTAGAACCTACAGTGCAATCTTTATTAGATGCAATAAAGTCTGTCCATGTGAAAGCTGTGTGAATACAGTTGTGTGAAGCCTTATACCTCATTGTAGAAGTATCAAACATCAAGACATAAATTCCTAAGAAAGGAGGCTTTCTCAGTTTTTATGCTCATGAAATCTGGAGGGCAACTGAAGTAGAAGAACTCTGGACACAGCAAGCAGATTTAAATGTTGAATATAAAAAACTCAAACTCTAATGTATTAGGATTTTCAAGAGTTCAACAGAATTAAAAAATTCCTATCAGTTGCAATTAAGGAGCAATTAAGCCAGTGTGAAGTGCTTCAGAACCCCTAACCCAGACTGCTTTGCACAGCTGCACAGTTGCAGGTCTTGGAAGTGAATGAAGAAAAGTTCTTTTCTGTAGGTATCTCCACCCACCTTAGTCATGCAGTATGAGTAAAGACACCTGTAGCTGAATGTAAATAAGGCCATCTGATAAGGCTGTGTGCAACAGGATTTTTTAAACACTGGAATGGTGGCCTCACAATATCACTCTGCAGAGCAGGACTCGTGCTCACAGCCACAGTTTTACAACACCTTCTGGATCGTGATAAGTAGCACACTTGCCAAAATATTTTTGACCAGCATCTCCAGCTTGGCAGTGTGCAGTGGGTGAAATTCAACTGTCCCTCCTCATGCACTGCTCCACCTGGAGCAGCAGAACTGAGACATACATTTTTAGTCCACATTTCAGTGCATTTTGGCCAGAGCTTGCATTTTCAGACTTTATAGCTTTCAGATGCAGTCATATGTTGGTAGGAAAGGGACAAACAGTGTGTACCTGTCAAATCAATCAGTAGCCCAGGAAAATCAGTCTGGCTCCCTCTAATTTTATGAAGCACAGGCACACAAAGCAAACTCTTCCCTATTCTTCCTAGCAAGCATGTCCAGCCTCAGATTTAATCTAAGTGTTAATCCTAGGAGAGTTACACAGTAAGATATTGTATTCAGCTTTGAACATGAAACTACTAAGTGCCACAAATACCTGCTACCAGTAATATGTTCCCTGGGGATCCTCAAAGAAGCACAGATTGTGGAATGAATGGGCTACTTATTGCCCTCGGTCACACCTGTGCAAGCCCTGCTAATTCAGACAACAGCCCCTTAACCCGGGGGCACCAGGAGTGAGAGTGGATGGAGAATGCTAATGAGACTGCTAACACTACAAATATTTAAAGGAAATACTTTTGTTTGGAGTGCTCAATTATTTTGAGCTCTTTTGGCTTCCTTTTGGCAGATTCTGGCAGATGCTGGTCATAATAATAATTGCTAAAAAAAAATATCAGTCAGTGGTTGTTAATGGAAACAGAATTATTATTTATAAATGGGATTTATATAAAACCAAAGAAATGTTAAGGCTGAAAAAACTCTAAAATCACTAAGTCCAATCTTTAACTCAGCACCATGTTCACCTCTAAGCTATGTTACCAAGGCACGTCTTTTGACCACTTTGAGGGATGGTGATTCCACTACTGCCCTGAGCAACCTGTTGCAATGTCTGACCACATTTTCAGTGTAGAATTTTTTCCTAATGTGCAAGACCCAGTTAGCCATATAGTGTGAAAAAACAGCCATGGCCAATTCATTTTGCCTTAAGGGAACATATCTCTTGATGAAATAGAGGCAAAGTCCTATACTCCATTCTGAGTTTGCCCCATAGAAATTTATAGTGCTGGCTGTACATTATGTCCTCAGGACATCTCTATTGACTACTCAATGGTAAGACTTCATCTGTTTAGATGTGGACTGCTTTTTCTGACATATCTTGAAGTAAGCTTCTCATGGTCCTGGGTCTGTGTGTGAAATGGTTTCTACTGATTAACAGCACCATGGAAAGAACAGTGTCCATCCTCTAACACAGGGGGTACTAAGGTCTGTTAATTCTACTTAAGCCATTCTGGAGATTTTTTGCCGAGAGCAATTAACCAGATAACTTTCCACTGTCATATTCCCTCTAATCTATTTATTTTCCCTAGAAAGACTAAGAAAGACTAGAAAACCTAGAAAGATTCTGTCCTAGAAAACTAAGACTAAAAAATGACAAAATGAGGATCAGACAAAATAGGGAGCAATGCAATGACCATCATGGACAAAAACAGACATGATGAGGCAAACCCTCCCATGCTTCAAAACATACTATAACTGGAAACAGAAGCCAAGAGGTTTTGTTCACATTTTTGATCTCTGTCCTGTGGTCACTTACTTCCCTTCTGGGAACATAACTCCAAATTCCAATTTGGAAAATCATTACCTCTTACTTACTCATTGCACAATGGTGGAGTGTAGTTTATTCATATCCCCAAACTGTAACCAAAGCATAGGTTACAGACACATTTTTAATATTTTCTTTCTTTTAATTTCTTGAAATGAATAGAGCTTCCATCCTTTAAACAATTTTGCTGTTGCTGCTGATTTTTTAATGTAACTATCAAACATTCTATCTGACCCTCTATATCTCCCTGTACCAATATCCTTACTCATAGAGGTAATTTTTTAAGAGTCACGGAAGCAATGTCTCTGCTGTTTTATGCAGTAGTATAGTTGCAGCCTAAGATTACATCCTTCATTCTTGTCTTTTGATTTACATGAAATGTTTATCATTTGTGTATGAAAAACAGAGTCTGAATAGGGGCTTTCTGATCTTCTCAACCAGTATGATTATTTTCTCAAGCTAGTGAAATTTTTCATTTGCATATCTGTGTATTTTGAATATTTTGAATTCCTAGGAATATTATGAAGAAACAAAGAGACAAAGAAAAACTCTTAAACTGTAGCATTTAACTCCACATTTCATTGTGTGAGTAACATTTATAACCTGCTAATTACTGTAGCATTGAATATGTAGTCCACATTCTTTTTTGTAGAAAAATACTGCCAGAAGTCCAAATTTCTGTGTAATGCTATTTTCATGAAAGAAAATTCTCAAAATAACTGCTTTGTAGAAGCAATCTTACCTACCTGAAATTTCAAGTATATGTCATATGTTATTTTGAATGTTAGAAATAATTATTTTGATTTTGCATTTCAGAATGTTGTCTATAATCATACACATATATTCATATGCAAAAGTGATAATAATAATAAAAAATAAAGTTAAATATAATTCCCTTGGAAACATTTGCTTCAAAGCTGAAAAGCAATTTGTTTTCATTCCAGTGTAAAGTTGGAATAATTTTGAATTGTGAGATTTTCTCATGGGATAGACTTGTTCAGATTTGACCAGCCATTCTAGTAATTTCAGAATCAGAGGGGAAAATTTTGAAATTACCATTTTAGGGGAAAAATGCATGGCAACTTTTCAAACCTTGATTGTATTCTTAAAATAAAAAGAAAATCCCTTACGTTTCAGGGCTCTAGCCAATCGACAGCTGTAGACAAGTGTGGTTACCGATGGACATTTTCTGGTTTTTTCACCAAGAAATGAGGAGACCAGAACTAGTGACTACTTTAGAAAGTGTGATCTGTATCATTAAAAAAGGGTCAGTGTTTATCTCATTTATTGTACTGCTGAGTATCTCCTCCTCAACTTCCAGAGGTGTCAAGATCATCTCCCATACTGTCAAATCAAGCCCCACTGACTGGTTACTGTGCCAAATATTAGCAACTTAATTATATCAACTAAACTTAGTACGTGCCTAGGGAAATACACACTTTCTGACCTTGACATGTGCTCAACAGAAAACAATAAATAATGCCAAACACATGCTTTCTATTTGTCAGCAATAAAAGAAATGCTTGTTGCAATCCAGACATCAAGTGACAGTGCCAAAACTCCCTTCAGTAATATGTATATATTCTCCAAACACTTTAAACACTTAAAACTCCACTAGCAAACATGCCCAGTGTCACGCCAGTGTGAAGTTTATTAACTAGGTGATGCTACAATATTTTTTAATGTAAATATTTCTTGTTTAGCTTTTTTTTTTTTTTTTGAAAGAAAAGAGCTGGAGTTTAAAAATGCAATCAGAGTTTCCTTTAGCATTCTGTTAAAAATTAATAAACCAATTCGTCTTTGGTACAACTTCATTGACCTTGGTAAATTTAAATCCAGGATGATGTTGGCCCACCAGGGAGAGTGGAAAATATTTGCAGTAAAACTTAAGAAATACACACATGCCTGATTCACTTGCATTGCTGCTCCCTGTTTGGTGAAAGATCATTGAAAAATTCCTTGCAATTTGCAGAAAAAGACCTCAGTGGTTAAACCAAGTTCTGAACAGACCTGAGCAAAATTATATTTTCAGTCTGTTTCAGGTGAAGGTAATTTGACATATGGGATTCAAGAATTAGGCACTTATTCAAGGGAAATCAAAAGCTTCACATCAACTGTATTTAAAAGAAAAGAAAAGAAATTGAACTTCTGCAAGCTAAACAAGTTTTTTCCACTCCATTGTATTCAGAAATCTTTTAACTAAACCAATAATATGTAAAAGAAATTGTATTCACAAATGCCAAAAAAAGGCCAATGAAGTGAAGAGTGTTGAGGTGTCATGCAGGGTCAGATTTCTTTCCTTTATGATACTCTGCATTAAAGGACATAACTCTGTGGCAGGAGACACTTCAGTAACTCTGAAAACAGAAACCTCAAGAAATCTTGATCAGCAGCCATTCCCAGTGCCTTCCAAACCAGCTAATTCCTGATTCTCATTTCTGGGAAGATTATATCATTCTAACTGGCTAAATCAGTCATTGAGAAAGATAGGAATAAACACTAAATTAGACACTGTTGCAACAACGAACCACAGGGCCCTTTTCTCATTGCAGTTATAGATACATTAATTTTACGGCTTAGCAGCACAAAATAAGGTGATGAACATGAGCCAAGTCTCTAGGACAAGAAGAAGAAAGGATAGATACCTTTCTGCCTACATTTAATAAAATAGTTTAGGAATGAAGAAATAACACATTTGTTCCATTTCTTTCTAAATAAATAGTGGATGTCCTTTTTCCTATGGTGAGAGAGTGGCTGCAATTCAACAGTGGCTGCAGTTCACATAGCAGGTGCATAAACTGCAGTTGTGTAGCAAGGTGCAAAGGTCTCCACCTATGAAAAACTAAGTGCATGCACACCAACATCATGACAAATCACCCCAGCCTCTCTCTTGAATTTGCATTCTTTGAGTGGAGTGGATTATGGTGGACTATTCTGTTATGCTAGCTTTCCTAAAATGATGTTTCACATAAGGTGCCATATATGTGGAGAAAGAAAATGAGTCATGCCCATTCTCCCCACTAGTGGCAAACATGTCTGAAAGAATTTGTCTCAGGCCTCAAGTCTGAGCCTGAAAAACCACACCTTGGTGAGGCTTCAAGCATGGTGTGAAACAGAGTTTTGGACCACGAAGACCAATTTCTTACTAGAAAGACAATCCAATTTTAAACAAATGGTATGGGAGCAGCCCAGATTTTGTCCTGGGTTTATTAGCTTATATTTTGTTTGAGAGTTGAAACTGCCACAAGGATAAAGATACAACGAATTTGATGAGCAGCATCAGAGCAGAAGAAAGGGGCAGTGGCCTGGGGTTGATTCATGGAAAGCAGGAGAAAGAGAGATAGAAAGTAGCAGAAGTAGTATTGCCTGAAAAATATCTGGAAATCCCTGCTTTAGAGGAAATATGATGCTCTTCATTTCTTTGTATCTGGTAAAAACCAATATGAGTACAGTTGACTTGTGCTAGTTAAAGATAATTTGGAAAACAATCAAACTTAGCATGACCTTCAATTAGGAGAACATATGAAAACCTGAGGAAACATTAACAGGTGGCAGAAATGTAAATGCTTAACCCAGGACCAAAATGAGGGATGGGTTTCACCTTGGGAACTGAAGTTGTATTGAACTTGAAATTCCCTGAAAGCCTTGCAGAAAATGCAGTATTTATCATGCAAGACAGTGACTACATCTGGAAATCAGTTCTGGAAACACTCAATATGTTCAATTCCCAATGACATCAATGAAAATATAAATCAGGTTCTGACCAATCTATTTCATTTAGATGCATGCTTTGACCACAATACAGTTGCTTAAAAGTCCAATGTGTGCCAAAAATTAATTTTTCAATGCTGACTCTGTACAATAACTGCATTTTGTTGAACTTTACATACATACATCTGCTCAAAAACTATGTGTCTAGAAAAACCCACATGTATAGGATATCTTATGAGCACTTCTACAAAATGAATGATATGTAATGCTTAACTTGCCCTGCTTTTCTCTCACATCAGTGTAGTACAATTTGTGGATATATATATATAAAAATATATATATATGTTAATCTACCTTTTTTTTTGATAGAGACACAAATGCCATTTTTCAGAATAAGCAACAAACATCCTTTCTCTGATAGTCAAAAAATAAATGTGTGTTACTGGCTAACAGTGTCATTTTAGTACTGTGTAATAAGGATGATGTTTACATAAATAAATCAGTTTTGGTATACAAAACCTGCTAAAAGTGCTGATACATGTCTGCAAAGATAGTCACCTATAATTAAGTGCATGTTTTTAAGCCAACTTCCTAAAAGGGATCTGCGATTAGAGCTGGCAGTAGTTTTGACAAAGTGACATCACATTTCTTTTCTGAGAATTTTGTCCATTTGGCACTTGAATATATTTTTTACATTTCTATGCTCATGCTGTATTAGCACAGAGGGTTCTGATCCTATGAACTTTATTAACACATAGAGATCCACTGAGAAACTTGTTTACTTAAAAGGAATAAATATGGGTTGCTTTCTCTCACATTCTGTCACATTTCTCTCATGGGAGAGAAAGGGCTGCAAAACCAGATCCATTCAGGGCTTGTCTGCATGTTTAAGCTGAGAGTGCACATAATTCACATCAAATGATTTGAACTAATTAAACCATAACAGAAATCAGTATTTAGTATGAACTTTTCTGAAGGTTTTAACTCAAAACTGGCACCTATTTTAATGTCCAAGCCCATGTACTTAGTTATTATTATTATTTTAGATGTTCATTAACCTCAAATAACCAATATAAGGTCATATGCTGTTAGAATTTAAATGGAAGTTTAAAATGAAAGTTTTTTCTCTCTTTATGTCTTTATGATAATTTTGCTTAAAGACATCCTAACCTTTATTGTTGCTAAACAGATACCTTAGTTACAGATGAAGAAATATTATTTAAGGTTATCCAGGTAAGATCAATAGAACAATAGCATATCCTCAACCATGGCAATATTAACCTGGAACA
Organism: Argya squamiceps; assembly: GCA_037834095.1. Lineage (NCBI taxonomy): Eukaryota > Metazoa > Chordata > Aves > Passeriformes > Leiothrichidae > Argya > Argya squamiceps. The sequence continues at coordinate 68,353,518 of JBBMKD010000001.1, read as the reverse complement.
TTTCCTTCTTACTTATCAAAATAATGGAGGATATAAAGGGTGTTTTTTTCCCACACTCTCAGTTCTCATTATTACAGACTCCTTTGCAAAAATTTATGAATATGAATGAGTAGGTTCTCACAAGTACAATTGTATTATTATACATTACAGCTATCTAAAACAGATTTTGAACATTATTTAGACATATTGTAAATATTTATTTTGGTTTCGACTGCCTGTGATAATCTTCATGAAATATCATCTTCCTTATAGAGGATATAAACTTTTCTGTTTCTAAGAATTCATAGCAAATCTACTTTTGCTGTCTTTATTCTTTCACTTTTAATGAATTTTGTAGTTCCAAAATACAATCTATTACTACTGACTGCAAAAATGATCTTTTTGAACAGAAACAAGTGAAGAGCTCTTTCTGATAGCTCATTATAACATCTCCATGCAGCAAAATAACAACAAACCCCCCCTCATTTCACATTTAGACAACAACTGGTCTCATAAATCCTGCACTGAACATAGAGAAGAACAAGATTGTCAGTTTTGCAGCCTGACTGCCCCCCTTATTTTTCCTGTTCTAAGTTAGATAGTCACTTGGGATTTTTTGTTCTACCCATCACTGAGGCAAGGATTGGGATTCAATTAGTAAAGCATGCATCTATTGTCAGCCTATTTTTGCATTTCAAAACATCCAGACTAGCCTTCAAATGCTTGTTTTAAATATCTTGGGTCTCTCATTGGCCATGTGTCACATTAGTCTGCCCATATGGGTATCTTCTTTTTGGAAAGAAAGAAACCAGTACAAACTGTTTCATCCTTTATGTGCTGCAAAAAAGGTAAACTGGCCTATGGACTTTCACCACAATTTGATATGTGAGAAAGGGATGTTTTCTTACTCATTTCTTTAAACTATTAGCTTTATTTCTGCTCTTGTTTTGTACTTTTTATGAAAAGAAAAATAATAATTTCAGGAGTCTGTACACCTGCAAATTGTTAGGATTGGAACAAGTTATGACTTTTATAAGCTAAGTAGTAGTTAGAAAATTATCTTTAATTTGAATGCAGAGCACTGTAAAATTGCAAAGTCTTACAAAGTCCTAGAACAGCTGTACAAAGATTTTCTTCAGCCATCCTACTAAACTCCAGTGAAAGTGTTTTCTTCTTTCATGACCTGTGAAGAGTGAATGATCTAATATTTTAAGATTTGTGTGCAGTCCCTCTTGTTGGAAGGAAAAAGCAGGGTTGCAGAGTAACAACTGAATACAAAATTTGTCTTTGTCATCTACACATTTGCTTCTATTTATCTACTGCTCTATTTATGATTTACCAAAGAAGGAGCACTAGCATTTTTTCACCTATCACTTTGCTTTTTCCATGTCATTTCTTCATGACAAAACTTAAATAATGGCAGCATACTACCTAATTCTTAGAATATACCCTGTACCTAAGACATGGAATATGTATTTAGCTGCAAAATTTGTTGTTGTTGTTGTGGTTGATGTCCACTTACTACTATTTGAACTCTAATACTCAGTTCAGCAGTGCTAGTCATGTTTCTGTTTGCAGCATGGACTGTACGATGATCCATAGATGTCCAAGCTAGCTTTAGCTAGGGCTTATCCAAACTGAAAATTGTACAGTTTTGTCAACATATAATTGAGCCTAAATCCACATTTTTGAAAAGCAGAGCTTATTATTTGGGGTTCAGAGATATGCTAACACAGCTGTACTACACAGAGGCACAAATCAGCATCTCCAAACAATTCTTCATTTTGGATATCCTATATCGGGTCAGAGGTATTTTTGGAGTCTCTGTCATTGCATAATTTAGGGGAAAACCATGTAATTTAGGAAAACACCCTGCCTATGCAGCCTCAGCCTTTCCACAAGTACAAAACAAAGAGTAAGAACCTCTTGTAAATTTTGTAGAATGACCTATTAGATTGAAGTGTCTTGATCTTGCTCAAATCATTCTCCAGATACCTTGACCCTCAAAGAGACATCTTGTCTAAATCTAGACCTATATCCACAGTTGTACAATATTCCCAGCAAACAGAAAGTATCAGGTTTGTAGGTTTGGGGGTTTTTTTTAATGGACTACTTGCTGACTGTAATTAGAGAATATCAAAAACTTTAGGGTACCTATTTTAGTGTTCTACAAAAGCAACTTTTGGACTATCACCTTCTTGCCTGTCTTCTTACAAAATAGGCAAAAAAAAAAGATTTTTCTTTCTGTTTTGCATAAGGAAGCTCCCTGCTGAATTGTTAATATTTCACCCCACAAACATATAATTCTCTTTTTAGCATTCTTTTGAATCACATGTATCATTTCTGGATATAAATGTTAGTAAAACTTCAGTTTGGGAAAGCATAAAAAATAATTTGAAAAAAGCTTTTTAATGTCAAGAATGGAAGATTTCTGTCAAGTGATTTAGAGTAGACATTTTCCTGCTTCTTTAGTAAAGCTTTTTCATTTAAAAAAAATCATATATAGATTAATGTAGTGGTTTCACGTTCGCCAAATCAAGTGTAGTGGTTTATTCTCTGGGAGATAGGATTTTCGGGAGAAAAAGGCA
>JBBMKD010000001.1:68339631-68350851 GCA_037834095.1 Argya squamiceps | reverse complement strand
CAAGCTGTCAGTATTTGCTAATACTTCCCTAAAGACTAAAAAACAAAAAAAACCAACCTGTGCTAAACCATCACAATTAAACATCAAATATCAATGAATTGTGTAATGATGTGGGATGACTTCTGAGTCACTACTAGAACACCCCGTGATTCATTTACTAAAACTTGAAGAAAGCTATTGATGGGACAAAGAATATCTGCAAAGTACTGTTCTTCACAGTAAAATTCTATGAGCTGAATTAAGTGATGAGATGTTTTTGTTGGTAAATCAGAGATGACCAAGAAATAGTATAGCTCATGGGAAAGTTTGAGCATGTTGATCACTCACACAGTAGAAAGCAACTGCAGAAATTTCTTCACAGAGCAGTGACACAGCTAGGAAGTGAGAAAGCCAGCACAAGACTGCAAAGCTTTTATAAAGCTGATCAGAGGATCAGAAATAACTAGAAACAAATTTTAGGTGGGTAAATATGGGGAGACAGAAAATGAAAGATCCCTAACTTTCCTTATGTCAGTAAGCCCAGAGTTAAACAAGTGCCATAGAAGTTTCATTTTCCAAAAATACATTTGGATTTTTTGTGACTTAAGTCATTAATCTTGGTAATGAAATCTTACTGCATGAAAAAACAAGAAGTTTTTGTCTCTCTCTCTGCATGTGTGTGTGTCTAACTACTACTGTGATTTAAAGTGAGAAAGAACAGAATTCCCATGAAGAAACAGATATAAATTAGGCTCTGCTGTCCTATACTCCTGCCATTCTCTAATATTGTACTCAGAAAATTGTAAGGATCTGAAATGTTATAAATCCCTATGCTAGAGATATGTCTCCCAGATCCTTTTCACATCTAAATTCAATATTCAGAAAACAGAAATTTCTTATCCCAAGCAGTTGTCTTTACTACTAGTATGATTAATCAATGCTAAGTGATCAATGAATAGTTTTGTTCTTGAGTAAGATTCCCTCACATGGAAAAAATAATTCACGTGGAATTGCAGAGATTATGAGCTGTTATTACCAGTCTCATGCGCATATACCAGTTAGATGCTCTTTTAGTTTACCTATAAAAAACTATGAAGGAATGCTCCCTTTCTGCAAGCAATGCCTGTCCAGTAGAGAAACACATTCATACTTCTTTTTCAGAACTCTCAGTGGTTGTATTTGAACAGGTAGTGTCACTTAGGCGCCAGTCAGGGAAGGTGAAGATATGTTTTCTCACACCAAGGCTGGAAGTTTGTATACAGCCCTATTGTGACTGTGCACAGCTGTTGTTCTATTCTTTCAGTGAATTTTAAAATCCATCACATTCATTTAACATAATCTCTATTACTGCTTTTTTAAGGAACAAATGATCTTCATGTGTTGGCAGAGATAACTGTTAAAAAAATGAGATCCACAAAAAGAGCAGGAGAGTGAGCAGTGAGAATGCAAGAGAAATATTTTACAAGTTGAGAGCTTTTACTTTTTTTCTATAATATTTTGACTTTACTTTGGAGATCTTATTGTCCTACATTTGGGGCACAAGCATTGCTGATGCATCTAATGGCACATACAGAGACATTCTGAATTAGCAAGTGAATCTTAGAACATTTTGAAATATCTTTTAAACATGAATTGTCAGTCTTAATACATGTAGATGTGGTCTTTCACGGCTGTGTTTTCAGCTACATATCCATGTAAGAAAGACAAAGATGTAAGAATTAACTGCCTGCAAAAATCAAATCACAAAATATAAGTTGTGAATAGGAACCACTATTGTTTCAAAAATCTCAGTACTGTATTATGGATGAAGTACATGTTTTCCCAGTTTAATGTATTCCATTTTAAAAATAGCTTAAACAAATGGGACAAAAATCTCCCTCTTCTTTTAGAGAAAAAACAATCTTTATAAGACACTAATCATCACTGCTATATTGACCTAACTACATCCTTCTACTGTAGTGGAAGAAAATTCCTATATGAGAAATCCCTACACTGATTAGTTTATGGGGTTGGAAAGAAAATAAACTACTATATCCATTCTTAAATACTTAAGATGTCTTCAGAAATCATAACAGTAGTGGCCTTCATAAGTATCTAATTAAACAGAGAACAAAACCAAGAAATACCTTGCATGATTTTTATTTCCCTTTACTCTTGCCCAAATTCCTCGTTTACCTGGACTACGTTTTATTGGGTGACATTTTGCAATCTCAAGGGCCTTTTACTCTACTTTACTTTTCAGACCTTCAGAAGGCTTAGGTTTCTGTTGTCAACTCATACCATTTTAAAGTCAGAGGATCCACCTAAATGTTTTCTATCTGGGAGCTGTCAGGGATGGTTGTGTCTTGCTGCTTCCTGCATCATCCTGAGGACTATATCTATCCCGGTGTATGGGTCTACATCCTAATCTCCAGTTCTCTTTCATAATGACTTTAGATTAGGGTTTGCACCATATGAAACAGGCTTCTCATTACAGCTATGTGACTGGGAAATGGATCCCTCCTGCCGCTGTTTTTTTGAGGAATGTGACTGCAAACTAATCAGAATAAGATCTTCATGACAAGTCAAATAAACAAGTGGCATATAACCCCCCTCGGAAAGCTCAGTAATTCTTGAGTAAATTCTCAACTTCATTTGGTGCAAAATATTCTAGAATCTTTAGTGGGGCTAGCATTTGTATTGGTCTGGGTAAAAAACTAAATATGACAGTGACTGTGACTGTAAAAATCTGTAATAAGATCTGAAACAATTCTCATGAAACTTAAAAGATTTTGCTAAGAAATTAACATTAACTATAATATTTCATGGTGACAATAACACATATTTGCAACTTCTGGTCTCTCTTACTATTTAAATACAAGTATTTTAATATGTAATTTGTAGCATTTTATCAGCAGTTCTACAAAATCAATGTAGCATATCATAATTTCACTTCCAGTGCTGTTTTCCACACATATGGTAGCTATGTCAATTGATGTCAATGGGATTGGAGTGCAACCAACCAGGTAAAACACTTAGTCTCAAAATGTACAAGAGTATAATTTAGCTTTCACTGCTTGAATTGCTCTGTGGTATTTTTATTTTCCCTCATTTTATTAACTCACCAGACCTTCTGTATTGAATGCAGAAAAGAATTTGCTTGCAGACTAATGAATAAGCCATGCCAAATATAAACTTACAGAAGAGTTACTCATTTAACTGGTTCATATTCATCAGGAAACCATGGCTGTGTTCTTATTAGCAGCCAGTTGTTCATACTTTAATAAACTACTCATCAGTGTTGATCTGAAACACAACTTTCCATTCTTATTCTGTCATGCTCTGAGCAATGTTTAGGACATAATTCCAGCCTCTTGATCAGGGAGTTGTTTTAATGTACAACAGACAATCAGGATCACCAAAGCTAGAGACAGTGGGGTGAAATGGAACCCGACTTTGAACTCATGTAATAAAACTCTGTCTATCTTTACACATGCCAATTAGAAGCTGCTAAATACTGCAGATCACAGCTCTTATTATAATGGGGTTTCAGTACATGGAAAGCCGTTTGGGGAGACAAGAGATGATTTTGGTGGGTGGAGATTTTGCTGTATTTTTTCAATATTAACACAAATAGCTTAACACAGGTAGTTTAAGAAACTGTTTCCTATGTTGATATTAGCTTTTCTCTGTATGCTTTCACAGATGTTAAAAAAGAGCTCTACTAATAACATCTTTTTTGCCTGGGACTCCATTCTTTTTCATCATCTCAAACCAAAAGGAGTCCCTTAGCTGCTATAAACCTGAATGCAGCTCTTGACTTTGAAAACCACTTTTAAGGCACTGCTGTTGTGGAGAATTAAAGGCTAATCAGCTTTTTGTAGGCCAGCATGTTTATCTGTGCTTTTCAGCAACTCAGAACTCCATATGGTTTTCCTTCACAGTATTTTATAGAGCTGTTTTTAAACTCCTCATCTTGAGATTAAAACCAAAGTTTAACCAAACTATGCCAAATAGTAATTTTTTTTGCCAGCTGTGCCGTGGCTAAATGCTATATAGGACTGGTATCTGTTACTTTCATTTGCAGTTAGTACTTCTATGTACTAAACATGCAGAAAATGACCTCATCAAAAGAGGTCTGACATTCCCACAAGGCTTTTGAACATTTTCAAAACATAGCCATGTGTTTTTCTGATACATATTTTGTGCCAGAAAGGGTGTAATGAGTCATCACCTCTGCAATATTTAATACCTCAATTAATGTAAAGCCTCTTTCAACCTTTTTGCTGCTAGTAAACCTGTTACACTTTTAAATATAATATTTATCGGATCAGCATTGCCAAAATATGCTACTTAGTCAGCAATGTGAACGTGTTTCTTCTAACTGGTCACTCTAAAAACACTTATGGCTTTTAGTGACTGGCCATTGAAATGTTCTATGCATAAGTTTCTTGACCTAAACATGGAATAACAACAGGAATAATTAATATACAGTAATTAAATACAGTATTTCAAAATGCAAAAATTCCTAATGGGTACTGATAATGTCTTGAAATTAGTGGGAGATTTTTTCCTGACTTCAGTGAGCATTTTGTCAGGCCAAAGGAAAAAGGCTTTTGCTTCTTACATCTGAGGCTGTTGTTATGTATCCCAAAAACATGTCACAGCAGCTGTGGCCTCCCAGCCTTAACAGGAACACAAGATTTGTAGATGCTTGTGGTCGGAAAGAACGACAAACGTCAGACAGACTGCAAGGGCTTACAAAGTTTTATTAGCAAATGTCACGCTTGACATGGAAATTGGTGTGTTAGCCCCTGACCTCCTAGGATAAGCACGCAGCAGTGGGTTTTGGATAAAGAAGTGAATAGGAGGAGAGGAAGAGAGAGATGAATGAGAGCAAGAGACAGAGAGACTAAGAGACAGAGAGTTCATGAAAGGATGGAAGAAGGGGAGAGAGAACACCAGTCCTGGCTCCAGTGTCAGTCCAGCTGGCATGTTCATGGCCCTTTGACACTCACACACCTAGGCTTTGTGGGTCACCTTTTCACAGACAAGTGTTCCCCAATCTGGACATAGGTCTCTTGCTTTCTTTTCAGGGGACTTTGGTGGTTTTGATCCTTCCCTACTCTCCCGCACTTTGTTGTCTTTATCTCCTGGAACTAGAACAAGGGTATTTGTCACAGAAAATGGCCTCCCTCTTCAGCCACATCCTTTTCTTTGTCACACACAGTGTGTTGTTATCACTGATCCTTGTTGGACTCCAGCTTATCAGTGTTTGAGACATACACAAATCTTTGGTTCTTCAACACTAAATTTGTAATCCAGCTGCTTAAAACATCTGTCTGAAATCTAATTTCCATACCCTGATGGAGGTGAAGTCTTGAGTAATCATTTGTTTGTTCACTATGGGCTGGTCGGCGACAAACACCCCTATGTTAAAGGACTTACGTATCAGAGCTCATTGTGCAATAAACTAGATTTTAACTGTTCAAATACTTTTCTGCATGCACTATGATTTAAAAGTGAAATTGAAATAATTCACTGCCTTATACTGTTCACAGAGTGCCGTGGCAATGTGGGTGTATAATTACTGATGTGATACAACTTTGTGCATAAAAGTCTCTTTCAATTTTTCACTGCCTGTTTAATCAGATGCTCAAAATCATCCATGACTTAAACTTGGGGATTTTGTAAGACAAATATCTGGGATAAAAAGACATATAAACATTTCAGGTAACAAAATAGCATTGTCTACCTGGCAAATCTCCTGTTCTTAAATATTTGCCCCTTTGTTTCTGAGGTGAAAATCAGAATGATTTCATAGTTTGTGTAATGAACTTGAGATTTGGGGTGGAAGTAAACAAAGTATTACAGTGGTGGTTTCACTGACCCTTCTAAGATCAAGAATACCAAAAGGAAAAGTAATGTATATGAGAAATTCTTGTTGCCACCATTTCTATGGGGAAATCCCTTATCTGAAGGACTTGGCATTTCAGCCTTTCACATTTCATTTCTATTATTATTGAATGCATTTATATACTGAGTCATATCTATTTCCCACATTGTGTCTATACATTTCCATAAATACTGCCTTGCTTTCTGTTCCATAATGGTGATCAGTACAGCTGTTATTTTGTTTATGCTGAAACAAAATCTGCTGCAGCATTTAGCAAATTTTTACTTTGTCTAAAGTAAATCTCCAATATTAACTAAATTAATTTTTCTGTCAGGGTTAGAAATGCTTCTGTTCAAAAAGCTTCAGAAACTGAGGAAGGTGAGCAGAGCTGAGGTGCTGCCTGCCTGTCAGAAAAGCACTTATCCATTCAGTTGCAGATTGATTTGATAAAACCTCTACTTTGTAGTATTCCACTATTATATCAATGTTATTATACTGCTAGTCAAACTTCAAGACCACAGCTTGGGAAATAGGTTTTGAGCATTAGCTACCACTGTATTGAATCAATGACATTCAGGATGAGCCTTTCTCCTAATTTCTGTAAGATTTGCTCTGGAAATCTATGAGATCTATAATAATCTAGGCAAGTGTAATGAGCAGCTGCAATTATGGAGCTTTATCCTCTTTCTCCACCTGTGTTGTGTGTGCCATAGCAATGTGTCTGTAGTTATGAATGATCTGAAATCACGGCAACAAGTGAAAGCTGAATAGAAACAACTTTCTGGTGCCAGGATAAGCATTATTATCAGGTAAGGAAAATGAGTTTTAACTTCTATTGAAGCCCTCACCTACACTATCCTATTTAACACAGATCCATACAATATTTGTAGACCACAGATCCATCCAATATTTGTTCCTCAAATGTCAGATGCAGAAAACCCAGATATTGTCAGCTAATTGCCACTAAAACCATGCATGACTTGTTAGACACTGTGGGTAATGAACTGCCCTGGAGGGTGCTGATAGAGCAATCACTATTTGTAGTCCCAGTATCTGAAAATCCACACTGTTCTGTGTTATGCCAGTATTCCTGTATTACACAGATGGCAAGTCAATGGAAAAATCAATGCAAATTTGACTGTGTCTGTCCACAATGTGAGTTTCTCCTTCTCCTTTTGAATGTGTATACTTTCTGTATACACATTCAAACTCTAGGGCAATGATAAATTTAGTAGTTGTTTGGGCTGTGTAATATTATATAGATAATTTTGAAGGCCTACAAGAAAAGTAAAGCTCTGAGGTCCATTTTCTCCTAGAATTTATCACGGTAAAGTGCTCTGGTTTTAAGTTTTGCTTTCTGTGTTTCATTCAACCACATGGGATAACAGATAGTCCTTTTTGAAGACAGGTCCACAGTCCTGTAAGAGTTAGCTTCTCTCTATTTCATCCACTGTGCACAGAAAACTACCTACATTACCTGAACTCTGAATTGCTTCAGGGAAAAGAAGATACTCTATAGGTAAGGATAAAAAAAATTCTGCTCAGCCAGGTAATCAGTATTAGAAATGGATAAATATAGGCTGTTAAGATGTTCAGAGAAACTATCATATGGTGGAGAAAAGTGAGTTTTTAAATTCTTAATTCTTAAAATATGTTCCAGACAAAACAGTTAATGCTAAGGAGAAAAAGAATGAAATAGGTTAGCACAGATGAGCAGTGATAGAGAAACTAAATAGTTCCATAATCAGTTGTAGGTGATCCTTTCAAAACAGCACACTCTAGCATCAGGGGGTCTTGAACATGTTCCTGCAAGCTCACTTAATTAAAAAATTAAAGTTATAATTTTGAGAGGATAATCAATGATTCTGCTTCCAAATTGGAATGACTAATTCCTGGCAGCTGTATGGTCAGCACATCTGCCTCTGCTTCCATGGAGGTTATGTAGGATTCTCGTGGAGAGTTCAGAGAACAAGGAACATTTTTGGTCATGAAGCTGTCAAGTCATCACATTGTCCATCTGACTTCAAATCTGTTTCTCAGCTTCTGTTTTAGGGGATGTATCTTGAGTGTTTGACCATGAACAGGAGGGATGAGTGCAGCAGAGGCCAGCAAATAGCATGAGCATGCAGGAGGTAGCAAGTGACTAAAAGAGGTTAAAGAATGAAATTCAGACCAGTCAGGTTTTGGCAAAACATCAAAAACAGGAGGCAGGTCATACAAAAAGTTCTAATGCCCTATAAAAAGCCCAGACAGAGGCTTGTCTGTGTGCCCCACAACACAGAGCAGCACAACATACAGAAGGCAAGCTCCAGTGATTTATAGGAATTTACACCTGTTGGGCATTTGGCTTGACATTAGACAAAAGTTATATTCTACGACCCAGCTTCCTATTGCCCCATCAAGACACCACTAGACAGTGTTGTCTGAGTTCTGTTTTTTTGTAAATTAAAAATCTTCACTGCATGCAGAACAGATCTTTCTCAGCTGTCCTTTCCTTTCCAAGACCCACCCTTCTCTTAGTTTCAGCTTGCTTTAAGGGTCAGTGTAAACAGACATTTAAACCAGTAACAGGTGTTCCCAGAGCGGCATGTTTTCATTTCATTCCAGGAGGATGAGGTTTGTGACCATCTGCATTTCCTTCCCTTATATGAGCAGGACCTTTCAGGCAGAAAAGTTGTACTGAGCCAGTGTCAGCCAGCAAAAGCAATATTCACTAAGGGGATTCACAGTATCATCCCCAAGGTCTTTGCAGAGAATAATGCTGAGATAGGTCATGAAAAATATTGGCCTGACATCTGCAGCCTCCCGCATGGGCAGTACATTCTATGTGCTCCAAGGGCAAATTCATACATGAAGAGGAACAGGCTAATATTCCCCTAAACCTCCTCTCTCCTGCAGTATTCAGCAGCAATTGCTCTTCCATCCATCTCTTGTCTGTCTGTATAGGACCAACACCAAGACTATAATGGGCAACTGGTATCCATGAAGTCAGTTTTCCTTTTTTTGTGCCAGAAAAAACCCCAAGGTTTTTATTAAAAACGGGAAGGGGGGATGGGGGCACAGCAAAGATAAATGTCGTGACCACATACAGATTGGGTAAAATAAGGGAAAAAAAGAAGTGGTTGTCATTAAACTATTGATTCTCCTGAGGTTTTAACATTTCCTTGATTGTATCATGAGAAATTTCACATTTGATCTAAGAATAACTGTTGATCTGCAGATCCACATGCTCCACAGAAAAAAAAAGAGAAAAAACCCATCTATTTTGAGACATTTTCACCTTCAGCAAACTCCTCTGTCTCCCCAATATTTTATACAAAATGTCTTGATGAGGTCTTCCTTCCATCATCTTCCTCAAATAGGCCTAATCCTTACCCTGGATCCCTTGGCCATATTCCACCATCACCCCTAACCCCAGTGAACTTTATTTAAGTCAAGTCTGGTTGCTGAAAGCACAATATCTGTGAAACTGCCATTATTTTTGAACTTTCCACTTTCCCTCATCACTTTAAAGATATTTTAATAGCACAATAGCTATGTTCCTTTGCAGGAAAACCCGTCTGTCTCCTCCTGGTTGGTCCGGGTACTTTTGGGAGTTCCTCTCAGAGATCTTCTGCAGATGTGAGCTCAGCTACTAAGAATGGCTGGGCACGGCCCCAAGTTTTCAGCTCAGCATATGACCCTTCCCAGAGAGAAGACCTCCAGCCTGTGTCCCAGGCCACATATCTCCAGCTAGCACAAACCAGCACAAATATGCTCTGCCAAGAGCAAATCCACTGGGACTCATCCCCATCCACTGCTGGGGTACAAGACTACCTTGTGTGAACTTTGGCTACCAGCCTTTGAAAATTGACTTGACATGCAGCTTTTACCTAAAAGTCTGACCTAACTTCTTGCTAAACATTTAATGATCTAAACAGCTTGAAATAGACCCCAGTCCAAATGGCTTACCAAGTAAATGAAAACAAAAAGGAGAAAATAAGTGAGGAGGAAAGAGAAATTATGTATGTCTTATGCATGATTTGTATTGAAATTGGTTTCTTACCCTCAGACAGAAGGGAAAAAACAAATCCATTATGTCAGAGAAAAGAGAAGCTGATTTTCTGCCTTGATTCAGGCCAGATCCAAACGAATCAAGAAGTTTCCAGGAAAGCTCTTGCTGGCACTGATCTCATGTCTTCAGGTTTTAGTGTATATGGCTCACAAAATCTTCCTCTTATGGGGAAAGATCATGTTCTTGGGAGAATTACAATAATTCTTGTAATGAAAACAAAGAATGTATTTTTGTTTATTTTTCCTAATGGCCCTGATCCAGCCAGGTTTTGCGTGCTACTAACAGATGTTTCTCGTGAGTGACCCAACATCTGGCACAAAGGTCTTCTGTTGTAATTGTTATAATGAAAACACAAAAGACTGTACCATTACACACCAAGAGCTGCATTTTTTTTAATGGGTCTCCTACTTTGAAGTCATGAATGTGTACTCTGGATTTGGTCCAAAGTCTTTGGAAGTCAACAGAAACTTTCATCAATTTCAATGGGTTTGAGTCTGTCCTTTTATGAACCACTGCATCTAAATGTACAAAGACAAAAAGAAAGCTGCTGATTTTTTTTTACACAAAACCAGTGATTTTTAATTTATTTTAGTAAGAAACCACTTTGTCTTCTTTGATTTGGAACTTCTGTTTAAAAGTTTTGCTGCTTCAAAATCTTGCTAGAAAATAACAAATCACAAATCACAAATCATTTTAGATATGCTCATTAGACAGATAATGAAGAATTTATGTGAGCAAAAGCATTACAAAATCAAGACAAATTGCAATTTTTTAAAATCAGTTTGGAATCAGAGAATAATCTCTGTTGCAGTGTCAGATAAATTTCTCTACTGCAGCAAAAAAATTCTTATAATCCCTCTACTTAAAAATATGGATCTTCTTATGAAGGTGAAGGTCTAGTGTTAGTCATCCATGAACTTCAGAGGCAGGATGCCTCAGAATTTTGGGATGATATCCAATTATTCAGTGGGTTTTGTTTTTTGGGGGGGGAGGGTTGTGTGTGTGTTTTTTGTGTGTTTGGTGTTTTTTTAAGTCAAATATACTATCCTTATGTGCACTGGAGAGAACCCTATTCTGACTGTCAATATTTATAGATTAATTGGTGAATACTAATATAATCTTGCTAAATGTAGCTACTTTATACCATTTTTTTTTAAAGAAGAAAAGAAGGATGGAAAAGAGTAGGAAGGAAGGGGAAGAAAGAGAGAAAGAGAAAGAAAGAGAGAGAGAAAGAAAGAGAGAGAGAGAAAGAAAGAAAGAAAGAAAAGAAAGAAAGAAAGAAAGAAAGAAAGAAAGAAAGAAAGAAAGAAAG
>JBBMKD010000001.1:68280617-68339555 GCA_037834095.1 Argya squamiceps | reverse complement strand
AGAGAAGAGAAGAGAAGAGAAGAGAAGAGAAGAGAAGAGAAGAGAAGAGAAGAGAAGAGAAGAGAAGAGAGAAGAGATCCATAAAAGGTAGTTTGACAGCCAGGACATGATTCACTTTACAAGCACTACAGCACAAAATCTTCGCTAATATTAACAAGCATTTTATTTCTAAGTTAACTCTAAGTTCCCATCAAAGGCTGTTCCTAAAGCATATTTTTTTCCTTCTTTGCCTTTCAGAAGCATTCACGAAAAGTCTCATATGCACAAATAGTACATTTCCTTACCTAATATAAACACAAAAGACTTTTTGCTTTGGAAACAAATGTGGGGGAACAGCTGTGCTGATGAGCTACTCAGAGCTCCTATTGAATCTGCAGCTGCTTCTCTCTGTCCTCAGAAAACTCCTGGCTTGATTGACAGATGGAGAGAGAACCACATGAAGAAAAGATCAGATACCAGTCACAGAGTTGCCTTAAATCTATGAAAATTACAGTTCCTATTTTTAGCTGATGATGTGGCACCCATTTAGGCACAAACTGAAACTTATTCTGAGTAGCTACAAATCCCTCTTCCAGAATTTTAGCTACTTAAAATTTACCCAGGTTCAAAGCAGTAGGTTTGCACTGCTGGCTTATCAAACTTAGCAGATAAGTTTAAAGCAAGAAAGAGTGTATATTGACACAAATAAGTTTTTCAGGAATGAGCTATATCAATTAGAAACTTTTCCCAAGCTCTTTTTCTTTCTTTGTGGGACTGCTTGATCTTGTGGTTTCATTAGGAACTTATCCATGCAGGCAGGTATGTATAAATCACTTGTACTGATGGCTACCAAAACAGTGATTTTGACCTGTTCCAGCCTGAAACATGCATTGCAGATGTTGATTAGGATAACTACGTGTCTGACTGATATACTCTGTAATAACAGGGGAGATGCAAGGCTCATCAGTCTTCAAGGCAGTGGCTAAATCTAGATCCTCTTCTCCTATTACTTCAGCAAACCATGTACCGGAAACAGATGCTGTTTGTCATAGAAAATTGTTTTCAAACATTCAGGTCATGGAGTTTGAACCCTAAGTAGCATTTATGTCTTTTCACAGAGCATATGAGCATATATACAGGTTTTTGTCTGGCCTTTAGAGTGCTTAGCATATATCAAGTACAAAACTGATTAGATTATTTCTTCCAAAATTTAAGGTACTAAATACCATATTTAGCACCAAAATAGTTTGCTGAATTGCTGTATTAAGACATTACTTCTTTTCTAGAATAGCAAAAAGGCATTTACTTTTTTGCTTTAGGAGTTACAGTCCAATTACTCCACCCTGAAAATTCGTGTGACTATTTTTACACAAATTGGCAGATATACAGTGGGTGCTTGAAAACTTGGAGGCCGCAATCTAAACTGGGAGGTGAACTGGGAACACTTCAGAGCTGAAGGTCTGGAGAAGGGCCCTGCCTCCAAACCAGAGCAGGCTTTGTCTCATCTCTTTTCTATGAGATGGTTACCTGGGAGTGCTGTCTGGATGAGAGCCATCTCATGTTTCCACCAGATTTCTGATTCACAGCATACTGCAGTGTACACCTGTGGTTCAGTTCAGATGCACTCAAAATTGATGTTTTGGCTTTGCTTCAGCTCTGCACTGATAGGTATCTGCCTGACCACCCAGGGAGAGATCCTGTCACTGGTGGCTTACCACAGCATTGGCACATGAACCTTCCATCCCTACCTATGGGATGCAGATCTGGTTTGTCTCTGACACCTGTCTCAACTTCTCTGTCCTACATCTAAGAGCAGAATACAATATTTCTTTCCTCCAGCAAGACCAAAAGACCACTCCATTTATTTATTTTTTTTCATGATTCACATCCTTTTGCATTAATCCCTTGATTGGGTTTGGTTGTTTGAGTGTTAAAGAAGTGATTTTATTATTGCCTTAAGGGAGGGAAAGCTGCCAACAAACATTAAGCTTGCTGTGGTCCAGCTCTTGCACGAGAAGCCATCATTCGGTGCTAACCAAATCACCAGCCAGGCCCGGCCTTACAAGTTCAGTGCTTTAGGCAAGAAAGATTTGTTGGGTTTTTTTAAGTTTTCTGGTCATATGCCCAGCTAATACATTTTAAAAACTGATAGATACAAATATGTATGTGTGTGCATGTATTGGTATGTGATTGTTTGCAAGTGTTATGCACATATATGCAAACACACACATAATGAGACATGTTTAATTGTCTGAGACAGCTACATTATAACTGAGGTACATGCTTTTACACATGTTGTAGTGAATTAGTAATTGCTCCATATTCCTGGATCCCTTTGGACAGGTCTTGAAAATTATACACACATATAAGCGACCTAAGACAGTAGCCACATTTTTTTCCTACATGACCATAAAATGTTTTTGTCTTTTTTTCCCAGTGATAGAACACTAGCTGAAAAACTGAGTTTAATATACAGCTACACATCACAAGTTATTAGTTCATTAGTTAAAAAAACTTCACTATTGTTTTCCAGTCCTGCAGAATCAGAAGTATCAAGTTTTCCTTCTAGAAAGAATATGTTCCCAGTTTCGGAAGGGCTGTAAGACCAGTTTTTCCAAGCACATCAATGGGTTAAGTAAATATAACTGTCTTTGTTTACATATACTTACAGTCACGTAAATTCATACTCCAACTCATCGCATCTGACTACATATAGTAAAGGGCATGCTGGGAATAAGATTTCTGGATTACTTTCTTGGTTTACAGCAAACTGTATTTTCACTGAATATAAAACAAGGCAATCTTCAGGTGGTCTGAATGTATCCCAACCATGTTAATTTTGTAAATAAAAAAAACCCAACATTATACTCTAGACCAAACTCTCTGTGATAAATTTTTTCAGGTTTTATAACTTTCTGAAAGCCCTCTACAGTCAATTTCTTATTAACTTTCAAAGATGGAGATGAAGTAAAATTTGGAATCTGTAAAGGGTGTCTGAGGAAGAGTTTTCTGCAAAATCTGGAGGACATCCAGGACATCAAGCTGTCTAATATGACAGAAAGACAAACCATAATTACCTGTCCAGCAAAGGAACTAGAAGTTTGCAAAACATTGGGAACATGATAACTATCACAGAGACAGGAGGAAAAGTGAGCTCTAGGAGAGTCAGTGAGGCTGTTCACATATTTAAAGTAAAAGAAAAAAAAAAACTTAGCCATTTTATTGTGCTCCAAGATCCAGCTGTTTTAAATGCATAATTTATATACTTGACTTTACCAGAATTTATGGATGTCTCGGAATTCAAAACCTACATCACAGATTCAGATGTAAGGTCTTGAAAATAAATACAAAAACCTACAAAGTGCAAGCCAAAGATATCTTCATATCTATTGTAAACAAGTTTATATTCTACCTTCCACACTTCCAGATGAATATTATTATTTTTCCTTAGACTAGTTTTCTATGGTGACAAGAAAAAAGGGAATTAATTACTTGTATGGAAGAAAATGCGGATAGCTATTACTCTGATTTACATTTTAAGTCTGTTAGGAGTATTTTGAAACTGAGTACATTTTATAAGTCATTTTGCTTAATAAATATTTTTATGTTTTCTTTTTATTTTTTAAAAAGTAACAAAATTATTAATTATTTGGATTTTTGTTTATGCATTCAGTTAGTTTCTCTTTTTTTGTATTCTGTGTAGATACCAATCATCATATTAGGAAGGAAACTGAACTTTGATTTTAACTTTTTATTTCCTCATTGTCCTAGAGTTTTTTGAGCCAGGGTAACAACACCTCTCCTTCTTGGTAGTCTAACTCGCTCAATCTCTAGAGTTTTTTGTTTCATTGATTCGGTCTCCCAATGCCTGTAATATGATAAATATGTGGAAACTTGAAAACCGTATCTTGTTTACATGGCTATGCAGCTGCCAAAACAGCTGCCATTTCAATTTTTGAAAAGGAAACAAGGGCCTCTTATCTGCTGGGGAGGAAAAATAGACTGATCCTTCCATTCATTTCTAGTGTATTTCAAACACATTTAATGGCATAGAAGATTCAACATTTGAAAAAGTTATCAACCTCTATGAATAATACTGAAATGCATTTTGTAAAAATAATTAATTTTCTTATATTAAAGAATTTTTATGTACCAAGGTTACGAGGAACTGAAAACTGCAGAATATGGGAGTGCTTCCAAAGAGTTCAACACTCCCACTAAACAATATCATTTCTGTTCAGCAGCTATCAGACAAAAGAAAATAAAACTAGTGTCAATTGGTCCTGGTGGATGCTGTACGTTTCCATTAGAAATGAAGTTCAATGTTTTCAAAAATTGTTAGTGAAATTTTTTTTAAGCAAATGAAAAAAAATAGAAAAATAATTTTTCTTTCAAAATATTTCTTTTTATAACATTGTTATTGATATTGACCATAAAATGATGTAAAAGCCAAAGCACTTTAATTTATGCGCCTCTAGACTCATCATCCAAAAAAACCACCAATTTTGAAAAAATATGTTTATAATTTTCACAGAAAGTGATTAAAATGTATTTTTAGGAAATATTTAGCTTTTGTTGAATCATAATTGATTAGTGGAAAGATGTTCGGTGAGATGCTCAAACTCCAGCGCTGAGCATTCTTGGCTGGGAACAAAATGAGTCACAGGTCCATATTTCGCAGAAGGTTGCAAGATCAGAATTTTAATAGGGAAGTTCCCTCTTGTGCTGGAGAACTCTTTGCTGACCTAGAACAGCAGAGTTACCTAATCTTCCACCAACTGCTAGATTTAGGATCAGTATTAGCCAAAACATATACATGGGAGCACAACTTGAGCTACTCATGCTAGTAACACAACACACGAGCTATAGACAGCTTGTGTCTGACGAATTGATACAGATGGTCTCAGTGTATTTTGAAATAACACTCAGTGTCTTTCAAAACATGCCATATCCCTCCCCACAACCCTCCCAGATCTGTGATGAATTAAGTCTGACCTTGCGAACTAATCTTTAAAAAGCCAGAAATAGAAAGAAAATTCCTTTATGAATAGTTCCCATCATGATCTATCTACATATAAAATATACATAATTTGTATCTCTAAGGATATAATTTAGCTACCTGTCTCTGTCTCATCATCATTATAGCTCCTATAAAACTTGCTGTTAACATTTAGCCTCTATATTTCATTTCATTGCAACTTGGATTAGGGTCTCTTATTTGCACCACTTTCAGATACATAGTTCTTAATAATAACTTATTCATTAATCTTTGAATTTGCACTCTAATCCAAGTTACAATAAAAGTTAAGACAGTAGACAATAATTTCTAATTTTCTTTGTTAACCAAATGTAATAGTTTTAAAATTCGAACTATTTAGCTGTACCTTACTCAAATTTTAAATCCTTTAGGGGCAAACCAAGACTTTTTATCTAATGACCTCTCTCAATGTATTTTGTATATACTGCCAGGAATACAAAACATAAATAATATCTTTTTCAGCTACATGATAACATTTTTTCTGTAAAGAAGCATTTATTCCTTGAAACACAATGTTCATGACATGTTTTATGAAACTAGCCACAAAAAATGATATAGGGAACTGTAGACATTCTTCTGACTCTACATTTTTAAAAATAAGAGATATATTTTAAATAATATAATGCAGCATTCAGATCTATTGTCTGAGGTTTTATTTTTCAAAGTATGACCTAATCTGGTATCCTGTCATTGTTTTGGCAGAACATGAAACAGCAAATATGTTAAATTTGAGTGGTTTCCTGCAATGTTATTCTATCAAACTGGCAATTTCCGAAAGGATTTGGAAAGGAGTTTGCAATTCCTTAGACACCAGGGAGGTCCAGCAATGTCTGCCAAGATGATCTGCAGCTCAAGCTGGTCCTAATATCTGAGCACATAAAAACATTCCTTTTACTCCAATTTATTTTTAGGCCTAATCTTAAACAGATTTGAGAAACCTTCTGAGTATCCACTGTTAGCACTTCCGAATGTAAAGGACTTGATATTAGTATTTTTATACTTTGTGGCGCATGGAAAAATACACATTGCTTTCTCAGAGGGTTTTTAAACAGAACATTTTAATTGAAAAACTGAAACCATTCCATCTAAAAAGAGAAAGCAAGCAATAACCAAAGAGTAGATGTTACAAATAAGGATAGGGTTTACCCTAGGAGTCCTATCTGTGTGAGCATGTACTTAATCTGTAGGCTATGTACTTCACACACTTTTTATTATCACCAACAAATCATGATGTTTCCAAGATGGTAGCAACGTGGAAGAAATCTGTGATTCAGTTGTGGTTTGGAACACAAACTCAAATTGCAACTTCTGAAAAAGATCTAATTGGGAACCTAATTCTGCAGCTAGATTTCTTGGTCTCCAGCCTTAGAGCAGGGACCAGTTCTATGTGGGATAGTCTGTGGAATTAGTCATGACAGGATGGATGAAGCAGAAAACCTGTAAACCTGAAATCATTTAATTTTCTCTGTCACTGCCATTTGGAATCGCCATAGCCTAGCATCAATTTACCAAAACCTCTAAAAGTCTGGATATGTCAATTATGTAAAACTCATGAGAACTTATTGTCTGTGAATAATATTAACCTCAGAAAACTTGTCTTGCATGTTTCTTGTAAGAGAGATGTGTCTACTTTTATATTTTAATGACTTGGCATTGAACATAACTCATTTTGAAGTGCTAATGAAAAAATATTTTGTTTGTTAGCAAAAATAAGGAAAAGCACCAACTATGGAGACAATCCATGAAAAACAGATGCTCCTGAAGACTGCTCTTGCTGGAGAGCACAGAAATTAGGTAATATTTTCTAGGTCTCCTTGTGCAGAAGAGGAAACGCACAGAGGCAGAAGAAACCTAATGAAGCATATAAAGAACTGTGATAATAGAACAAAGCAAAATTGAACGGTACACTTCGGGTTTCATTTTTTTCTCTTCTGTTTTGGTTTTGGTTTTTTTTTGTTCTCAGAAAATGATACTGGCATATTGGTTCTAAGGTAAGTTTGTGCAAAAAATATTTTTCTAAATTCTGTTTCTGCAGTCTAAAAATGTATACTAGTCAGATATTAACTATTTTAACAGAAGTAACTTAGTCTTTGCCCACACTGCATTCTCATCAAAATGATTCTTCAACCTGTATTTATAAGTTTCTTATAAGTTCCCAAACTTCAAAATCCTAATTTCTTTGAAGAAAAGAAGACTAAGACAAAGCTGAAATTTGGACCAAAGAGTACACCAGATTGGATTAAATAAAGCTGTGAGACTTTACAAGACATATTTTGCACACACTTGGTATATTTCGTATATAACAGGTAGGATAGTAAGAGTACATGAGGTTTGTCATCTGAAACATTGGTCCTCACTGACTTTTTGTATGTCCACTATTCTTTAATGACATAATCCTGACTATCCAGTTTAATCTAAATAGGTACTTCTCTCTGTTCTTCCAAGAAAAGTTGAGATGTCAAAGAGAAGGATGACATCCTCTTGAGATGGAAGCATTTCTCCTGAGTAGACTATAGAAAATCATGTCCACCTTTTCTCTGGAACAAATACCAATGGACAACCAGGAACCAAAAATCCTGGTTCCAGGAGCAAACAAAGTAGGGATTGTCTTTGTTGTGTCTGTATGTAGTGTATTTACGTAGAGAGTGAACATCAAGATTTTATGTAAGGCACATATTCTTATTGGAGAATGTCATGCAATGCACATAGATATGAAAAAGCCACACCTCAAAAACAAAACAAAACAAAACAAAGCGAGAAGATGAGGTAAAAAATTCAATAGCACTGCGACTTTTCTGTAACAAGACATTGAGAAGTTATAAACAAGTGTCAAATATTATTCACAGAGATTGTTGAACACTTTAGATTATGCTAGTGGACAAAAATTAAAGCTCAAAGTATGTGTTTGAACTATTTATTTTTTTCCAAATTTCAGTATTAAATTCTATTGCTTTCAGATTTATAAATAACTGAAAGAACTGTAAGTTGACTCAAACCTCTCTATCGGAAGTGTTTATTTCCTCATGCATCCAAGTTACATGAAATTTGATGTAGCTGCAGGTGAAATGGAAAGTGGAAAATGCCACAACATGATTCCAGTTGTTTGAGGCCTCTCATCCAGGAGCATCCCACAAAAAGCTATTCAAAGGATGAAGATCATAACTGATACTCAAATTTAGACAATTTCACATCATTACACTAAGGTCAACCACATGGTTAATATGTGTCATACTTAACCTATTATTTTTGATAGGATGCCAAATAACTGAATGTGAAGGGAAGCTGGATTGTGTTGATTTCTGTGAAAGATGAACAGATTCCAGGGGTGTTTAATCAGGCAGTTTCATGTTTTTATGAAGATTGTGTATTTGAATTGTATACTTCTTAACTCTTATTGATTTGTCTAAAAATGCTAAGAGAGAGTACACATGGCAAGAAAACAAAGATTTTTCATGCTCAAGATTTAGTACTGTTAGATAATAAGCACTTTCAGGTCTTACACTCTTTTACTGTTGGCAAATTTTTTAAAATTGTAGCGTCACAAAATGTTCATGTGAGAAGGGACTCCAGGAAGCCATTATTCTGCCCTTCTCAAAGAAAGGACAGATCTGAGGTCAGAACTTGTTCTGCATTTCTTAAGAACTCGGTGGTTGCAGTGAAGGGCCTTTACACAATTTCCTGGACTTTTTTTCAATTTCCATGCAAGAAGAACAGAGAGAGGAATAAATGATCATGGGGAAGTAATGGGAATAATTTTTTTCATCTTTGTAATCTGCAGCCAGGAGTAAGGAAAACAGTGTGTTTGTGCCTTTCATAGCTGAGTACATGGAGCTGTAATGCAATAACAAATGATGCAGGTTCGGTGACCCTGCCCTTAATAGAAGTTTTTAAAGTGCCAACAATGTCGTCAATTGGTCTACATCCGTTGGGACAGAATCTGGTAATCCATCAAGCTTTATTAATTTCCTAGGATTAAAGGAATAATTACTGTGTAGCTCTGCGCAGAACACATATCTTTGCCACTAGCTAAGTCTCAGGGTTCTGTTAGCTCTTCACACAAGTAGCTAACCTCTGAAGATGTTCACTGTGGACACTAATTCTTCTTTAATCTGAATTTCTGAAAAGAATTGTATCATGTTTTTAAAAGCACTTATTTTTTTTTCTTTCTCTCTAATACTGACTGCTTACTGAACACTCGGGATCTGTTAATGATTTTTGATTCAGTTTGATCTCAGCTAGGAAATTTCATCTACTGGTTTCTTCACCCAGAAAGAAAAATAATTAGTGACACGGATGTGAATATAATGACAAATCCATATACAATAAGAAGGGAAATTTTGGAAAGTACAAAACAGAACATAATCAAATTATATACTAAGGAATGAGGAAAAACATATGATGTATGATGCCTAGGGATTCTAGGATAATACTGCTGCTGTGTGGTATCATTTGACACAAAAAAGAATTGCAAAATATTATACAGGTGGATATATATTTATTACATGTGCATATGTCTGTCCTTTCCTGTTTGTTACAACTTTGGTGATCCACAAATATTCTAGTTATAACATTCAGAAGAAAAAAAAAATCCAGGCAGAAGGTGTCTACCAGAGATTAATAGGTGGTCAACAGGAGGACATTGTTGCAGCCTAACAGTACTTCAG
Source organism: Argya squamiceps (assembly GCA_037834095.1). Classification (NCBI taxonomy): domain Eukaryota; kingdom Metazoa; phylum Chordata; class Aves; order Passeriformes; family Leiothrichidae; genus Argya; species Argya squamiceps. Next base: position 68,329,874 of record JBBMKD010000001.1, on the reverse strand, counting down.
GCAATTCTTACAGCTCCAGTCAAAGAAACTATTTAGCTTGTTAATTTCATGCTTGTGAAACTTGTGGTTTGGGCATGGTCATGTCACATTGCATAATTTAATTCCATGTTTGGCTGACAGGAATGTTGCACTAAAGATGACTATTTCTATAATGCATTATACACTTTCATATGTTTTTTTACCTTTTAAACAGAAAAATTGATTGTGCTGACATTTTCATTTTAGTCGAGTGCATGAAAAAATTCATGGCTGTAATTAGCAGATAGCACAGTGAGAAACTTATTCATTTTACAAAAATGGATAATTTATCAGCATACATTCATCTTCAGAGTCTATATGAAATATATTAGAATGCCCCCAATGACTTGACAATACAGACTGTGTCCCAGAGATAAAAATTTCTTGCTCACATCTAAGAATAATTCTGTACTTAATGAAATTTTGAAAATATCTATATGCAAACACATTTAATATCTTTTATGTAAATCAGTATCTGCTGCACACTTTCAGTCAATTTTGGTATGAATGATCCTTAGAAGTGCCTGTGAAGCTCTTCCTACAAGAATGAGATCTCAGGCAAGTGATTGGGTTATATATAACACCTTAAGAAGATATTGACCCCCAACAGGTGACTACAAAAATAGAATTTTCTCTAAATGGAAGTTCCAACTCATATGGTATTGTTTTATTTATTTATTATATATTATTTTATTATATATTATTTATTATTATTTGTTCATGGTAGCATACAACTTTGAATAAGCAGGCACTCAAAAACATCCCCAATTAGCCTCTCATGAGATGGTTGGCATGGCCCCCCACATGTGTGTGTCCTGATTGTATAGATCTGTGTGTTTCAGTGCGAGTGGAGCTGAGATCATGGATTCATCTGCTGCAGGCATAATAAGAGCTATTAGATGCTATACTCTTTTTTTTTCTTTTTTTTCTTTTTTTAAATTAAACATTCAGTTTTCAGTTTGGTTAAACACACTCTTACACGCATATCCCACCTTACGGAAGAGAATTAGAAGTAAAAATGGGAGGGAAAGTAAAAAAAAAAGACATAAGGAAAAGACAGCTCATATGTTCCTGTCACCAAAGACAAGTATGAAATTATTTCCATTTCATCAAGATGTTAAACAGCAAGCTCCAAAGTTAGACACTTTTAATCATAAGAGTAGAAAATTCACACCCTAGATATTTAAAAACATCTACAAGAGATCTAATCTCTCATTAGAACTTCAGTGAGAAGTTCTTAATTTCAAAGAATTCTTGGAAAATTGGAAATAACAAATGTAAAAAAAGGAAAATATTAGATACTGATAGCTAATTTGTCAATATAGGGGAGAGTAGATACAGGATTTTACAGATATTAAGAGACTACCACCATTAATGGCAATTGTAACAGAGTTACAGGGAAAAAAATATTAAACTTATGCTATGCTGTTTAAATTGAGGAAACAAGTTTGAGAAAGCATGAAATCAACCTTATCCAATTCTATATTGCTGCAGAGCCAAATATAATCTATCTGTAAAAGTTTCTCCTCCAACTCTAGATTTTAAAGATACTGTAATCCCTAAGTGTTTCCACTTCTGTAGAACCACATGCCAGTTCTCAAATAAGTGGCTCAAATCTTGTTAGCAGTCAAATGGATTTTGTCTGTCATTATGCCAGTGGATTTGCTGAACTGATCAATGCTGTCTTACAACATGCTGAGACAAGGTTCCTCTTTGTACTTGTCCTTCCTATGTTAAAGAATACAAAGGCCTTTGACACTATGTAATTTTTAATTCATTTTTCTCATGATGTTGCTGTCATCTGGACTGTTTTCTTCTGGTCTCTATTCAGGCCAGTAATAGCTTTCTTTTAAGAAGTAGGTTGAAAGTCACAGGAATCTCATCTGGATATATTAGAGCAAAGCAGAACAGGAATTATTATTTCTAACACTTTATGCAAAGTACATAAATTATTTTAGTGCATAATGAGCTTGTTTTTCATCTTAAGGACTTCCTTTTCTTTTGCTGGTAGTATTCTGAGATTTTTGCTTCTCAAAAGAGAGAATTTGTTTTCTGATTCCTAAGTGTGGCACTGGTCTTTTCAATATTCCATCTTGTTCAATTTGAACATTTTCTGTGTTCACTAATTTATTTTAAATTCTGATCACAGACTTTTAAATTTATACAGCCTCTGTGGCCTTGCTGTCATCTGTAAAGCCCATCAATATAAATTCTGTTCTGTAACTGAAGTTATTATGGCACAGAATTAATTAATCCAGGCTCAGGATAAACTTTTAGACAATCTTATTTAGAATGCATTGCAAATAAGAGATGAATATATTGATTACCATTCCTTGAAGCAAGATACACAGATTCTCCCTCTCCTGATTGACTGGACTAAGTCCAATTTGGAAACAAGCTAGCCTAACTCACATTGCTGTGCTTCTTTCAGTATCAGATTGGTACATCATCAGAGGGTGGTACTGGCAGAAAAATCTTCCAAGACTGTTACCAGCCTAGGGATTGCTCAGTGAAGGTCTGTCCAACAGGTCTGAAAATAGTTGGGGAATGTTGGAGTACATGATTACCTATTACAAGGTTGTGTAATCTACTGAGTCCTCATAATTACACAGCCTGTATAGAGACTTTCTTTGTGTGCTTGCCTGCCTAAATAATTTATAATGATTTTAGGGCTATCAGACCAGCCTACACACAACCTCTATTTTTGTAGGTTTTCACAGTGACCAAAACGTCTGGGAAAACCTCAGATATCTTCTCTGAGCTGACCATAGTCTCTATGAGTCTTGAGAATTAAATTGTAAAGTTACTGAGAAGAGTACATCACGTATTGAATGTGCAATAGGTTTATTTGGGGAAGAAGGGTACGATGGAATTTACACCTTTCTTGAAAAAAGGAGTTTTATATCAAATAAAAAAAATAATAATTTCTCCATTGTTTGGAAATCACAATACATTCCTAAAAGACCTTCCTAGTCAGAATAGAGATCGTAACTATCGGTTTGAGATGACCAGGAAATGGATCTCTCAAGTCTGTCACACAAATATGAAGCTCTGAAAAGTATAATATAATATTACACAGTACAGGTGCACTGCTGAGATTACTTGCTGATGGTAACTTAGGTGAGGAAGATCTATTTTTTGCAATTGAAGAAAGAATTTTGTCAGTGACAAGAAGGATGGCTTGCATGCCTCACATTCCTCAGAGCTGAAAATAATGAAGGGAGGGACAAGAGGGAAAACCATCAAATTTCTACTAAGGAATCAACAGGAAACTTAATGCAGGTGCAAGATTTCTTGAGACAATGAACGGTTTTGTTTCACCTCCATCTTATTCCATGAAAATGAACTCCTTCCCTCTCCTTCTCTTTATCAGCACAAAGTAGATTAAAATGTTGATACTCATTCCTGACAAAGATATTTTTACAGTCTCTAGTCAAGGTATTGAAGTAGGATTAACTTCCTACAGAATGTCAAATAGTCACATTAAGTTAGCTGAGTTCCATGTAGGTTCATTAACCTGTCCAGTTTTACTAACTATGCTGAATTACATGCATTTACTGCTGCATGACTGTAACTTTCCATACTTTCCCAAATCTATAAAAAAAGCCATATATTTCATTGAGACAGCATATCAATCCAGTCACTGAGATGACAACTACGAATACACTTTAACTCCAGGATTAATCAAGACTGTGTTTAACCCCTATATTGCTGGAATTCATATTATTTAGTTCTGAGCAACAGAAAAGGTAGGTTTCCTGCAGGTAAACATTTAGTATTGTTGGAAAAACTTTTGTTACTGTTACCAGGAGTTATTTGAACTGTACTTTGAACCTAGAACCTGAGTTCATTTATGTATATAAGTATCTAAAGTGGGGTTGCCAAGAGAATGAATCCAGGCCCGTCTCAGTGGTGCCAAGCAATAGGACAAGGGGTATTGAGCAGAAACAGATGTACAGGAAATTCCACCTAAAAATGAGGAGGAACTTCATTACCATGCAGGTGACCAAGCGCTGCAGCAGATTGTCCAGGGAGATTGTAGAATCTCCCTCACTGGAGATATTCCAGAACCATCTGGACACAGTCCTGTGCCATGTCCTCTAGAATGACCCTGCTCGAGCAGCAAGACCGGACCAGATCATCTCCTGTAATCCCTTCCAACCTGACCAATACTGTAGTCCTGTGATTCTGTGATTCACTGTGCCATGTCTGTAGAGTGCTCAGTGGAGGGGATTTTATGATGCACTAACTCCCAGAAAATGTGCAGAATTTTGAAGACTTCTCCTAGCACAACCCAAACTTCAAATATTTAACAGGTTAAATTATTTTCAGAGCCTGGGAACAGTTTCTAGTGCCATTTAGGCAAGTATGGACAAGGATTTGACTACAAAACTCATACAAAGTGTGGGGAGAAGCAAGTCCTTTGGCAATGGACAGGAGCTTTCCTTGTAGACATCTTGTCAAGTCCTATAGATATTGTAGCAAGGCCTTTACTCTTTGAAAACAATTTCACAGAGTTCTTTAAATGCAAACATGATTGAAGTCTAAATTGACTATCTGGATCTTTTCTATTTAGGGTATTAATATTAACAAATGGAGATAATTCAGAGGTGCCTGTCTTGCTGAACAAAACTGAGGTTGGCAACTCCAAAAAACATAATGAATTGCCTGCTTTAGCAGACTTGTAAAGGTAGATTCTTCCATAAAAAAAGAGAATGTCCTTCAGTATGCATATTGATAAAATTTAATCCTCAAAATCACTCACAGATAAAAAAACTAGAAAAGTATGAAATTCCAAACTGTTGACAAATATTTATAATTTTTGCTGTTTTTTCATTAAAATGAACAAAATGACAAAAAACTCCCAAGGCTGGAAGCTTACATGGTGTAATAATTTCAATTTATGTTTAGTCACTTGAATCACTATGCAGACATTATTTGGTAGAATTATTCATATACAACATTAATTTTTTGTGTTCACCCAATATTGTGCGTGATGGAATACAGAACAGAATGCATTTCATGTGTCTCTATTGAGGTACATATTTTCTTATTTTGGTAGCGTTCTCAAAATTCAGATGAACAATCAACAGGTATGATACCATAGCACATGACTGAGACCTAGGATCCAATATATAATCATAACCCACCTGTGAGAGTTATATTGACTAAATAAGATATTTATCAAGATAAAATCAGATCTGGAACCTCATTTAAAGAAAAATACTAAATCAAAAGCATTGTTTGAAATATCAATGTACATTAATACACCCATTAATGTTCCTTCCATAATACATCTTCATATCCTTAATTGAAGGCAGAACTCATTGTGTCATCTATTTATGCATGTACAATTTATATTTTCTAAACTGACATAGTGATTGATTTACATGGAACATACGTAACAAACATAATATAGCGCATATGTAGATACAAAATCACTCAGTGTCCAGGCCAGCAGAAATGCTTCATTATCTAAATTCATTTGAATTTTAACACTCCTACCAGAAAATGGTTTTTATTCTATTCTATATAATCAAATATTTTTTGTGTGGAAATCTGTGAAATCATTAATAGAAAAAAAATTATACAGGACAAGAAGCTTATATTTGCTACATAACTCCTCCAGTGACAAGGGTGATTCGGAATTTTTTTACCATAAGAAGCAATCCTTGTGAAAATGCTATATCCAGGTCTCCATATATCACTACTAGGGGACATAATTTTGACTGGAATTTTTTTCTATCAGCTTTTGCTCAGGTATTATACAGGTGTAATTTGAAGGATATATTCTGCCCTCATTTGTCACATCATAACAGCACCTTGGCAAAATAACTGCACTGCACCTATAAGAAGGCCCATGGAAACACCAACAGAAAATCTATTAAGTACAAATGCGTAGGATCTGCAGGAAGTACTTATGTAGGACTGAGTATATGTGTAATCAGGCCTCTGAGACAGTCTGAAAGTGTGAATAGTGATTGGATTTTAATTTAGATTTTGTTTTCTTATTTTGATTCATACCCAGTCTCCTCCCCGTGAAATCAGTAGAACCATTACCGATTCACACCACAATAATGCTGTGCAGAAGTCAGCTACCTTCTTTTTTATTTATTTTGAAAATAACTCTGAATAATTGAGACACTCTATAAAGAAGAAAAATTATTATGTGAAATCTGGAGCACTGCATCTTCCATCAAACAAGCAGAAAGAATGTCTACTATTTCACTTTAAAAATGCACCAACAAGAGTTAAGTGAGGTGGGAATGATGGCACATAAACCAAATCACAACAGCTGCACTCCATGTCCACTGCTGCTCCACAGAAAGAAGGAGAATTAATTTTAATTGCATTTCAGTCACTGGCTGAGATGATCTGGTGGGAATGCAGGGACTTTGGTATAATTTTGTTTCTTGGCTGTGGTCCACTTTGCCTCAACATTAAAATAATGGAATGCAGCCATAATACAAGAAACACCCTGGAAGAGGCTTATGGGCTGTCCAGGAGATGAGAGGATTCTATATGTCTGATTTCAGCTGGAAATGCTATAGCAGCATGTGGAAGTCTTGAAGCGTAAGTGAAAAAAGAAAAGTGTGATTAAACTGTAGGGAAAGCCTGCCTTCCTGACAGCCCTGCAAAGCTGCAAGGGACAGCCAAGTATTTCCCATGGAATAGTGAGTGCACATATTAAGCAGGAAGGGTGTGTTAAACAGTTAAGACATAATGAACTTGTTTCAGGGAGCCATAGCAAGCCATGATGTATAAGGAAATTGTGAACTTTAATAAAATTTGGTAGCAGATTAACACAAACATTTGAAGAGTAAATTTTGTAACTTCACCATAAGCAAAATACCAATCCAGGGCCCACTTCTATAGTGGAACAAATTTCTGTCACTATAATTTAAAAAGCCGTGTCCAAATAATTATTTGAAGTCTAATGTTTTCTTTGTTCTGGTTTTACATTTTCCATATTTTCCCTACTCTAAAGATTAGTAAATAAACAATGTGTGTTATGCTAGCAGGGTCCCAAAAATTTCTTTTCCTCTTCTCATGGTGGGGTAGTTTTGGATTTATCTCTTTCTATCACTTTCAGCTTTAGCTATGACTCAGTGATTTTGTAAAGAACTTCACTGAGGACATATAGCAAATGCTGGTGACTCAGATGTTAATGCTACATGTCTTATCAGCTACTTTTTTGATAACAAACTGTATTTCCAGAAAAAAAGCTGGGTATGCACAATAACTTTTCTCCATAGTTATGGGAAACAGAATAGTCACTCCATAGTTTTCTCTTTTAGCTTCCTTTTATAAACCAGATTTTGACCTGCGGTAACATCATAAAACCTGAGAAAAGCCTTCTGATATGGCACAGGTGTGATCACATGCCAGAATAAAAATTATCTGGTCAAGTTTGAGGCAAATGAAGCAAAGCATTTCTGTCAATGTGAGGGTTCAAACTGAAGTGATCTCACATAAGGGTATTTTTTTTCCTGTTTTGTCTCTTTTCACTTGCCAAAGCTTTAAAATGGTTTTGCTTGAAATCTTCACATCAATTTTAATTTTGTAGGACAAAAGTAGTGGAGTCAAAAGGGTTGTGCCAGGGGGCTGGCCTGAAGGAAAAGCGGACACTGGGAGCCACATGAGAGAGCAGTAAGCTGTCTGGCAAGGTGTGCCCTGGGAATAACAAAAAACAGAAAAAAGTTCTTGTTCCACCAGTTTTGGAAGCTCTGTGAGAGGAGCAGGGCAAGAAACTACTCTTAATGTAGTTTTTTGTTGTACAAGGAAGACCTCCTTCTACTCACATATATATTTCAAAGATTCTGCATAAATGAGCACTGAGCAAAGGGATATTAGCACATCTGAGAGTCAAACAGAAAGAAAAAAAATTAAAATACTTTTTAGACACCTTACCAGCCCTTGCAACTTCTCCTTCTGCATATTTCATTTGAGTACATGTGAAATTTCACAGCTGAACTCTTCAAAAGTATAGAAGTGGAAGAGGGTTGAACTACTTTGGAACCTTAATCACTAAAGCAGTATCCACTGCTCATCACTGTTGCTTTTAAGATGAAATCATATTTTTCAGAATAATTCTTATGATCTATCATACATTATGTTTCATGATATTGGCTGAAATATTTTTTGTTCACGCCCATACTCTGGTGAATGTGAAGCAGGAAGCTAAGCTTGATGGTTGCTTCCTCTTTTTACCCTTCTTAAATACAGAAAGTCTCTTTCTTTCACATAAGTAACATACTAGGATTCCCTTAGCTATATATTTTGCCTCTGGGCCTTATCAGGAATTAGATGTGTGTCATAGAGCAGGCTTTGGTTCATAAACTGTAATCGGCTGAACACCCTCTGAACAAAATATCCTTTCATGGACAGTAATCTTAATTCCAGATTTTGGAAACCAGTCACCAAGTAAGGAAGGAATTTATTTTTATTTCCTGTACTGTACATGTGGGTGGGTATATTAAAGAACTAAACCAACATTAGTCCTCCATGTTATCCTTCCCTTGTGCCTGAAGGAAGTTGTCATGGTTTAATGGCCTTCTCTAATGTAATAAATAATGAAATAAAATTTAGTTTTCACCAGTTTTGTATTTAAGGTTTTCAGTGCTTGTTTTCCTAAAAAGCAACTAATGATAAAAATTTCCTACCTGAAAAGCTTTGTAAATCAACTAAATTGCCTTATACTATAATTTGAATCACTTTTGAACAAGATAGCCACTGTATTCCAGGTAGTCTGTATGTCCTGTGAGGGGTCAAACATTTATTTCAATCAAATAAATCTCTGTTTTCCCCCACTAAGAAGTGTTGTATGTCTGTGCTGAGTTTGAGATTAAAAGATCAGGGACTATGAAAACAATTAAACATTTGTTCCCCTTCTTGAAAAAGAAGAGCTTCTCTGTGAAAGAAAAACAACAAATTCATAGTTCTTTTTGAGATAGGACACAGTGATCTGATACAGATAAGTTGCACTCCTTTTGCCCTATTCAAATGTTAAGCTATCTAAGGCAAATATTATTTTCCAGTAACTGAAATCATTCATTTACCCACACCTCTAGAAAAACCTGAATGCAAATCTCTTTCACATACTGAAGTAGCTTTCACTAGCTTATTTTCATGAAACACTAATGGCTTTGTACTGTGACTGTTGTTTTCTCCCTAAGATTATGAAACTTTTTAAGGGTTGCATGAAAGCAAAAGGTACTTAGTGGTTTATTATTTCATTTCTACATTTTTTTCTATCATATTTGTATTAACCACCTGTGTTATAAGTTTTAGAGTTGAATTTTTAATTTAAATTTCAATAGAGTTTAAAAATACTTTTAATATACGTATTTTGGATATTATATGTTATGTTATTATTTAGGTGCAATTTATCCGTAAAGTCATCCTCTACCTTATACTTCCTATGTAATTTATCCCAAGTCTTTTCTGCTTCTCTTTCATGTTGTTTATTTTACTGCTAACTTTTAAAGAGATTTAGTATAAAATATATGCCTTTTACTCTTTGCTTTTCTTTGTAAAATTTAGCAATGATTTAAAGCCTTAACGCAAACAGTAGCAGCTCTGCTGTATGATACAGAAACCAGGGAACAAGAACCACTTCACAAACATAAGGTAAACAAGCCGTCCTTAAACTGCCTCCTGTTGATCATACAGAGCAGCCTCAAATTGATTGAAGGGATTCAGCCAAAATAGGAAGTTCTTGTGGTGAGACGGCTGATAGGGTCAGGCTGGAAAACCTCTCAACTCCTTCCTGTGGTCACCCAAATTCCAGGGCTTTGCTTAACTGGAGGACACTCAGAATAAAGGATTTCTTAGAATTTGCTCTCTCCGAGTCAGGGGTTCTGCAAATGGCATGTGACTCAGTACTGGATGATTTCAGTTCCTTGAGCAAACTAAGATAAAGTAGAAAAATGTTTCCCTGCTTACCCTGGAAAGATTCCCACGAATAAGAGGTACCAGAGTCAAGGGAAGTTTTCTGTGCAGCTTTGCAGATATTTTGGTGGTATACTGCAGCCTTCAGCTTCATCTGGCTTCAGCAAAAGGAACAGGAACTCTCCTGACACCTGTTACTGCATATTCTTAGCAAGGATGTGCCAACACTGTGAATTTGGTAGCTACAATCGCATTCACCATGAAAAGTCTTCTGCAAAAAAGAAGACTTTTGGTATGAGTTGTAACTTGCAAATTATCAGATGTTGCCTCAAAGCTCTGCACACCCTCAAAATTTCCATTCCTGGTAGCAGGCAGAGGAAAAAGAGAATGATCCTCACTTTCCTTGCAGATATAGACTCTGAGTGAAGAAATACGTGCCGCTGTATTGACTAGGTTTTCTGGAAAACTGATTTTTTTTACAGGACCTGAAATATAGGGCATTCATCTCTGCAGCTTGGTTTAGAGCAGGCAATAGGCTGTGCTCTAAACAAATGTGCAGAGCAGATAAAAGTAACATTATCATCTCTATGCATGAGAGGAACAGATCTGTGAATATATTTCCCTGTAGCCAGTCTGCAGAGCTGGAACAAAGCTGGCCTCAGGCCTTCCAGGGCAGGACTGTCTCTGTTTCAGTTCAGTTTCACTGCTCAATCTCACATCTATCTTAGTGGATCTCAGGTATAGGGACCTCTCTGGAGACCTTTTTCCTTCATAGATCTAGAACACTGATGTATCTTCCCCTTTCTCCAGTTTCTTACTGACCTACCTTCGATGATCCTATACCAATTGCATACAGATCCCTTTTGCCTACTGGTATTTTGTTTTCACTCTTGTTTGCTCAGTGTGTAAAACAGAAAATAAATACTTAATCTAGTGTGACAAAATAGGATGCAGGCATATTTAAATATTTTAGGCACCTAGCTCTAATGAGGAAGAGATGAACTAATTTTTTTTGAAGCCAGATGCTCACCTGAGCTCTCATAAGTCAGTGACGCATATACACAAATCCTTCAGGTGATCTTTAAACAACAGCTTCCACTAATCACATCAGCTTTACTGGTAAATAAAAGAGAATGCCAAGGTGCTGGCCTTCTGCCAAGAGCTAGACTCCTTCAGGCAGATAGATAGTGAAAAAGATCTAGATGGAGGAGTCTAGCAGAGAGCCAGAGAGAGACAGATAGTAATTAAACATTGCAAAATCAGAGTTTCAATGATCAGCCTTCTCCCTGACCCTCTTTCATTTAGCAGTGTGGATGCACTCAGTGGGTTCAAAATTTGTGTTCCTAGGATTCAATTATGGCTCTGAGAGATGAGGTTTTGCCTCTTTCACACATATGGTCATAGAAAAAAAAGGGAGCCAAATTGCCTGAAAATCCATATTTAGATGTTCTGAATTACCTCTTGCAGAATCTTTATTTTTGGTCAGTGTAAACTTCATGAGCTCTTAAAATTTCCTTCTACCATTTCAGATATTCCCTATTACTTGTCCTGCTCATAGAAGAAGGTATCTTACATTTGAAGAGATTATCAGTCTAGGTCCTACTTCTAGGAGTCTCACTTTCTGCTGTTCATGGTTCTTAGTTCAGTGGTTTCAGTTCTGTCCTTGAATCTTGCAGGCATCATTATATTCAACATTCTAATTTGTAAGTACCTCTTTGTTTCTGGCCTTAAATACATACATGGATATTTATGAGCTGTTTCTTTTTCTGTTTTTAATGTTTCTTTCATTTGTGATAGCTTCCCAAGGATTGAACCTTTAAAAGTCTTGACTCTCTCATGAACTAGCTTTCTAGTTCTAGTCTACTTGTAAATATTGTGGCCATCATTTTTTTTGTCTGTGCAAGCCAATAAATGTGTGAAATATGCAAAATCAGATTGTTCACAGGGGAAAAGATGTCTGGGTTTTGACAATGGTGATTGATTTCCTTCCAGATCCAGTCTTATTATAATTATTTGTTACCAGATACAGTATTTAAAGAAAATTTTATGAGTATAGTTTTTGGCCCATAACCTTGCTCTATGGCCCTTGAAATACAGAGAGGATGTAATAAGATTTTATTATGCAGCCTTTGAAGGTATTTTCCAAAGTCAGTTCAGCCCTTATAGGGGAAATTGTATTCAGAAGGAATGTCAACCAGCTCTCAGCTAGCTCAATCTGAACAATTTAATTTTGAAATGGAGCCTCCTGGGCTACTGTTTTATCCAGGTTATTGATCTCATGAGTTACTAATCTTCCATCTGGAAACAGAGAGAATCCAGGAGAGGCAAGTGGAAGAGTTTCAAAGAAGGTTTGTGAAAACATTCTAACATCCTACTTGGAGGATGTTAGAAACTACAGAAACTTGGTGTGACTGCCATCACACAGCAGGTGCAGTGGCTAAGGAATCACTAAGGAATCAAAAATTATAAGATATCTAATTTTCTTTATGAGTGCATCCCCTGAAGGATGATATGAGGCAATTTCCCAGAGGGAAATGAGTGGCCATGCTTGCTCAGCCTCGTCTTCCTGCAATAATTTTTGAAAAGGGTGTGGTTTGTTGGAAGGCTGAATTGGTGCTGATGAAGCAAATGAACTGAGTGAAAAATATCCACCCCAGCTACAAAGTGAGAATCAATTACAGCAATTTACCCTCTCCATAATCTACCTACTGCATAAGTGATTCATCCTGAACCACAGTGCAGTCATTCAGAGGGAATACCAAGGTCTCACTTTCAAATCGTTACTCAGAATTGAGTAGGAGGAAGTCCCTGTTTAGTAGTGTGATGGATTCTAGAACCCCATCACAGAACTCCTGGGCAGGATGGAAACACTTTCTCTTGGACCTAAGTGGAGTCTGAAATGTTTAATGAGTTGAGTCATATCATGAAGTGAAGTAAGTAAGGATGAGAAACAGATCATTTGGGTGAGGTCCAAAGTACAGCATGCCTAAATCTGGGCTTCCCCATCATCCCTCAGAGTGTGATAGAGTTTGCCCTCAGCAAAGTTATTTTTTTAAGCATCTTTAAAAAGCCAAGATTTCAACAAGTGTAATTAGTGGGGATTGGCTGCAGTCTATTTTTGCTCTTCTGGAGGAAAGAAAGTTTTTGTTTGTTTGTTTGAGGTTTCTTGGTTTGGAGTTTCTGTTTGATTTCCTTCTTTTGCAGCATCAAAGAAAGTCCAGTTGTACAAAATGCTGGCAAAGTCTGAAGGACAGCCATGTTTGACACCAATACTCCATCTGATTGCTGCTGAAACAACAGAATCCAATATTTATACCTCTAAAAATGTTATATAATTACATATATTGGTAGGTATTTATCTTGAATTAGGTTGCATTCAGTAATAGGTGATTACGCCTCTACTGTGCTTTAAAAAATCTGACACAAATCTTCTATGCATTTCCCTTCTCTCACTGAATGAAAGCTTTGCTTTCTGCACTTCACTTTCCCCACCCATGAAATGGGGGAATCTGAAGGACTACAATGAGCAGCAAATATTCATACCACCATGAGAGAAGCATAAAAGCACAGCTGAAATACTGAATAACATGTAATAACATAGCCAAATAGGATTGCAGCTGAATTATACAAACCAGAATGTCTTACTGGACTGCATGGGCCTCATGCATTGCTAAAATCAGAGGACTGATTACATGAATTACAGAGAAAATCTAAACCCCCCTGCCTCCAAAGAAACAAACACAGTTGCTTTTAATGGTAGTGAACTGTCTGGAAAATGAGTTTGGAGTAGAATTAACTGTGTTGACTGAATGGAAATAATCATTAAAGAAAAAAAGTCCCAGTCAGAAGACTCTCATCTCATGAGCTAAGAAACTGCAAACAGATAATTCACTGGGGAGATTCCAATATAGCCTGGATGAAAAACATTCTGGTTTTGGTTAAACTGTGGAGCTTTCTATATGTAAAGCAGAATTTTTGGATTGCATATCTCTAATCCTCAAAGGAAACCATATTTACCCCATAAAATTATCACAGAATTGTGCATATTGTACAGGACTTTAAAGACCACGTAGTTCTAAACTCCCTGCCATAAGTGGCCGTCTTCCACTAGACCAGGTTTCTCAGGGTCCCATCCAACCTGACCTTGAACACTCAAAAGTTCAGTGAGTATGCCACAGCTTCTCTGGGCAACTTGTTGCAATGCCTCACCACCCTCACAGAAAATAATTTCTTCCTAATATCTAATCTAAACCCACTCTCTCTCAGTTTGGATCCATTCCCCCATGTCCTGTCATTACATGCCTGTAAATGTTCTCTCTCCATCTTTTCTGTAGACTGCCTTCAGGCACTAGAAGGCTGCAATTAGGTCATCCCAGAGCTGCCTCCTTTCCAAAATGAGCAACATCAATTCTCTCAGCCTTTCCTCATAGGAAAGCTACTCCATCCCTCTGATCATTTTGGTGTGTCTCCTTTGGACTTGCTCCAACACTTTCATGTCCTTCCTGTGCTGGGATCCCAGGGCTGGATGCAGCCCTCCAGGTGAGGTCTCAGCAGGGCAGAGCAGAGGGGCAGAATCCCCTCTCTGGCCCTGCTGCCCACACTGCTCTGGATGCAGCCCAGGACACGTTTGGCTCTCTGGGCTGGGAGTGCCCATGGCTGGGTCATGTCCAGCCTCTCACCCACCAACACACCCGGTCATTCTTGGAATATCTGTTCATTCCCCAGCTTGTATTGATAGTGGGGATTGCCCCAACCCAAGTGCAGAACCTTGCACTTGGTCTTCTTAAACCTCCTGGCATTCCAAGCCATCTCAAGCTTGGCCAGGTTCCGTCTGGATAGCATCCCATCCTTCAGGTGTGTCATTTGCACCACTCAGCTTGGTGTCACCAGTAAATTTTCTGAGGGTGTCCTCAATCCCTTTGTCTAAGTCCGTACTGGAGATATGAAATAGAAGTAGATCCTGAAGGACATCACCATCTAATTTCCTGAAGGGACATATAAGTCCAGTTTTGGAGTCCAGGCTCCAGAAACTCCTTCATGCTTTAAGACTCTTCATGTTTAATATTTGTATTCTCTTTAGTAAATTATGCCTGCTTTCGTGCACCTCTGCAATGGCTGCTGCCTTGGAAGGCGTGAACAGAGCAGCTTCCATACTTATGACCATGAGGAATCCTCAGATTAATCCTCAAACCAGCATTTTTTTTATCTAAAGCCCTGGAGGGCTCAGTAAGATAGTCTTCACATCAGCAAATAAATCTCATGATATCTGAACAAAAAACTCCTCTGTGTTTGACTTTACCCTGAACATGTTAGCTCTAGTGCTAATGTTCTCACAGTACTGAGCAGAAGAGTAGAATGTGTGTTCTTCTCCTTTTTCTTAACTTTTCAGTGAGAAAAAAAATAATTCCTTGTTTTTCCCTATCAGGTTGGAAAAGTGTACCTGTGGTTGGATGTCCAGGATTATGAGAGACTTGTAGCTGCACAATCATCCTTCACACACATGCTGGTGGATGGTACAGCTGACCATCCACCTTTCTTTATACATTGTTTTTCTTCATTCCTGCCTTCTACAAATAACCATATCAAGCACATCTTGGCAGTAAATAGCAGAGAAAAAGAAAGGTGCAGAAAAGCAGTTTATTAGCCTTCTTTGCGATGGTATCTTACATATTCACATGCAGACAAGCCTTTTTGTCTTGTCACTGTGCAAGCCTCTTTCACATTCCCGAATCCTTTTTGTGATATCACAGTGCCTTCCTCAAATGAACACTTTTTCTTCCTTCCTTCTCAGTAAACATGTTGTAGGAGATGGATGAAAATCTAACATAAATCTAAACTATGAGACAATTTCTCTAAGTCCTTCCTGGACTCTAAAGGGAAAAAAAAAAACAAAGAAAGGAATAACCAGTCTCCTTTGCAGGTAGGGGAAGTAGAAGTAGAGGGGGGACAGAGAGGGATTATGCTGCAAGTTCTCTCTGAGTATTTGCCTGAGGTCTCACTGTAAATATCTTTTCTAAAAACAATTAATGAACTAAAGTAAAGTAGGATTGGAACAATGTCCCAGTGCTATGGTATTTCCTTATTTATATCTTTTTTGACTGAAATTTGCAATAAATGTGCCTCATTTTTTTTGTTTGCTTTTGTTTTTGTTATAGTAAGTGTTCAGCATTTTGTGTCATGATGGGAATTTTAATGAATGCAAAACAAAAGCATTAGTGAGGGGTAATGCCCAGGATATGAATCAGGTAGGTACATGTATTCATTAGCACTGATTACTAACACTCTTTCATGCCATTGTACATCGTAATGCGGGTCAATCAGATGCACCACAAAAAGACTTATAAAAGAGTTACTGACACTTTTCATGTTCACTTCCAACTCTGGATTGATCCAAAGTTTGTTCACAAAAATGCTGGTGTAGTCTTAGCCCAGAACACCAGAGCTTCCACTCTCTTTTTGAGAAGTACAGCCCTCTTGAGGGGTTTAGAAATGTAAGTGCCCAGAAGAAATGGGTCCTGAAAAGAGTCTGCTCCGAACAGCAACCTTTGCACATGTCACAAGTGAAGGAATGTTTGTGCCTACCCATGGGGAATTAACTACTTCCCCTTGCAGCCTAGCCACTTCAAAGATAAAGTAGCAGCTTTTTTTCTTCCCTTCTGTTTATTTTTTTGTCTCCTTCAGGACACTAAGATAAGCAACAGGTACGCAGTGCTGATCAATGCAGCTTATTTTATAACAGACACTGGAAACCAGAGAAATTCCAACAGAGCAGTGGAAAAAGTCCCACATTTGGTGTATAACATGTAATATTGCTGAAAATTCATCAGTAATCACAGTAAGCAGAAGCAGCACAATCTCAAACACAGAGACATTTGTCAGAGGCATAGGAAGACATTTTGCTTTCAGTCAGGTCATGCATTAGGCAAGTTTGGCAGTTATGCCTTTAAAATAACTTCCTTTTGCTGCTGCCTGGATAAAGCATAGCACCAATCTTCCTTTTTTTTTTTTCTTTTTTTTTCTTTTTTTTCTTTTTTTTCCTTTTTTTTCTTTTTTTCTTTTTTCTTTTTTCTGAATTGCCAATTTCTTCAATGAAAATGTGATATGTTTTCATTTCAACAGCAGTTTTTTCCTTAAGAAAATAAGCAAGCACTCAATCAGAAAGTATCTCTTGTGTAACAGTGTAATGGGTTAAACCCCTCCTCTAGACAAATGCTTCCTAAATGGTGTTCACAGCACAGACATTATTAAATCTGAGGCAGTCTGTGGCTTCAGATTTGATGTTCAATTCTAAGATATAATTTTCAGTGGAAATGGCCTTTCAGTATCACCAGCTTTTTTGCCCTTCTGCTTCCAGTTTTACCACTAAATTTATCATGCTCATTAGAACTGTTCACCACAGAAATGTGCTGCTAACTAACATGACACTTTTGCTTAGAAGACATGGAATAAAAGTATGCCTTAGGCACACAGTCACTTTCTTCGTATGTTAAGCAGTCTTTTCTGCTTCTCACAGGGAACAACCAAAGCCAACAGCCATTAAGTCATGTCCTAGGGAAGCAATGTCTCCTTTAACACCCTGCCTCTGGCAGTAGCCAGTGTGAGACCAAGGAGGATGGTAATGATGATGGCTTCCACAGATCCATCATTCGTACAAGGTGATGTATGTGCACATGCAACTTCTTTCTGGTCCCCAGCTGTGTGTTCTTCTATATCTTGATACACAAATTAGGTCTTCCTGTATTAAATAGATTTCTTCCATCTTAAGTCATAATGATGTCCAGTCATAAGTTATAGTCTGCTTTTATAAACTTGTTCTGCAGGTTTTAGTCATTTCTCACTCATCTTTTGCTCAGGAAATTTTCAAATGACTTCCTGCTGGATTTTACCTTACTAACCCAAGTGATAAACTAACAAGGACCTTCATGATCTAATTTCTATCTGTTAATACCACTAAATGTATTTTTAATTTCTATTAGAACAAGTAGTGTTTATTCAGTCTTTTTCAGACTATGTTTCATTTGTCTTGGTTTTCTACAGCAGAGACTATAGCTATGACTTATGTAAATCCTCAGTGGTTTCCTTCCTTATGGTTGAACAATTTCATATCTTAGTGGTTTTTAGAAAAGAGAAAACTTTCTGGTGTGTTTGTTTGTTTTTTTCCCAAATGTTTATCTCAAGTAACAGATGCACACAGATGAGCTTCTTCAAAGCATGTAGATATTTCAATAGTTAAGTCTCAAGGGTTCTGCTATCAGATCTTGGACCTTATTATATTCCCAGGATTCCCTCTAACAGTAGTAGTGGATCTGTTAGGCATCTGTTAAATAGCCCAATAGCAGCTAAGCAGGATGAAATGGAAAAGAAGAAGGGATGTGAGTTTGATGGTTTAGCAGCTGATTGAGGAGAAATAGGTGTCAGTGTGTATTTTGAAAAGTACACCATGTGAAATATTTAATCCAAACTTGGACAACTGTCCAGCACCTAGAATGGTCTGTGTGGGATGAGATGGAGATCACATCAGAGCCTTGAGGAGCAGCATGGATCTGATCCTCAGTCTTCCTTCCTTCTTCATCCCAAAACAAAGCTTAGGAAGCACACAGTGAACCCAAACTATATAGGTCTCTAAACTTTTTAGAGGACTTTGGAATGGTTGCAGCTAATTAAACTTCATTTTTTGTAAGAGGGTTGCCTAAGAATCAGTGAGACTTTGCTTAAGGTAGAGTTCTGGGCTTTGGGGAGCACAATTACCCTACTATACCTGCACATTAGTGGAAAAATTACACATCTTAAGCAAATATATACATAAAGGCTACAGGGCAGTTGAATTAGATACTAAAGTATTTCTGAGGATCTAATTGTTTTAAATAATATTTTACCTTTAAGAGTGTCTCATAATTATATTAGTTCTCTAGGTCAAAGCACACAATTTTCCATTTCTATAATTTAATAATTACCTTGTTATTTCTATTCCTTTTTATGCATTTATTATTCCTAGTTCCTTTGTTTCCTGATCAATAGATGGCAGAAACTTTCTCATTTATAATTGCAGGCAAATTAGCCTGAGGATGCAAATGGTACTGGTAATTTTTCAGTAAATTATTCAAAAAGACTTGACAGATATTCCCACAAGGTCAGGCTTATCAAATGCTTGAGAAATCTTCCAGTGAACCCAGGATAATTTGAATTGGACGTTTGATAACCTGTAAACAGAAATGCTATAAAAGGCAGAATAATGACAGACTCTGTGATACAGGTCAGCTCAGGCAGAATGAAAATGAACTGAATCCCAAACTGTTTCTTGCAGGAACTTAGAATGATTTCTAGAAATCAAAAATAAGCAGGCTTTGGTCCAACTGGGAGAAACATTCTTGCTTTTAAATGTTTATCCAAAATGAGACACAGTTCAAGACTTAAAAAATTCAGCTCACTGTTGTTCTTTGGAAGTTTGATTCATGAATCAATGAATGCTATACAAAGACTCCTTTTGATTTTAGCAGACTTCAGATCAATCCCCACATGAATTGCAGGAGACATCATATCAGTGCATAACGAAATAGAGATAAGCATCTGGATACTTTCACCTTATTTGCAGAAAGACAATACACCCATGTTTGATGTATTGAAATTGAATACTGTGAAATTTTAGATCCTATAGTTCAAATAATTTTTTCTTATCAGAGTTTCTCTACTGTAAGTTAGATCTATGGTTATTGTTCTTTTGTTCCTTACGCCATTTATGAGAGACCATTCATGGGTCTATACACTCGATAATTTCATTCACACCTTGCGGCACCATTCTCTGGGTTGTTGGAAAGAAGCATTCTGGCTTCATTGAATGCAGCTTTGTTATGAATATTTGCAAAATCATGCAAAGAGAGAGTACAAACAAAATGGTCCTTTTCTTTCTCCACAAGTCCAAACATTTATGGACCAAAACAAGTTCCCAGTGGTCCTCTCCACTAATGTCAATGGGTAAGCTGGGTATGGAGTACACCTAGGAATGGCAGGACACAGAGAGGGGGGAAGCAACACATCTGTGTTGTGCCTCTCCCAGTCAAGTTGACTGAGGTTTACTAATTGCAAAAGTTCATATTGAACCAGACGGTGCCTGAAGTAGAGTACAGACAGTAGTATTCTACATCCTATTCCCTAAATCGCACTTTAACTGATACCCATGAGGCTCATTCTGTACATTACTGCTGCAATAGAGAGCATCCCAGAACAGCCTGACTCTCTGAACCAGACAAAGACATGAAAGATCAATGGAGAAGGCCCTTAGGAGTCCTGGGAGGGCTCCTTGCTTTTGATGAGAACCCTTACACACAGTTTAAGGGACAGTAGGTCTGGGTACTGTAAAATTAGTCTATAGTAAAGCACCCTATGCAAATGCATAAAGCCTGGAAAAATGCCTCCTGTCCTTCAATTCACATTACAGTGACTGTGTTTTCTTCAAACAATGAGGTTTGACAATCTTTGTTTCATTTTTAACATTAGTAAAATATAAATTCTTATTGAAGTTGCTTGCTCTAGAGCATTTGTTTATAAGCAGCTCTGAACAAGAACTAACCCCCAAAACTACTATTTTTCTTTAACTGTGGTTCATTTCAGTTTTCAGTGTTCTTGAAGTATAGTTCATTGCTGTGTGAGTAAGAGATCTTAATACTTTATAGATGTTACCACAAATAGTTTTTCTTTCTCCTTTGTTTTAAATGAGGCTCATCAACAAAGTATAGTTTAAGACAAGAGAATATGCCTGGGTCACTTCTTCTCCATGGCAATATTCCAAGCAGAGACTGCTATTGCTTTTCAGTTTCTCAGATACTTGCTAGTCACTAACTGTTCATATGCTATCACTAAAATGAGAAAAAAATAGAAAGTATAAAACAAAACATGCATATAGTTGTCTTTTAAAATCCTTAGTATTCCTGCTAGGCCCAAATTCCTTGACTAAGTAGCAAGGCAATTTTGATTATAGAAAGCAATTTATTTGTAAAACATTCAAGTCTTTACTCCAGGTTTTGTTGCGTGAATATATGTCTGGTTTTGTTCAGTTTTTTGGGGTTGGTTCATTTGTTTGAAGAGGAAATGTCAAGAATAGATCACTATTTGTTCATTTAAATGTTGGAATCTTCATACTTTATAATTCTAATTTGTTTCTCTCATAAAAAAAAAAATTAGAAAGACTTTTCACTGCACACCAGTCAAAAATTCAATTACATAAGCTAGAAAATTAGGGGTTTCCCTTTGGCTGGGTACAGATGACCACAATTACAGACCATGTAAACTCTTCCTATCCTTCCTGTGCTAACCAAATTTATGTTTACTCCAACTTACAAAAGAGAAATCTTTCACGGGCTGTAAAAAGAATTATCAAGACTGCCATGGCAAGCTATATGCATGTGTGAAATACAGGTCAAACTGAAAAAAAAGTGGCAATGCATTTTTAGAACTATTGGTAATAAGAGAGATGAAGTAATAAAAGAATTTATGCAGAAGATAGCCATTGTCAGCTTGATCTAATTCTGATAATTATTGCTCCACTCCTGGAAAGCATCTCCGTGCAGGACAGCACTGAAGCAGATGCTTAATTTGAAGTGTACGTTTGTCCTTGTGAAATCAATGAATATAATAAGCATGTGCTTAAAGTCAGTTATGACATTAGGTGTTAATCTGAAAGTTACAAATTTCAGTGCAAACCTCAGCATTTTCCTGAATTAAGTCCAGACTATGTTTTAACAGAAGAAAAGTTTTCATGACTCTGAGTAAGATTTGTAGGAACAAATAATGGATTTTTTAAGATTTGTTGTTTGGGCTTCTTTGCCCAAATTGCTCTTTAATTAATAGTAAACAAACTATTGCTGCAAGTATAAAAAAAAACAATGGGATCCAATCCCATTTTTCTTACACAACAAAGTTCATACTGTGCTACCTGTTGGGACAGCAATCCACAGAGGCAAGCCTGTTATTTCTCTGCACATATTCCCAATTGACTGCTGTCCAGGTGTTTCTCAGATGACCCAGAAAGCAAGCTTTATATTATTATTATGTTATACTCCGTTAAACTTGATTTCTGAGACAGAGGTAGTGTGTGTGGGCTTCATATCTGGTGCTTTTAAATCTCATCACTTAATATGTACACTGAACCTTTCTATTGGAATATTTTACACAATGAACAAAAGAATGCCATTTGCAAAAAGCATAAGAATTTATTTCTACTGTATGCTATTCCATCCTCTCTTATCTCACCACTTTATCCACATGGATTTCTTCCAGAAGATAAATCTTTCAATCAGGATTTCTTTATGAGCTGCAGCCCTTGTATTGTGAGGTGTATATCAAAATTTCAAGACAAATTCTGTTCTCTTGATTTTGGTAAACAGTACAAAAGCTTAAAAAACAAGAAACCTTAGATGTCTATTCATTCGAGTTAGAAAAACATTTTGTACTTTTTTTTCTGCTCAAGACAAGTGAACAAGGCTACTCTGTGTATTATCAGAAATACATAGAAACACATTTATTAGATCAAATTAAGGCACTAAAAAGAGTTTAGACTGGCCATAAAGGTTGTTTTAAATCAGTTTCTGATGTATCTTGTTAATTTATTTATTCATTACACTGTTATGTGATGGTGCACAAAGGATGGTCTCTTAAAAGCTCTATGAAAAATCGTCATAATGAACCTTAAATCTCTCTAAATGAAGCTGAAATGTAAGGGCCATTACTGTTTACATTCAGGTGCACATACCTCCTTCATCTTTCTTCTCTGAAATTTTCTCCCTCCTTTCTCCCAGATTTGTTCTTCCATTTCCAGAATTCTGTTTTGTTGTTGGCAAAGAGACTAGCCACTACTGGATAAAAATAATAATTTTCATTCCATTAGAAATTCACATATTTTTATCTTGTAAACTCTTAATTTTCATGTATTGAAAATAAACCAGAAACCTCTGATGTCTTCAGTTTTAGCTTCATGTTTTTCAGATTCTGTGCTGCCTTGGGGATGTGGTTCTGAGCCCCATATTAAGTGTTAGTAGTTCACTTCACAGAGTAGGTAGACAAAAAAATCCTTTCCCAGGTGGAGACCAAGGACAACTGTTGCAAGTTTCAGGCCCAAAAGCATAAATGATGGTGGACTGAAGGGAGGAAACAAGAAGGATGAGACCTCACAACCCAAAGCTGTAATTGGACAATTAAACCCCAATGTTCAAATGGACCAAAACTTATAAAAGTGTGAGACCTTGTGACCGGTCATCCATTTTGTGACCATTTTGGGTCACTATATTGGCTTGGGTGTAGCCCTGGCCAGGCTCTTGTCCTGCTCAAGGTGAATCCTTAAAGGCCTTTTAATAAACACCTACTTTATTCTCTTAGTTCTCTCTGGTCTCTGCTCCAGGTCAAGCCTTCCCAAAGCATCACCTCTATGAAATCCAAACTACTATGCCTACCTGGAAATGCTTGTACATACCTTATATTTGCATTACGCAACTCAAATACTTAATTTTAAGGAAGTCTGATATAAAATACACCCCTATACATTTCTACAGCATTGCATATAAACTGATGTTATTTTCAATTGTGTCAGATGGGCAGTGCTAGCTGTCCAGGCAATGGCTACACTCAACCAGCCCACACCTCATCACGCACAATTCTATTCAGTATCTCTGACAAAGCCTCACAGAGTAACAAGGTCCTCATGGATCTGGGTTTCCTTCTGTGTTCTTCATGAAGGTTTGAGTTATTTTCACTCTCATCTCAAATTTAACATGGAAGATGTAAATGACAGCCAAACCCTCTGACATGATGGGCTCAGAACAAAACCAAGGTGTGCATTAAAGTCTGTGTGTCTCACCTGTTGTCCTAGCCGTGGAACAGTGGAACAATTCAACAGTGTTTCTGCAAAGAAAACAACAACCAATCAGACAATGGAGGAAATGGTGAGGAAATCTATTTGACCTATTCTTGAATGGGCTGTGACAAAGGTAAATTTAATTTAACTTTCTTTTAACAACTGAACCTTGAAAAAGAGTATTCATATTGTATCCTAATATGAAATTAGTCAGGCTTAAATGAACATGAGGAGATTTTTTTTGCAATTAAACAAATTCTTTAGCTACCCTAAAATTTTAGGTTTTATAAACCTTGCAGAATTTGCTCTCAGACTAGATCTGACACATGCTGACAAGTACCCCTTGGAATTGTGTTTTAGCGTGTAAGTTTTTTTTAATAACAAAAATCCTTAGGAATTACTAAAAATCTAATTGTGTATCTGTCCAAAGTGCAAGCATTTTACCCACAATGTAATTACTTAATTATGGCATTTAAATTTTATTAAAAATGGCATGTTTATTATGGTGCTTACAGCAAGCCACAGCAGAAGGATATTGACTCTTTGAAAGATCTTTCAAAATTGTGTAAACATCACTTTATTTGCAGTGCACAGGCCAATCTTTCCTATTAATGAAAGATTCCTTTACCAATTTCCCATAATAAAGTAGTTTATAGTATTTTCTAAATGAGCTGAGCAGCATCAGCTTTCAATGAAACAGTGTTATTTTGAAAACTTAGGAACTTTTTTTTCATATTCCACTTGGGAGCTGATTTAAGAACTGCTCTTTTAAGAGCTATGTCTTTCTTAATATTTTAACAATATTACAGACCTCCTGGGGTGTTCTATAATATTGAAGTTGCTTCAAGAAAATGTTCTAGTTTCAGTTTTAGGGTTATTCAGGGAGCTTTGTGAAATCTTACTGAACTGAAACAAGGTGAGTTGGATGACATCGTATGGTGTCTGTTTCATTCCTTTACACACTTATCTCTGCTAACTAATTTTTTTCTTTTCACGTTCTTTTCCAAAGTTGTATATTTTAGTACTGATCCTAGTGTTAACAGTTCATTCCAGAGCCTAATATTTTCTTTCCAAATCGGGTCCTGTTGAAATTCTCATTGATGCCAATGGACCTAGACAAGAGCACGACCTTGTGCTTGTGCTCTGAGTTTAGATGTCAAATATCCAACCTCAACTTCTAAACAAGTGGCTACTGTCCTTTTTTATCCCTTTCCATGTGCAGATGGTATAAGGAAGCTGTTGTATAGGCGGGAAATTTCATGAGTGTTGTACAATGGAATTTACATGATGATGAAGGGAAAAAAAAGAAAAAATCTCTCACTGATAGTCTTTAATGCAAAATATTTTAATATCAGGTGCTCAGATTGGTAGAGAAGATACATTAATTACTGGTTTGCACACCATAATCCCTTATCTTTACACAAAATTCAGTGGAAAATAGCTATGAAGGCTTTTTTTCAAATATATTGATCAGGTGTACCTGACTGTATGAAAAACAGGATGTAGTCACTCACATGCAATGTGTTCCCAGACTTGAAATATAGAAAAAGTGCTAAACTACATACAGAGCACAAGAATTAATTTTTTATGAGAACTTTCTATATTTGGTCCTTTTATATGTCTAAAATAAACTAATATCACGGCATATCCATCATGTTTTCTAATCAGAAAATACATATGAAATGAAAAAGAAAATTTTAATTCACCTGCTGGAAAGGAAAAGGACCAATGCCGTTAAGAAACACTGTTCTCTCAATTACGAGAACAAATGTAAAAAAATAGGAATTACTCAACTCTTACACGGACAGTATTGAGTTTTTCACTTTATAGGTACAACAGAGAAGTGAGTTAATCATTCTGGCAAATATGTCTGTTTTCTTCTTCCTAAATATAAATCGAAAGAAATTCTGGAAGTATAGATCCAAGACAGCAGGAAATTACTCTGATATTTAGATGAACCCTATGGAAGTGAATTTCTTTGTTTAAGACTCCTTGCTGAAAGAACACACCTGGCAGCCCACTCTTGTTCAGGTGAGTGCCTGCACCCAGAGAGAAGGTCTGATCCATTGTCAGAGTATATCAACAGTGTTTGAGCCAAGTGAACATCCCAAAGGGCTTTAACTCTCAGAAGCAATTTCTTAGGGTTTACTCAAAATTCAATAACCAGCCATACAGCAAGAACTGCAACCTAGTCCTTCACAAATGCATTCATGTATGGCTGTACAATCAGTTTTTATAGCTATACGTAAATTTCATATTTTGATACTTATCACAGCATATTTTTTGATTTTCCCTTAAGCCATCTTTATTGCCAACTTTCATGGAGTGTGTCTTTGCTCCCACTGGAGGCATGTGCTTGAGTTTGCTCCATACAGGACCTCATACACATATGTAAGAGTGATGGGTATTTATTTGGTGCATACATATTTTATGTAGATCTGTCTGTGCATGTGCATGAAGATGTGTGTATGTGTGTTTGATGTGCGTACTTTGTACATGTATTTATATTGTGCTGGTACAGACCTGAAACTCACTGCGGAATCTAGCTTAGGCTAGTGAGGGCACACACTCAGCCAGGAAGAGCCATAACCTGAGGTGACACAACATGTAATTCCATGAAAACCAATTAGTAATCAAATATAGAGGCAAATTACATCAGGGTTTTTTTTATTTGTTTTTGGTTTTGTTTTTGTTTTGTTTTGGTTTTGTTTTGTTTTTGTTGTTTCTGGCAGGGGCCAAGTGTTGGCAAAGGCACAAGAAAACAAAACCTTCTGGTCACTGCTTTTGAATGATTTCCCACCCATTCCTCTATTTCAGCAGAGCTGAACCAAGGTATTTCTTGGGCTCCAAACCCTTGAAACAAATAGGTGTTACAACATTTCAGTTACCGAAGTTCATGCTTTTCTCTTCAACTCAACCCTCCCAATCAACAAACATCGGCCCCTCTTCATGCAAGTCCAAAGCCCTTGCAAGAAGCACTCAACCACTTGTCCAGCACACTAGCTGAATTCTCTATACTAAGTAGAAACTACTTTCAACAGCTCACTGAAAGTACTTACACAGAATGATACAGGACCACAAGCATTGATCTCTCCAGTGATATTTCTATGTAGAATTTAATACAATGCTTGATGCTATTTGATGTTGCAGACTGAGTAATAACCTGTCTTTACCATCTGGTTCATAATGACACCTGTTTATTGCCTGACAGAGGCTACACCAATCCATGCCAACCACCAAAAAGCATTTAAATTAATCCCAATGAAGTCTGGAATATTCAATTCTAGATAAAGTCATTTTTAGACATAACTGCCTCTGAAATTTTTCCTGCCCAGAGATAAAAATATGCCAGTGGAGGAGCAGACAGGTATATGAGCTCTCCATCATCAACAATGTTTGGTACCAGTTGCTTCAGTGGTGGAAACAAAAACCTCAAAATACCCTGTTACAAGTTATTCTTTGTCCTGGGAAAGTTTTAATTTAATATCCCATAGTTACAGGTTGACTATTGTCCTTAAGTGCGAAGCCATATTTGCCTTCCAAAATGTTTCTAATTGATTTTAATTTTGGACACCTGCTCTTAGAAAGTAATAACTGTCAGTCTAAGTCTAGTGACGGAACCATTGATAGTGGCTTCAAATAATAAACTCGTTCTTCTCCACAGGTCATTGGATGCCAGGAATATGTGAATGAGGCTTTTAATTAAAGAAAACTCAGTACTAAGTTCCACAACTCAGTACAACGAAACCAGGAAATTAGGGCTAGGTCCTGGCCTGCAAAGTGCAGGATTCTGCACACTGCCCCTATCCTTTACCTGCATGGTATAGATCTAGTTTGAAAAAAATTTATCTTGACAGGATGTCTGCTGTGATGGTAGAAAAATATCCAGAAAAACTGAAAAAAAAAAAAATTCAGAGCAATTCAATGTCCAAGTCAGGTACAATTCTCATTTGGTTGTGTTTAGGGCTCATGAACAGGAATTTCCATGTTCCATTTAAGTCAGTAGAGAGGCCAGATGCTTGAGGCAGGACTCTCAATGAGTTAAACATGGAGAGAGCCTTAAAGGATTATGTAGCAAAAAATCTCTTCTATCTTTTCACAACCCATAGAAAGATGAGCCATAATTACAAGTTTGCAGAAAGGAACTCACTTCATGGGGAGACTTAAAAGTCTAAGGAGAAAAAATTTCAAGAAAAAGCAGAGTGACTGGGACACATGTGGATCCAAATGTGCAGCAAATCCATAATTTTGAACCTATTGCTGTTGGTGGTCATCAACTACAGATGCAGGTTTCCATTATTATGATCAGCATGAGAATAATAATTTATGGGACCTTCAGGAGGTTGGAAAAGGCCTCAGGTGAATCAAGTGACTGGAGGGGTATCTGACTTCAAGGACACTATAATTTCTAAGAAGACTCTTGAGGAAGAAAAATCTTGCTGCTGGTGGAGACCAATGAGGACATTATTGCCTTAAAAAGACTGTAGATGCAGCATAAATAGGTGGGGGCAAAATACGCAAAGAAAAATTCACACACTCTTTCCTTTTTCACCTGTCCCATCCAGATGTCTGTCCATCTATGCCATTTTCACTTTCTTTTCCCCAGTCATCTTCACACCCTGGTCCTTGCTATCAATATTTGTTAGGTCAATCTCTTTGTTTGACAGCTACCATCTGTCCTCTTCCTTTGAGTCTTGAAAAGTCTTAAGAATGAGGCATCATCCCAACAATGGTGCAAAAAGCCATTTTGAAGGGTCCTTTAGTAACATTAATCACAAAAAAAGCCAAAGCAAAAGTTCCAGGAGAAACTCATGTCACAGTTTCCTCGCTGTGCCAAAACTCTCCAAACTGCTGCTATAGTAAATGGAGCATTTTACCTCTAATGTACTATTTTGTGTGCAGGGAGGAAAAAATGCTGGTCATTCTTTACCAAGTTTTATATAAAATACTTTACCAAGTATTTTTACCAAGTTCCCAGAATAAAATCATCTATTTACTCAAAAAACAAAAAAAAAAAAAAAAAAAAAAAAAAAAAAAAAAAAAAGCTGGAAGTAATTTATCTTCCTTCTTGATTACACATCTTCTATTAAAAGGGAAAGATAGAATTGAAGTTGACCTAAGTCAAGTACATCTGTTATTTTTTTGCCATGTACTATCGCTCTGGTTTATGTCCAGTTTGGCAAAGTACCAATGATCATTCCAGAGAAAATTTTAGAGAAAAATGTATTTATAATCTGTATATGTTGATTGTAGTGAGATCGGAGAAAGGCACATTTTGTTCTGAGAAATTATAAGCTTGCCTTTATTCCTGATGCATGTTTGATGTAATGAGGACTTACTTTATATGTTAGCACTTTCCCATTCTTAATTTGGTGTGTGAATACATGATTATTTGCACTAATTTTATTACTACTTTGTATTAATAAAATTCAGTATATGTTCCATAATATTTCCTGGAGAAGGTGCTTGTGATCACACCATTGCCTAGTAAACATGATTATAACAAAGAAGAACAAAGAACTGGGGACAACAAATTATTTTTGGAGGTTTTTTCTCTCTCTTCTTTTTCTTTTCTTTTTTTTAATTCACCAGTAAAAAGAGGAAAACAAGAAACTTTGTATTGAAAACTGAGACTTCAAGTTTCCTATTTGTTAGGAGGAACAAAATCTATCATTGAAAGATTAGATGAAGGAGTCAACTTTCTCAGCAAAAACAACTATAAAATTTCAACTAGCTTAACCCATCATGTGTCTACTTTTCAGGAATAAAATAAGGAAGTTGTTAGTTCATATGTAATACAAATGAAACATAAACTTGCATTTATGATAAGTAAAAGATTAATTTTTCTCTTCTGCTTTTAATTCTTCTATAATTCTTTTCCTCTTGAGACTGTCCAAGGCAAATCATCCACATTCCACAGAATATAACTTTTATATTTCATACATACAATTCTTGTATTTCATAAATACAAGAATTTCTTTTTCCAGGAGATAAGCAAAGGACATGAAGGAAAACTCTGATATTATATATGTCAGTCTCAGAAGTAAAATTTTCCAATGTATGTCTTTATCTTTTTGCCTTCTCTTCTCTCCAAAAAATGGAAGACTAGAAGGAACCTTGTCTAGAATGTCTGTTCCTTAGAACTCATGTATATTTTATTAGTCAAACATTGACAACACGCTTTGTCAAATGAATATGAGACATGTCCCAATTCCTGTCATAACTCTCCTAAGTAAAAAAAAAAAAGAAGCAGGATCCTTCAAAAGCCAGTCATAACACTTGCTATGGTGGAATTTTTTTTTCTTCTCTGTATCAGCAGACCCCAGATTATTTTCCCCAAGGTTACAAAAATGCAAGTCAGAACTCAGCCTAGCATCTCTGCTATAAAGAAGTCGTACAGGTTCTGTCAGTATAATACTGTGCCACTAAGTCACCTCCATGCAATGACTAACCAGGGTATTTTCTTCAATTATTCTAGATATTTCTGAGCAGATAATATATAATTATCACATTATCTTCCAGGATTTTAATATCTCTTTATAAAAAAAGTTATGACAGGTTGATATATCCATGTGCTTTTTACTGATCTCTACTCTTTTCCTTAGTGAAATGTCATTTCCAATTCATGATTTGAAGCTTCTAGGCAGAAAAAATGAGCTCAGTCAAAGCTCAAACATAATGGAGTAATCAGAAAGAAATAAGCTAATGGTTATATCCAAAGCCAGTCATTTTGTTCCCCTAAGCAATACTGCAGGCTCAGATGCATTAAGCAAGGTTAAATCAAATGGTCATGATGTCTGTATGTTCAATTATGCATAGCCCAAGCCAGAGACTCCTTCTGAGCCAATCTTCCACAAAGCTATGCCAGTTTACACCTGTCAGAATCTGACCATGTCTCAGCTTAAATCTACCCAGGTCTCTCTTTTTTTTTTTTTTTTTTTACGGCTGCAGATGCTCTTATAAAAATAATACCTGAATAATATGATGATCTAAAGATTACAATTTTTTTTAAAATAGCTTGAGTGTGATTTTTATAGTATCTTATATTACAGTTTAAACCACTCTTTTGCAAGTCTTTAGTCCTCTCATACTCTCACATATATGAGAGTATATATCACATATATGAAGAATGTGTTACTTTACATGTTACATCCCTGGGCATTGTTCTGGTCAATGTCTTTGGGTGTTTGACAAGAGTCCAGCTGCCACAACTCTTGGAGCAAAAAGGCTCAGCTGCAGAAATTTTTATAACATAGGTATCTTTAAAGAAATAATTTTAGGTGATTATTTACATGGAAAGTAAAAATATGACAATAAATTTATTGAAACTATATTTATAGCTGGAGCAGAAAACATTTTATTTCAAATTTTTACTTATATACCCATATATAAAATTTATCCATTCATTCATTTAACTTAAACAATAAATTCATATAAAACCATCCATGGGCTATGCCATGTAGCATGCAAAGACAACTTGGACGGTTACTTTAGCAAGGATAAACTCACTTTATCTCAAGGGTTAATATGCAACATTATATTTTATTTTCTCTGGTTTTCCTCTAAGGAGGACTTGACTATTAATTTCTCCATACATTTCTTATGCATACCTGGGTAAAAAGAATAGTTGGGTTTTTTTTAATTCTACTTCAATAAGCTAACTATAATTCCAAATGCATATTGCATATTTATCCAGGAATGAGATCTGACCCCAAGAAACTTTAGGCTTTCCATTGGAGCTGCCTTTGCATGGCAAAGGTATTTTACTGCCTTGGGAAAATACTGTTAATAAACTCATAGTGGGGATTAAAAGTTTGAAAACACCTATCTTTTTTACATTTTGCAATGTCCAGTTTGATACGTACTTTTAAGATAACCTTTCAACAGAATTCATCACTTGCAATTATGAATCTTTTAATTTGTTGCTCTTAATTACTAATGCTACTCAATTTCATTAATATTACTATTAAACTCTCCTCCCCAAAATAATTAATGCATAAGCTTATTGATTAATCCTAAATTATTTGCCCTCTTGTAATTTATTTTTAGAAGTCACACTTTACACCTGTCAAAATGAAAGATGAGTCTGAACCATGCTCTGTTTTCACTACACTAATATGACTAAACTTCAAGGCATTAGTTATATATATCCATAGGCTGTTCTGAGGGTGCTTTTTCCCTCAAACTATTGTAAATTTCAGTATCCCAGAACTGGAAGAGATCACAAGAAGAGTCATTCCTGACAGGTGTTTGTCCAACCTGTCCTCGACCTTAAGAGAATGTTCCTTAACAGTCATCTGCTCTGCCCATCACTGCTGATGAGCAGTACACAGTAGTGCACAGAACAGGTTTACTAAAAGATTCCTGATAGATTCTACCTCCCCTTAGTGTGATGACCCTTGTTAGTTTCCTGGAGCCCATAATATCACACATCTGGAAGCAAGCTGTTGCCAAAAGCATTCAGTCTCCAAATACTGCCAATGAGCAGTTTACATCACTGTTTAGTCCCAGATACCATAATGGCTGAAAACCTTTCTCATGTGAGCATGTGGAAAAAGAAAAAATGTCTAAGTATCTCGAAACCTATTTTCCTGATAATTTCAAGTTTCTGTTCTTTTTTGATAATGGCACAGTCTTCTAAGTACTTCCACAGTCGTGATTTAAAAAAAAAAAAAGAAATTAAAATCTTCTACAGCTGCTGACCTGCATACTCTTGACTAGTAGCTTTGTCACTGTGCAGGTTATAGGTAGACAGCTGAGAAAGGAGTTCCTTTACCGTTTCAGGAATATTTTTCCAAGACCATAATTATTAATAAAACTCTGGGACCTGTAGACCAGGGGAATCCCTTAAATTTTGGGTTAATAATGTTGCTTCTATTCCAAGACCAATATAATGTAATTTCATTTTTGAGAATCCGCAGTTTAAAAAAATATCAAGTTTGCATAATCTTTGGTAATTCCTCCTTGCTTTACACTATGATATCTTGTGGCATGTCACCAACATCACTCAGCTTCCCTAAACTCTGCAAAAAACTTAAGGAATCAAGAGGATTTGGAGTACAGTCAAGCCACAGAAGATCATATTTCCTGATGGAGTCACACCCAATCAGTCTGCAGCACTCTGCAACACTCAATATTTTAACAGCCCTGTTGGTGCTACCAATTCTAAGACAACTCTGACTATAGCACAACTTAAAGACAACAGCAAAGAAAAAATTTTGGTTACAGAAAATGAGACATTTATTCAGGATAATTTCATATACTACCATTTTAATGGTCTAATTTTAGATCTAAGCCAATTAATTATTCACTACTATTATTAAAATAATCACACTTATACATTTAGATAAAATAACTAGCACTCTTCTTTTTCTAGAAAGTTGACTGCTCCAATGAATTGAGTAACGGAAGATCTAGTGTCATAAAAAAGAACACAGAGATGGAAAGTCTAATATCAAAATAAAAAGTAAGTTCCATGCTTGCTTCCTTCAAAAATGGTAAAATATACTTAATTTTTAATCTGAAGAACTTTTACCCTTCTGCTAATTCTGTTCAAAATGCAATACAGTCAGCACATGGCATTGGATTGGTATAAGTGCTGAGGTGTAAGACCACAGCAGGTATGGAATGAGTGGTGTACACCATGGATTGTGCCTGCATCTAGAAGTCATCAAATGGAGAAAATGTGGGATTTTGAGAACAAATAGCAAGGCTGTGCTTGATCTTTCTGGGGAGACAGAAGCTTTTGTTCTGTCTCACTGTCCTCTAGTTGGGACTGGCAGGTGGAGACCTGGTCCCTGATGTGTATCCTGTCCCCCTTTCTGAGGACATATATGGAAAAGGTGTCCATGCGCTAAAATATCCCTGTTCAACCTTGCTGATGTGTCCATCATGATACAAACCAGTTATTTTACAGAAACATAAACCCAGTCCATATTTGTCTTCCTGTTATGCCTAGTAATCTGAACATCTTCAGTTTTCTGCTGGTTTTTGCTGGGGTAGAGTGGCTGTATTTTGGATTTGTGCTGAACACAGGGTTGATAATGAAGAATTGGTTTTGTTATTGATGAGCAAGGCTCTGTTATTACACAGAGTCAAAACCCCTGCAGCTTTTCCTACTGCTACACTGATGAGAAAATTGGAGTTGCATGGGAAGTTGAGAGGAAACACAGGTGACCCCAACAGACCAAAGGGATATTCCAGACAATATGACATCATCCTCAGTAAATAAAGTGGGGAGAAGAAGGAGGAGAAGAAGGGGTTTTTGGACCTCCCAAATGAGGTCTTCCCAAATGCCCAGGTCTCCTGGAGATGGCTTAACACCTGCCCTCCCGTGGGAAGCAGTAAATTAGTTCCTCCTTTTGCTTTGCTTTTATGCACAGCTTTTGCTTTCCCAATTAAACTGTCTTTATCTCAACCCATAAGTTCTCTAGCTTTTAATTTCTGATTTTTTCCTCAGTCTTGCCGGTGAAAGAGTGAGCGAGAGGTAAGTGATTGCTGGCTGGGGTTAAACCACAAGAAATGTAAAAATGAAGTAATAGAAAGTGTGATCTTTAGGATCCTCAGAACCCATAGAGAAAGGGCAGTGTATAGATGTGCCAGTTAATCCATCTCAGCATTTTATTCAGAAGGATATAGAGATGCTGAGGAAGAAACCTGAAAGATTGTGCTAATGCTTCTACAGGGGAAGTGACAAACAATAACAAAGGAAAAAAATCATATCCCACGCCTTGATAATCAACAAGAGAGGAAATATATTCTATCAGTCCAGCCACTCCTAGCTCTTAGAACCTTCCACCATTTCCAATAACTTCCTTCATAGGACAGATTACCTTACTTTCCTACACCTCTGCTTGTTCAGCATTTCTAAACTACTCTGCTTGACCAGACAAACCTTTGTTCCACTTCATACTCAAGCTTTGTCTCATATCTGACCCATTTTTAACAGGTCTGTGAAAGCTGAAGTTAGATAAAAGAAGGAGAGTAGAAAGTTTTGGTAATCATGCAAATCTTGAAAAATCATGCATAGCTACCAAATAATTTGTACCGTATCACAAACAAATTGGAGCCATTATGTAGACAGATGCTTCCACAGACCAAGTCTTGAATCAGATTTCTCTCCATTTGTCCTGGTTTCCAGGGCAGGCAGTAAATGTCTGTAGCTGTACTCAAGCCATTCTGCTCTGTGCCCCATGCACTGCTACCAACAGAGACACATTTTTCCACATAAACACCATCAGGCTGCAACTAGGCCAGTTGCTTGTAGTCAGCCCCCACTTTCTTTGGAAAAGCTTTCTGCCTGTGGGGAATACAATATGCAGCCACATTACCAAAGTCAATGAAATTAAAATGATTCTGGTTTGTCTTGATTTTCCTACAGGAGCATTCTGATTGGTAAAAGTTAAAATGGTTTCTTTGTCTGTCCCATTGAAACAAATGCTCAAGTGAATTAAAAAATTCTAATAAACAAAACCAATAATAATAAATATTTAATAATAAAGGAAAAGGAATTGTCCTTGTTTAATGACTTTGGATGCTTGAGTCATGTCTTATATACAGAGACTAAAAAAAGTGTCATTGCAGAAGACCACAGAAGGAACCCTTGCTGTGAACATCTTGCAGGTTTCCTGAAGCCAGGCTGTTGTCAGATCAGTGATAATGCTAAGAGAGAACACAGAAACACTGAGGGGAACCTGTAAAGGAAACTATAATGATCCAGAAGTAATTGAAAAAGAAAAATGGGGGATAAGTCAGAATTGTACTAAGATCCAAAATAAAAGGTATCTTCCATGTTTTCCAGAGTCATTAGGCTGACCATTTTCAGAATTTTTTAATTTAGAAGTTGCACAGAGACATTTTTATATGCAAAGCCCATAATTAGGAAAGCATTATAAATCCTCTAAATATAACAAGGAAAATTAAAGTGAATTTATTTGTATATAATAATACAATATTATTTACGTACACAAGTAACTTATCATAAGAAAGGCTCATAGTCTCTCAGTCTATCTCAAAGGACTGCAACTTTATAAAAAGAAAAAACCACCTCTTAACTGAAGACAAAACATGGTGAGAATCATTTTACAGTAAGAATAATTTCCTTAGTAAGGGAAAGAATGATGTGTTGTGTTTACTGTTATTCATGCTTCATCCAAAACATTTTAACAAAAAATACATATTCCATGATTTAGGAGTCTGCCACGATGTTAAATTTTTGTGGTTTTGCACTGATGATTTAAACAAGTAACTATGTCATAAGTGATAATCTAGGAAACTCAGACTGTTTCTGTTTGCTTGTTTATTTTTTATGTTATAATCTAGACTCAATATAATCCTGTCTTTGTGTCTTCAGCTCTACATCAGACAATCATAGATCATAATGCAGTATTCAGAGCCACAGTTTGCACTGAGGATTAATGCTTTCAATATACTGGAACAAAACAATGGTTGAATGGGACTTCTCTTTACATTTTTCTTTTTGTCTGAGGGAGGGTGACTGCAGTCACTTCTGTTTAAAATTCTAGACCAGGCCTTTAAAGTCAAGATAGAAGGGGAAGCATGTTACATCATTTAACCAAATACAATATATTTCCCTCCCCCAAAAAAAGTGTTTGGCTTTATCTACTGAACTCTTACTTCTGATAGTAGCTCTTGACTTGGCATTGTGCCTGTAATAAGGAAAAAGAGAGGGAAAGAAGAATAGAAAGTAAAAAATAGGGGAAAGTAGAAGTGAGAGGAGAGGGAAGAGGGAAGAAAAAAAAAATTAAAAAGACAGAGAGAACAAAGAAAAAGAAGAAAAATAAAAAAAAAGAAAAAGAAAAAAAGAAGAAAAAAAGGAAAAGAAAAAGAAAAAAAGAAAAAGAAAAAGAAAAAGAAAAAGAAAAAGAAAAAGAAAAAGAAAAAGAAAAAGAAAAAGAAAAATGAAAAAGAATAAATATTTGTAAATGTTTTAGACATGTAGTTTATGCGTTGGTGAATGGTTCTTTATACATTATATTTATGGGATATTTGGTTTGTTTTGTGATTTTGTTTCAGCTTTTAAGGAGTGCCGTTAATGTGATTAATTAACAAGAATTTATTGGCTAAAAAATCTGCACAGCCAAACATATGTGATTTTTAAAATGTATTTTTTCAGGTGAAACTATAAAGTAGGGTCCTAATTAAGCCCTGCTGTTTCCTGAGATTTTGTGTGCACTGCACTGGGAAGGAAAGTTACATGGAACTTTACTTGATCATGGAAGAAAAATCTGGAGAGTAAATTCAAGCATTTTATTCAGTTTTTAAATATAGTCTTCACTTGAGGGCTACAGTGAATTTATGCCCATGTTAAACATTAAAGCTCTGTTATGGGGCCAAATAAGGGGAAAACTCAAATCAGCTCGAACATCGCGAGGGCAAAACTTCAGCACCACTGCAACAGACACCACTAGCACTTCTACATTTGCCCTGAAATGCTGTGATTGATCACAGAATTTCTTATTATGACATTCTATTACATGAATTCTCTTCCCATTACTTTGCTAAATTGGGATGCTTATTTTCTATAATGTAAAACAATTTGCAATAAACATAGTGTATTATAAAAGGGATTTGAAGCTGGAATTTGCTTTGTGGGGAACTGAAACTACACTATGCTCCACTGAGATCTTAACCCGCTTCAAAGGGAAGTTCTTGATAAAAATTGGGGGGAATGTTTAGCACAATCAATGATTTGCACAAATTTCTGACAGAATCTGGGTTTGTGTCTCCTGTGAGGTATCTGCATAGTTAAGAATCAGATGTGCAAGTACAAACATAGGTACTTGAACCCTGTCAAAAAGCACTCCTACTTTAACAAAGTGCCATAAATTACCATGGAATCCACAGAAAAAGATAAGCAGAGATTCTAGAATTGCACAGAACCGTTTTTCTTTCACTAATTCAGGAAGAAACTATTATATCCCTTGTTAGCAAAGGGTTCAATTTCAATTCACATGTGTGTACCTGCAACAAGAATAAGCTCACCAACAAAATTTTAAAATAGATCTTTTAAGGCAAATAGTAAAACATTCTTGTTGACATTTTTAGCTGTAAATCCTGTCTCAGTTATTTTTCACTGAAATACAGAAAAGGAGTTTAGATGAAAAGAAGTTGTGTACATGCAAATGTCCTTTTATATAAGTTCTTCTACAGGTGAATCCCCAACTCTTAAATGGTTTGGGTTAGAAAAAGTGACCATGGTATGCGTTATTTGGACATCATTGCCTTTCTCATTCCCCTTGCTCCGTACATATCAAATTTTGGGAAAATGTAAATTATTTCCACTTTCTTTTATGTATCTATTTCCATTTTAACTCTTCTACACAGAACATCTAGATGCAGATTATGTCCAGGATTCAGCTTTTGGCTTAGAAATGAACAGTCTTAGGACTTCATATAGATATTCATCCCCTTCATTTTAATTTTCTTTTTCAATACCTTTATACCTGACATGACCTGATATAATCTAGCCAAGTGACATTCCTCTAAAATGGGCTTTGAAACAAGGCTTCATTAAAGTACCTCCCATTGCTCATAGTCCTCTTTAGGCACCAAGGTAAGCTCCAAAAATCCCATCCCTTGACTTTTCAAGTGTGTCATGCGAAATGCTGCCATCTTCTCTCAGCTTGAAGAATGGGATTCATACAAGAGCACATCACTGAACAATAGTGCTGTGACAGCCAGACACCCTACTCCACAATGGCGTGCCTCAACAAAAATCTTTGCTGACCCCCTTCAGCACAGTCAAACTTGCCTTGTCATGGCAGCCATGTCAATGAAAGACGTATTCCAATGAATAAAACATTAGGATGTACCCAGTCCATCCAGCTGCACTGGAGAAGCACACATAAACTGCTTTGCTGGAAGTGATATTTGTAGCACATGAAAAAACATTGAAGAAATTATTTTTCAGTGGATTTCTGAAATCTCTTCAGCTATTTATGTCTGTAAGTCTTTTAGTAGCAAGCTTTTATAATGAGATCGAAAGGCATTTTGCACACCAAATGTCCTACAGAAACAAAATCCAACTTTTAAAATATTTTTCCAGTTGTCTTGTCTACAAAAAGCCTTCAATGACTGTGAAGCATGGTTTTTGCTTAGGTTTCCCCCCGCTTTTCAGCAGGTTTTAGACCTTGGGGTATTGGTATCCAAGTAGTTAAAACTACATCAGCACTAATAGCTATGAGCTCATCTTGTATAAGCACATTTTTAGTTAAACACCGCAATCTTGGAAAAAAATGTTAGTGTGCTTAAACAGCCTGGCTCAGAATAGCTCACAATATGACGCATACCACAGGAAATAAAGTGGTATGAGGCACCTACAAAATATTTTTCAAACAAGTCATTGAAGCTGTAAGCCCCATGCCTCAGCTTTAGGAAGTCACTTATTAAGAATCAACACCAGCCGTGCCAAGCTAAGCTCTTGCTCTTGGTGATTTTCCAATTGAATATTCAGGGCCCTGTCTCAGTCTTGTTTTCAGGGAAGTACATGCCTGGAATGTTAGCAAGCTATTTGCTGGAAAAAATGCCCACAACAGGCCCAATGTTGATCACATTAATGCATTTGAGTGGGTATAGAGTGCAAATGATTGAAAGTGCTTCCAGATCTTGGTTGCCGGGGACAAAGCAGGCTCTGTTCTCTGATCTGATGGTCATTTTTTTCAGCGGAGGATGTGGTGCAGGAAGAGGGAGCAGTGCCAATCTCTGTCTAATGGCTCCAAACAGGGCCTGGGCCTGGCTCTTTGGATGCTGATGAGTGGGAAATGAAACACAGATGGGTCAGATGGGTAAGGAGAGGGGGGATTACAGGTCAGGCCAAAGAGTTGGAATAAATTAAGTGCTTATGAGGTACAGAATGGCACATTGTTAAAGCAAACGGACAGGGAAAAAACATTTCAGCATTGTTAGGCACAGTGTGCAGAAAAAAACATCCCGTCTTCCCAGACCCCTTTCGCATATCACATCCTCATTGGGATTACTGCCTGCTTGATATAAGAATTGCTTTCTTTAACATGGGACTGCAAGGCTGTGGTGCTCTGCAGTACCTAAGAGGAGGTGATTTTCCAATAAACACTTCAGATGTCATTTACTGGGAGGAATAGTTTGGCTCATGATGCTGATCATAAGACAACCAGCTTCCTTAACTCCCTAGAGATTTCCAACAAAAGGGTAGGTAACCACATACATATACCCTGGGGAATTTAGGTGACGGAGTATTTCATGCATTCTTAAAATGCTGAGTCCATGTTTGTGTTTTTTGCTTTCAAATCTTTGCATCTGTATGAAAGAAAATTATTTTAAAGGAACATTTCTAAAAGATTCACATTAAGAAATAAAACTGAGGGATTTTCCTGGAAATATGCAACAGCAATTTTTCCTTTTATACAAAAGAAACTCCCTCACCACGCTGATACAAAAAATGTTTTTATTAAATAATATGAACAGAGGTTCACTGCACTTATTTTTGGCAGCTCTATTCCATACATGATAACCAAAAATGCATTTCTGAACTCCCAAACTCTCCATTGACTTGCACATAATGTAGGGTTACAGATTTGAAAACCATCACATTAATAAAACTTGAAAGAGAAAACCATACCCATGACTTTAAACTAAGTTTTCACCAGCTATTTTTCTTCAGTCCTCAAGTCCGTATCTATGAGTATTTACCCCTTCTGCAAAGATGATTAAGTAGGACAGGTAAAATAAATTCTGGTCCTTCCACACAGCATGGCTAGAAATCAGGTGAGAGTCATCACAATGTGCTACACATGTATCAAAATTGGGATCAAAGCTATAAAATGTCCGTGCTAGCAACAGAATGGCTAAAGGAAGTCCTGAAAAATATGCAAGGAACTTCTTAAGTCCTTTTAGGCACAGAAAACCAGCAGCACAAATAGCTGGATTATGTATCTGCCCCTCTGCCATCAGTTTTCACACCATGATCCACCAGAGGTGTTGCCCATTGGTAACATCTCAGAATTTCCCAGTACTTCTTTTCTCTGCATGCCTTCCTCCTTCTCAGATGATATCACAAGCTTCTGTTCTACATGTGCTGATGAATGAGACAGAAAACATGTAAGGAGAAGCCAGCTGGAATGCCAGAGCAGATAGTGTGGAGTTCACTGCTTTTCCATGGGTAGAAGCACTGATGGGAGGAAAAGATATTTGACCATCGGGAGTGTTTGACCCTTAATCATCCATTGGCCATTAGAAAACTTGAATGAGCTTTGTATTTTTAAGGCAATGCTTTATTGAATTTTGTTGAGGCTGATTGCAAGAGGTATTGTGAGTGGAGCATCAGGAGATCTAAAGAAATAGATATACTGATGGTCAAGATTTTGCAGTAAATAATGCCTAGAAGAATTAGGGTAATAGAGACAGAAAAGGGAAAGATGGAAGGAGATGGAGGAAGAAAAAGAAGAAGCACAACAAGTTCACAAAAGCAAAAATAAAAATAGTTATAAGAGATGGTCTTCATATAGCAAAAAAAAAAAAAAGCAACAGTCTTCCTGGGGAAGAGAAAGGGAAGGCAGGGCATGGCAATGTTCAGATAAGAAACTTTACTGAAAGGTAGCCTGCTAGAGGAATAAAGTAGATAATTTTTAAAAACTGTTTTCTGAATTTCTCTGCTCCTTCCTGATCAAGAGAGGTGGCTTATACTTTTTGGTAGGAAGAAGAACAGAGTAGTCACCAGACCCGTCTGAAAGACTGATGTTTACACAGTCAGAAGGGAATCAGGAAAGCTCAGGCTGGAATGCAGCATGCCTTGTGCTCCTATACAGTACCACACTGTCTGAGTTCTGCAGTGTTTCTCATGGCCAATGGGAATGATTTCTTTTCCTTTTAGTTCTGAGCAAGTGGCAAGACATACAGCAAGAGAACATGCAAACCCATGGATGTGTGTCTTTCAAATTTCTGTTCAATCTAGATAGCTATTTTCTAAATAACTGCAATTGGCCTTTTTTTCATGCAAACTCTCTAATTTAAAGCAGCATTTCCAGTGGTTTCAGTCCTAGTTCAGACTGAAAGGAGATTCAATTTTAGAAAAAAATGTAGGATGAAGGGACTACATCATATTCGAAAAGAAGTGTGAGAGTTAATTCAAAGCATGAGCCATTGCAAATGCACTTTGCCATATCCCATTGCTTCTTGAAATATTTAATATAAGCCCATATTAGTAAGACACTTATACAACTTGCTTGCCTGACCCTGACCATCTGACATCCCCATAAGTCATCACCTGGTACAGGGTGAATGGCTTTGCTGAACAACCCTGCTTGTGGTTATGCCCTGTCCATGCAGGACACATCCTTGGGCTTGGGTCATCTTTCAAGGTAGAACAGGCAGAAGTGTCCATCTAGGTTGTCTTGCAGAAAGCACACTCAGAAATGTAAGTGTGGACTGTAAGCAATTAAAAATTACAGAAGTTAAATTATGATCAGAAGAGCCCAAAGTTAGTGTAGACATAGGTACTGTAGTCTTGGAGAAGGTAAAATGTGTCCTTGTGATCCTACAAAAGAAATTTCAGCAATGAGAGCTCCCTCAACATAGCATAACATTAGGTGGTAGCCATCAGAATTACAGTGAGGGAAAGTGAGACCATTCTGCATGGCTGAAAAAAGTCGGCATTGAAAAAAAAAAGACATTTCATCTTGCTTCAATATCTCCAATCTGCCTGTTCTTCCAGCACATGAGGACCTTTCTAGGGTGAAACATGACTGAATTCTTTCTCACCTTTGAGGACAAGGTTTTCCTTACCGAGTTGGAAAGCTCAAAGTAGAAGGAAACCCACATCAGAGCTAAATTTGTCTCCTGCTCAGAAGCACCCCTTGGTCTAACAATAAATTATATTGTTTATTACTAGGCAAAATACTATATCTCACTGGGAACCTGCTGTTAATGTCATTCTCAGGGTTCTTTATAAAACCTTTCCAGTGGTTTAAAATGCTATTAAGTAACCTAGACCTCAGAAATCAAAAAAAGCTTTCCATCTTTCAGAGCAAATGTAGATTTTAGCTCTAATATTTATTTATGATGAATTCATGATATTAAATAGCCAACCCCTAAATGACTCACTAAGATAATGAGAGGTATTAGGTACTTAGGGTGATGGAGCCACTTAGGTAATGAAGTGAAAGAACCTAGATGGAAAAATAGATCTGATTCTCAAAACCAGCGGTTTGTGAGGAGTGTTTTTCTAAATAAGAAGGGTAACTCAGTATGTAAAAACAGCACTGGAAAGGGAATTTGGTCCAACTTATGCAAAAAGCCTCACTCTTCTGTATTTGCTAATTCTCAACCCTGCCTCCCTGGCCTTTACTTTTAGAACAAGGCTTCTTTAACTCCTGCTGATGCAATAACTAAAAGCAGGGCTCAGTCTTCAATGTCTGGTGTTAAACTGGTGC
Source organism: Argya squamiceps (assembly GCA_037834095.1). NCBI lineage: Eukaryota > Metazoa > Chordata > Aves > Passeriformes > Leiothrichidae > Argya > Argya squamiceps. The sequence goes on along the minus strand of JBBMKD010000001.1, from coordinate 68,286,695 downwards.
TGTGCTGCCAATGTGCTCCATTGTATGGCACTGCAGAGAGTAAAGCCCTCATGCAGTAAGCACCCTTATAGGAAATGATTCCATTATCTGATACCTGTCACAGAGGATTTCCTCCTATGTAAAACATTGACACAAATTGCTGAGCTACGAGATTTACCCATTTACTGTGCCACATTTTTCACAGGATTTTACCTTCTTGCACACAGACATTACCATACAAACCTATTTCTGTACACAGAAAATTCATTTTAAAATACAAAAAATTCAGTATATCACTTACTCTGTCAAGAAATGTTTTTCCTAGAGTGGGAGTTTTGTGAAGCAGATTTGGCTGAATACAGTACATTATGACATTTGGAATAAAATGAAAAGCCTGTGGGACAATACCAGATTTTGACAGGATACAAAGTTGTCGCTTTTCAGTTTTCACTTCAGCCACTGGCCAAACACCACACCACAGCCTTGTTCTAACAGTGTAACTCATACCACAGCCATCACCATCCCATGTCCTGAATGCCCTATATCAACCACCATCTACTCTGAAACAAAGCATTACCTGTCATCTCTTGATGCATACTCCTCACAGAATAGTAGTAGAACTATTCTGAATGTACAAATTGTAGATGCCTGTGAAATATGTAGCTGCACTTTTGCATCCTGTGTCCAGGATTTCCACTCCTGGTTTGCCTTTTAATTTTTCGATATTATTTTGCTGGATAGATTTTCTGTTGCAGAGAACTATGAATAAAGAAAAAAAACCCAAAAAACCAAACAAAAGAATTTCATACTTTCAAGGATTAATTTGACTTCTTTTACATGTTCATCTAGAGAACTGGCAATTTATGAAAATATCACTCCAAAGTTCTGAATCTAGGACTCACTACAGAAGCACAGAAAATCCATCCTTAGAAATTCCTCATAATCTTTGATCTCAAAATTATACAACTATTCCACAGAACATACTCTGTCTCTGCATGCTACTTTTCTCAAAATATTTGGCTAATAACCTTTAGGGAATTCTGAGTTACTGTGGAACAAGTTCTGAGTATCTTACTCAGATTTTACTCAGATACAACTCAGATAATTTGCCTTGGAAGGGCAAGAGCTAGCCAGCTTATGTTAAACCAGATATTCCTGGAGTTATTAACTTATTTTTCCCTGCCTCATTGTGGTATTTTGCTCTAGGTACACAGAAGAGGTTAGAATTTTCTGATACACGCAGTTTTGATAAAAAGCACTCAGTAAGAAAGTTCAAAAAATTGTTTTCAGAATCTCAGGCTTCCTGGAAGTGGAGTTTGTTTTCATCTCCTGGTAGATGTGTGAGTACCAGGAATCCAGAGGGCTGCAGGCAGCTCATCAAGACCTGCAGTTTGAGAAAAGAGCAGCTGCCAGTTACTAACTTCAGGATCTGCTAGGCATACCAGAAGATCCATTATTTTCCTCACCAGACAAAATCTATCATCCAACTTGAAAAATAGAGGGAAAAAGGGATCAGGTAGGAGTTTGCTCTTCCAATGCCCCATTCAGTATATTTTATCTTTTCTCACACTTTGTTGAAGATGATATGTGTAATTGTTGACTTGTCAACATTTTCTAACAAATTAATTCCAGCAAATTAATCAGTTGTTGAATAACTAAAGGAAGTAGTGGATAGAACTCCAGCTGGTGTATAGGCCTCACAGCAGAAAGATATGTAAGTAGATGAGGATTAGGATGAGGAGATAAAAACAAATAAAGGCTTTTTGTCTTAATAGTGCAGAATAAAATCATAAACTCAAAACTTTTACATCTGGCAGAAGGGATTGATGGAAATCATTGGAGAAATATCAACGGGGGGAAGGTTGAAGCTCAAGGTACAAAATAAATACAAATCAAAGATATGATCAGATAACAAAAGATTTTCTCCCTATGATACATTTTCAGAAATGTTAATTATTAATATTGGAGAATAATAATTGGTTGTTGCACCCTGTGTCTTTGAGGTTTCAGTACCAGAGAGATCAGTAGTCCATGAACGATTCTGTCACGATTGATCATATTCTAAAATGTGGCAAAGTTAATCATTGTTTCTCATATGACCGAAAATGGGGCAGCGGCAGCAGTGAGCCATACTGTCAATTGTGAGGTACCAGTTTTATTCCAGAAAAGTTTCAGTAAAGTTCAGTTGCACTGGTATAAAACCTGCGTAAAGTGTTGAAAGCCATGCCTGATATATCTACCTCTATTGCTTGAAAATCAATATTAGGAAGGTTTTCCAGATATTGTAGTGCCTTTACAGGCTGCTTTTCTTGGACCACTCTTGGGCTGCACAGGATCACTGCCGAGGAGGAGGGGAGCGACTGTTCAGATCTGCCCTGAGGCCTGAACTCAGTTCCCCAGTCAGCACCGTGCTCTGATTTATAACCTGATCCAACAACCTTACCTACAATGCAGCTATATCAACACCTGCATCCTGGGAAAACAAATGTTTTTTAAGGTGAGACTGTTGGGTACAAATAACGTGCAAAGCATAAAGCTGGCTCAGAGCCAGGCCCAACAAAGGGCATCGGGCGCTGCAATGCTCAGTGTTGTTGGTTTCAGAATTAACTATTAAAAGGATCATTAAAATGACATGTAAAATCAGCCTGTTACTGTGAGGTGCTATGTGCTTCCATTGAAATGCTTCAAGGGAGCTGAGCCTTCTCTGCATCTTATAAGATTAGACCCATATTTTCCAAAACTGTGATGAAATTATGCAATTTTTTTTTACATCTTGACAAATCAATTTCCTGAATGAGTGTTGAGTTCACAGAAGGGGCAGCACATGTTGCATTCCATTAAAAAAATTTGCTAACCATTTTCCTTTTTCAGCTGATGTGTGTGGTGTGCTGTGAACACCAAAAATTAATGTTAATTTATTTATCATTAAAAATAAGGAAATGAGGGCTAAGCAGCAAGAAGCAAAAGTCTGGAAAGTGTGAAAGTATTTTCTGCATTCATTACTTACTATAGAAAGAAAGATATAGAAAGGTACTATTTTTGTTTCACCTGATAATCTCAAAGGGATACCAAATAAATTTGGGATGACTGAACTATTAAAATTGTTTATTCAATGACTTCTCTCTTACTAGGGGAAAAACTTTTCAGTCTGTTTAGACTGAAACAATCTAGGTGATAAAAATCTGGTCCCATAGATATATTTTGGCACCAGTTATAAATCTCCCTGCCTCAGCTGCTTCATTTTGATCTTATTTAGTTATATTTCAATCAAGATGAACATGACAACTTCAGTGGGGACCATCTCTAGATATAACAGAGATTAAAAGGTAATTGTCTTCATACGTAAAACTATTTCAGGCTCAATGGTTGTCTATCAGATAGGTACTTAACTATGTTTGGTTTCTACCATAATTCAAGTAGCGATCATGTCCCTAAAGTAGACATTCACTCAAGTACTTCTCTCCTTAGGGAAATACTTTGGTCTCTTTGTACAAACAAAATGCCTAAGCTGGCTTGGAAAAAGTATCTGGAGCTCTTTACAGGGATGCTAATACAGGGTGGAATGAAGATTGCAATGGAGTGAGGAAAGACAAGGAGGAGACAAGCTGGATTTTTAGAACAGGAGAAGGCAATGAAAAGGACCCTAGGAAAGAGGGGCCTACTTTTCTAGTACCTGAACTGGGGTTTTACTTCTGGCTAAATTGGTGAATAATTTTTCTCTGTATTTGGGGAATAGATAGCTCCTAGCTCAGGTTTCATTTTATAAATGTACTGTAACTGTAATCTCAGCAGTTATTATATCTTGTACTTATTTTATGCTTAGAAAAATTAGATCAATTGTTTCAGGGAATCCCAAACATAACTGCTAGACTTTCATTAGCCAAAGAACATGGATTTTACTAGGTGCTTACTAATAAGATGACTGAGTAGTTCTACTGAAAGATCAAACAAGACCAAATATTTTAATATGCTTCCATCCATATGCTGGTTTTCCCAATCTGCAAAAACAGAAAGTGAAAGAGTTTTTCATATTGCTGCAATTACTGTAATCACTGTTAGAGTTTATCTTTTCAAATACAGCCAGATTATCTCTTCAATTATAATCATTAATTTGAATACAATATATAGTGTCATCTTTCCAAACTAAAGTGAATGGAATTGTAAACTTCAGGAATTTTCCAAACCAGAAAGACAGGATGGAAAAACAACATCGAAATCTGAGAGAGTTAGTAAGGTTTAGCTTAGTAGGAAATATCTTTTTACCAGAGGGAGGATTAAAATTGCTTCATAAAAATAGAAGTGAAGGAGCCATTTCTCTTTTAAAAAAATATGTCACAGTCAGCAGTCATGGAAAGATGATTTATTGCAGGTCTCTATGCCTAAGTTTTAGGTGTTTAACTGCAAATGTGTGCTTACATGCTTTTCCAAATCCAAGTATATTTAAGCAAGTGCTTAAATTCAGAATTGTGCCTTGAAGGTCTAAGAGGACACCCCTCAAGCCTGGATTTATCTACCTACTTTCAACCACTTAGCAGAGACATACTTAATACAGGAGCCTTGTCATCCTACTCTCTACTGGGAGATTTATTGAATATAGATGGAGTTTAGGGCAAAGTAGCCTTCACAGTTAAATTCTTAGGTTCAGTGGGATGAATCGAACTCAATCCTGAACTGAATCTAATCTAAATAAATCGTCTTTTTCCTTTCAAGCCGCCTCATTAGGAAATGTGGGAGAAGACTGAGTTCACAGTACGACATGAAATCACCTAAAAAATACGAAAACAGCAGAAAGATGATGCAGTCACCAACAGTTAAATATTTGTCTGGAAAATGAGAAAACAGGAATAAAAAATTCTACCTGAGGGGATTCAAAACTTCCTGCTTTTTGTTTCTCAGATCATGATCTAAGCCACAGCAGTAAAGGCCATGGCAAGCCAGGATAAGACCACAACACATTATTCCTCATGAAGCTATGTCATTGTTCAAGGAAGAATTTAATATTTATGGGCAAAGAGAAAATAAGGAGATATCTTGTTATTGTGTTGTTCTGTGATTACACCAGTCATCTGTAAAGGAAGTTGTAAGTTCTCATCTTTGCTGACCATGCTCATTTTGCTTTTTAAAACTTAGTGAGACTTTAAGGAAAAATTAGACTATCTCTAGCAGAAATGGAAGTGCTGATATCCTGACTTGTGCATTCACTGCAATTGTTGCTCACGTGCTGTACATTTTTTTTAACAGTAACATGTCACAAAAGGGTTTTTACATAAGCCTGACTTAACTACATACATATAAAACTAGGAAATTAAAATTTTTGTAAGCTGAAAATGAAAAATTTCATGTTTGACTTGACTTGAGTTAAATGTTACATCCCTTGTAAATCTGCTCATTGATTATCATATGGGTATCACATGTTAAAGAAAGTAGAACTTCTCAGAATGCACCATGTGAATGTTGGCATAGTGCAGCAGTTAGAACCTGTGTCAAACCTGCAGCTCTCAGGAAAACTGGGATGTAGCTGGATCATGTTGAAACAGACCACTCATTCTGTCTCTGAGATACAAGTGACAGTCAAGACAACGAAATTCAGAAAACAATCTTTTTTTTTCACTACAGATGGTTCTGAATGGTTTTCAGTCAGCTAAGGTAATTAGAAACCTATGATTCACAGAGAAACGTGTCTCATCTAAGAGACAATGCAGGAGGAGGGAAAAACCCAACAGAGCAACTCGTGACTGACCTGAGACTAAAAAGGTTGCAATATTAGCTGGCAACTCCCTGATAGAAAACAGGTCACAGGAACATGGAGAAAGGGGGGGTGAGAAACAAAACATGATGCATTGTTGGTTTCTCCTTGGGGGCTGCTTACCGGCTAAGCAGTAAACTCCAGACCAACCAAAACAGTTTGTGTGGGTTCCTCAGATCAGCTGGCTGAGTGTGGATAAGGCTTGGAAATGAAGAGTGGACTTTGCTGTGGTTTTGGAAGATGTTTATTCGGTGCAGCTCCACGTGCAAGAAGCATGGTCTGGCCTGTCCTTCTCCTTTTTGTACCCCAGGACACAGCCTGGGGCAGCTGGAGAATTCGGGCCAATGGATGGA
>JBBMKD010000001.1:68252725-68280517 GCA_037834095.1 Argya squamiceps | reverse complement strand
GATCTCCCCTCAAGTTACCAGGGTGATTGACAAGGGGAGATACCATGTGGGTTTGGGAATGGGTGAAGGGACTTTGGGAGGAACATACAAACACAAAATAAATAAAATACATATAAAACTTCGAAAGGCTCAATCAAGCATTGCAACAATGCATATGATGAACCTAGAAATCATTATTAACAAAACAGTTGGCATTCGACAGGCAACAAAACTTTTAACTTAAGAATGAAATTTCCCGAAGACATTGTCTGACACTTTAGTGACAGGTTTCAAACCATTGTAAGAAAAAGAAGTAAGAATAGGAAAATTACTAATGAACCAAAAAATCAATAGCTCATGTACAAATGAAAGATCTTCTTACCCTGAAACTCACGATGATGTTTATTGCTGAGTAACAAAAAAGAACTACTAGTGTGTATTCATTTGCTAGTCATTTAGATTAAAAAAGAGACAAATCTCTACCTGTTTTAAGTGCTGAAGACATCTGTCTATCGATCTATCTATCTATCTATCTATCTATCTATCTATCTATCTATCTAATGTGACAACTTTTCTCTGCCTATGAGAGGAGACATATTGGGGAACACAGATAATGCCAAACAGCTTTCAACAAGAGGCCCTAAGAAAAACAGAAGGTATTTGTTCACACTCAACAGTCCCTTTGAGAAATATTGTTTCTGCAGACTATTTGGGTTCTTTCCAGCCCCTGAGGAGTTTGACTGCAAAATATAACATTTTTGTTGGTAGGGAGGATACAAAAGACTATAAACGTGTTGTTTAACTATGAGAAGAAAAAGTTGTATTGCATAACCAGAAGCTTTGGAAAACATGGATCAGCTGAGATAAATCTGAACAAGCAGAAATGTAGCTTCTATGTGAAGACAATAATATACGTGTATAAGACAGTAAGTGGTAGGTCACATCAGAGTTGAGGCTTTCAATAGCAGGCATGTTTTACTAGATGTGAAATTGATACAAAATTATTTGAAAATATGATTCATGTATACACTCTTAGTCTAACAGCCTAAACTGACTACCTGGGAGTGTTACAGTGCAAAGTTATTCAACAGACATGAGAAACAAAAGCAAAGAAGCTGATCCTGAAAATATCATTACATGAGGAGCAACATTAAATTCTTAGAAGATGCTGCAAATGGGCTATTGACTCGATCTTCATATAACAGCATGGCTGAAACTGGCAACCAGTGTTTTTTCATCCTAGATTCTAACAAAGAACAATTATTCATCTGCTTAAATTTTTGGCCTCGATCAATGGTGTAAGAATTTTTATGCTTTTGTTCATGTGAGGGTTGTAGTAGCTTAAACTGCCCATAAAGTTGTTCAAGGCCAGAAAGTGGCCCAGAAATACCCACCCTAAAGGGACTATTCTTTCACTTAAAAATGGCTGACTTGCAGAACAATCTGACAATCATCAGCACTCTTTCTCAAGGACTCAACAGAAGTGATGGGATAAACATTCATCAAAAAAATTGTTTATCCATCTCTTTACTTTAAAGTGTGCACTCTCCATTTGAAATTGAAAGAAGGTCACTGGTGATTGACAGTATATAAAAGGCAATCATGGCAAAAGACACATATCCTGTATCACAAAATATGGTTTGGTGTCTGGCCACACTTTGTGAAAATAATGCGGTAACTGGGGAGAAAATGAACATGAACAAAAGTAGTGAGCAGCAGAGTAGTAGTCTGGCAATAAGTTGTCACCTTAAGAGAACCACACAGAAACAGCGACATGTTTTCCACCTCTCTGAAAGGGGAAAATTTAGATATCTTGCAGGCAATGATCCCAAAAGTTGAGGCATAAGACATGAAAGTAAAAAACCAAGGATAGTGCTATCTTCTGAAAGCAATGATCTTTATTACCTGGAGAGCCTCAGTGAGCCTTAACTGCCTCACAGACCAGCTGAACATCCTCAGTGATTTTAATTATTTGATTGATTACTCATATGTGCAATGGTGTACTAAGTAACACTGTTTTTCAAGTGATCATATTCCACACCTTGACTTCACAGACACCAGGCCTTTAAAAGAGTGCGAGTAGGGTACACTGCGAAGTTCTCAAAACTATTTGGCAAGAGCAGTTGGACCCAAATACAGAAAAAATGGGTTTTACGAAACCTTCAAGTCAGGAATCCAGAACAGTGCTCATTGTGTGTAAGTGAATAAAAAAAAATCTTTATATTTGGATCCTTTGGGGATGGTAAAAATGAGTTTATCTGCCTTTCAGTCCCTGTAACATCAGCAACATACACTTATGAAATATACTATTTTGTGATTTCTAGACTTGGGATGCAGTACCTGCCCAAACACCCTCTGGAGGGATTGAATGGTCTCTAGAAAGACTTTGTACAATGCCTTCTTTTCCATTAAAACAAATATATAGCCCCAGAATACCCAGTTTGTCCTGTGAATTATGCAAGGTTAGTCTAAGGAGTTTGCCTCTCAGATCTGCCTTGTTTTAAAGATTAAGCACTGTGCTCTGTTTTGCTTGGGTCCTCTGTATGAGAGGCGTATGTGGGCAATGGGAACACATCCCAGTAAAGGAAGTGTACTCGTCAATCAGGAATATGATCTGTAAGGGGAAACTTTACAAAAAGCACAGGGGTACCAAATCCTTTGTCAATTACTTTCTTCTCCTTGTTAACTATCACTGCATCAGAGCTAAGTGGAAGCTTAGACAAATATTAACAGTTGTTTTGGTATAAATATAATTTCAGCTATAACCACTTTCATTTACTTGGTATCTATCACATTACAACAAAACATGTTCTTTGCGGGCCAGGTGTTCACACAAGAAAAAGGAGGCAGAAAGTCTTGCAACTCTTAAGGCTGCAGGCAATTTAAGAATAAAAGGCATAACTTTTCAGATTGTATACATTCTTAAACCTTCCACAAATAAACATAGCTAACACTATAGCACAAATACTTTTATTTCCTCTCAGCATCACTTTACAGCTTTCAACTTATGGAAATATTTCTCAAGTTTGGTTCAAATAGGCCTTCAGAAACTTTTTAATAGTCTAATGAAATCTTGAGGGGCGGGGGTGGACTGGTTATTATTCCAATCCCTGTTGTAAAAAAACACCTTTTGTGTGGAATTTGTGTGAATCCCTCCCCAGAGGTGAGGAATGCCATAAAGATAAGGACTACACCTTGCAGCACAGATCTGTGGGACTGTATGAAAGGGACTGCACAGTTACCAGCTATCTGCTCTGGTCCCTTTCTGGAGAACAGCTGGAAATACATTCTCCAGAGATTGCATCTGGCTGGATTCCTCTGCACTCAAATCCCATTGATCTGGTTCCGTCCTAGCCCTCTGTACTTGCAGTTCAAAGAACAACGAGGTCTGTAAAGAAATTATTGCCATATTGTTCCCTCGGCCACAGTGAGCAGTATATAGGATTATAATTAGGAACACATTAAGGAAAACAGCTCAGTGGAGATAAGCTGTTTGACTGCATATGCTTTTTGATGAGGGCTTAGTGCCAATCCTAGAATAAAAAAGATTAAATGTTTGTTACCAATTCTTTTGAACTGCTGGCAGAACATGTGGTAAAGCATTTTTGATTCAAATTAAAAGCATCCTAGGATAAAAATAACCCTGTTCTGTTAGACCTTTCCAAGTGAAACCATTTGTAAGCTGATTTATTGTCTTTTCCTTCACCTCCTTCCACCAGCATGATTAACATACGCATTTCTGAATCACATGTAAGCCTGGACAGGTATTTGTCTTGTTACACATCTGTAGAACAAATGGCAATACAAACTGTATACAGAACAGATGTAGATTTTCAAAGTCTCAGCCAATTGTATTTAACCAAAAGCATAGATACAAGTTTTATTTATCAAACAAGTTTTATTGTTTCTTTCTGGTGGACACAGTTCTATGAGAAGTCAGCAGTCTGCAGGTGACAATATTGATGCAGAACCCATGGTAGATAAAGCAGACAGGTTTATAATCAGGGAAAAACCTGTAGAAAGTGAAACACTACCAAAGAAGAAAGCAGATATCCACTAATAGCCTTTTGAAATGCTTATCACTGCATTTTGTGGTGTCTATTTTTGTATCTGGGAGATATTATTTTTAGAATTCTTTTTTCAGTCTCTAGAAGATTTTAAACTGCCACCAAGTATATCAGAGAGACTGGAATTTGACAGATTCATGAAATGTTCATGGAGTCTCCCACATAAAGACAGGTTTATGATGTTACTCCATGTAAATCACCAGGGCTGAGGGAAAGAGCTGTGTTCTCACTCACATCCTCCTACACACAGAAATACCTTTTTTTACATTGTTTTTGAGCTCCATTTTTAGTGAGCTGCCTAAAAACTTGCAATTGGATAGGTACTGATTGCCTGGACTGGAAAATATATGTAATAACATTAACAGAAATATCCACAACAGACTGTTCAGCTCTGTTGAAGAAACAGAGGTTGGAAAAAAGTCAGGAAATTTGTAACAAGAAGATGGATTTAGGAGGCTAAAAACATAAAGCAATCTTACATTCAGAACATATTTCTTCTTTTGGGAAATCCAGTCTAATAATACTAAATGCTTTTAAGCAGTGCTATTTTTACAACATGTGGAACTTCATGGAATTGCTTCAGTTCCCATCTATTTGGGATTTAGAGAATTTGTGCTAGGTCTAACATATCATAGGAACACATTTGTACCAAGTGAGGAATAGTCATTTCCGACACGATGTAATCAGGAGATGGCAGCCTGTTGTGGGGACAGACTTCCAGGAGACCAAAATTGCCAGCTGCTTTTGGCTAGGGGCATTCCCAGGTAGCATCTTTGTGGATAGACAGAAATGCCCTTCTGCTTAAGATAGGCTTCCCATCCTCTATTACAAGCTCTCAACTGTTCAGCACATTTAAGACATGTCTGTAAAGCTTCTGCTTCCTAGTTTTGTCCCTGCCACTATGCATGCAGCCCGGCCACTTTGCATACACCTTTTCCTCAAAGGTGACTCAATCTTAGCTTTGACAGTAGCAATGTCGACTCTGACAGAATCAACTCTTACTCATTACTTTCTCAAGGAAAATCCAACTGAATTTGTTATGAAATTTCACTGAAAGGATGAAACTGACATGTATTTTCTGAAGTCTGCCAATTTTTTTGAGATTTCTAGGCTTGGGATGAAAGTTGCAGTAGATGACATGAAGTTATTTTATGATGTGAAATAAAATATATGGGACTTAAATTGAGCAGGAGGCATTGACATTAGTGAAATATTTACTATAGTAAATACTTATGGTAATCATATTCAAGCTTTAGGCCAAAGCTTTTTTTAATTGCTGGCAGAGCAGTGTCAAACTTGGTAAGGAACTCAAGAGCAACAAAACAAGGTGTATCAGCCTGGGTTCTGGCCTGGGTCCCAAACACAGAGAAGGACTGCTTTAGTAGCAGAATTCAAGAATCAAGACCCATCTTACCATCAGCATCTGTAGTTCCTTGGCCAAGAGGCATTCTTTTGCCTGGAGGTGGGATCCTGATTCTCCATTTCCTGCTTCTGTCTTTTGAAACAAAGCCTTAGTTACATGCTCCCCAGGTTTACCCACATACTTCCTTTGAAGGTACAATCAACCCATGCTGCAGTTCTTATCAAAAGTCTGTGTCTGCTGGGAAGTGTTAAGAGAAAAAGTCATCCAGACTTGCTGATTTGATTTACCTGGCACACTAGTGTTATTCATGTTTTGGGGGATAGAAAGAGATGTAATATGATTAGAAAGAAATGTAATATTTAAAAGTTCACATGCCATATATCCAGTAGGACAGTAAAAGAAAAAATGAAAATTAAATTCAACAGCCTCTGGTACTGTGGCTGTAATGGTAACATTGCTGCAAGATGATGATAACATGAAAGTTTAGATGTGGCTCTTGCAAAAAGGATTAAAAAATAAAAACCAGGAAAAAAAGAGGAGATTGACTTCTTAAAGAAGGAAAATAAGAACAGAGAAGAGAGCTAGTGCTTACCCAGTGAAGCCCTTCTGAAAATTACAATTGTAGAATTATAGTTTAGAATAGTATTCTTTATTTGAGAATTTTTTAAAGCAAGTGAGGAGTAGCTTTAGAATGGAGAGTAAAATAAAAATTTTTCACTTAAGAATGGAAAAATATTATTAAAAATTTAATGTATTATCTCCAATGCTAAAATGCCAAAAATAAACTTGTATGCAAATTTTCTTCTTAGATACACAGCAGAAAGCACACATTGGATGTGCCACATAGGGAAAGTTAAATAATTTTTCCTTTTTATAAAAGAAACTAATTGAAAGGTTGATATAATTTTGGGTCTTCTCATTCTTTTTTTCACCTTTAAAATCCTTTCTTTCTGTCCTTATGACCTAGAAAAATATCCTGAAACAAGATTTATTTGTTCATTCTCTGTTTTAGAATACTTGGCACTACTCCTATTTTTCAGAGAACCAGCTAAAAAGCAAAATAAAACACCTTCAAAGCAACCACATCACACAATTTTTTCTCTTGGCTTCTGAAGTGTAAGATACATACCTGCCTACCTGAGGAGCCTGATTATCCATTGCCTTGCTTCTATACATGCTCACTCAAAATTATCCAAAGGAATTGCAAGATGAGAGCCAAACACCGCTAGTTTGGGTTTCCATTTGACACCCAATTTGCACCAGCCTTTCCAGAGGAACAAAGAACTGTAGATTTGCAACAATAAAGATGTAACCTCACAAGTGTTTTCTTCACAAACATTACTGTCTCCCAGACTCTCCCTATGTCTCCCCATCTTCCCTTCAGCATAACACTCCTTTGGCCATGAAGGACTCTGTTCACAGACTCATAAACCAGACCACCTGTGAGGTCAGGACAGGCAGAGAGTGCAGCAGCTGGGTGTGGGGATGGAGAATGAGGGTGTATTAAGGCTGATGCTGGCTATTTTTGTATTTTATTTAAGTTCCATTGTTAATTGACTGCTCTGTATCCTCCCGTTTCCCTGAATTAATGGTTTTGTCCCAAAAGTTGATTCCACCCCCAGAGCTGTCAGTTGCATTTAACCCAACCCCTTTTTCCTAAATGTTCTAAATTAATCCTTCCCTTGGGCCAACCCCTGTCTAAACCCCTCCCAAGAATTCCCCTAATCCACAATGCCCCATTGGCCCATGTGACCTGTTCTCTGACTGTTTGCCATTGGTTCCTGAAGTATGAAACTCCTCCTTGTTTTCCTCCCACATCCTCTCCTTGCTGGATAGCATTTGATACCCTCCCTTGGGACCTCCCCCACTTATAAACTGCTGCAGACTGTATTCTGAGTCTTTTCTGTCATGGACTGTTCAGAAGAATAAACCTTTCTGAATTATAGAGGACCTCCCTCTCATTCCTTGCCCCCAACCTGCGCTGATGTAAAGGCCTCCGTGCTGTAGACCAGAGCGCTCTAAGTTGCATCTCTTGTCTCCCACTCAGGAGACATGTCCCACTCTTGGCACAGCATCAGGCTATCCTGCTGCTGGATGCAAGCTGGCTTCTATTTACACTAAAAGAGCTTTTGTATTGGGAACTGCTGTCCTTCCAGTGAAAAACTCTATCCAAAGGACAGCTTACATGAGTGGCAGTCTCCCCAGAGGCCATTAACAGTAAAAGAGAGAGCAGGAGAATGTCTCCCATCCTCATTTCTTCTGTCCCACAACGCCAATGGAACTTGCCAACTGAGAACGAACTGTGTGTGGATGGCTATTATGGAAGTTGTGGATAAGACTGGTGATTGACAAAGCAGATGGTAGGCTTGTTGGACATGTCTTTTGTCAAATAACACATATTAGACTTCAGTAAGGGAGCAAAGAGTCCTAACCAGATGAAGAACAAATACTTGAAAAAGCTAGACTACTTGGAAAGCATACTTAGAAGTTTCTGTGAACAGTGACACTTGGCCAGTGTTTGCCTGGAGAAGTCTCACATTGTGTTATCATAGGTTGATTTGCAATTTTTTTCACCAATATTTTCTACCCTTTTTCTTTCTTAAGAGGATTTGTAATTTTTATCCAAATGTCTATAGAGATGTCACTGTGCATGCCATAGCAACTGGATCTCTTACTCAAGAAGATTTCTGCTCCTTTTCATTGCTGCACAAGTTATGTGTTCTCCACAAGATTCCATTAACTTTATAGGAGTCAACTATGAAGTTGTTCAGACCCTAAAATAGATGCAGCCATAAAGAGGTGTTTAATGTAAGAAAATAGGGAGCCAAGTTTATATTATGCTTTGTGTTCCTTTCTGTGCTCAGGATAGCATGACTGTCAAAGAACATGTTTACAGCCAAGGCAGAGGACCTCAGGAGTCCAAGCAGGGAGGTTTTTTGCATATCCATGCACACAAATTTATTAAATCTATGCTGTGCAAAGGGACACCATTTCAGAATTCATCTCACAAAAGAGCCTCAATGAAAACCATGGTCACACATGCATGCCTTTGGCCTGGTCTCCCTGCAGCTCCTGCCTGCCTGAGGCTGGCAAGCACTCAGCAAAAGCCAGGGTTTAACTTAGCTCCTCTCCAAAGCAAAGAATGGCACCTTCAGTGGCACATATCTGAGAAAAGTCTTGGGAAGCAGAGCATTTCTGGGATGGCGTGGCACGATTTCTTTCCTGTTTCCTTTTTGCTCCCAAATGCTACTACTTTACTGCCGGCTTTCAAAAGCATTGAGCTACTTCCCTGTCATCTCCAGCTCAGATGCTCTAGTGAACAAGTAAGAAGGGAAAGGCCATGGCCCCACTTCCTTCCCAGTCCACCTTATCCCACTTGCTCCCTGTCCACCTGGTCTCAGCAGATCACTGACTGCGGAGCATCAGTTCTGCTGTATCCGACTCTTTTCCATGGGAAATCCAAACCATTTTCCAGCATCAAGTTAATGAAGAATATTATGGCAAACTTTTTCTTCATTTTATCTGCTCATGGAAAATCAGTGGAATATGGTTAGTACTGTGCAGTGAAACTGTAGGAATTTACTAAAACATTAAGCCCTGAATTAAAATTCTTATTACACAGAACCCAGATCAAATTATTTGAGTTTTTCCAAAAACAACCTCAAGACAATGTGGTTAAGAGAATATGATGAATAAATAACTTTTGAAAATAGTTTGAATGAAAAAGCCTAATGCATCTGCAGGAACTGGTTCAGATAACTTGGAGAAGCCCCAGCTTTTCTGAGTAGAAGTCTTGGCAAGTTTCAGGATCTTTTCATATTGTTGTTGGCAGGCCACTGCCTACAACCATGATACCTTCTATTGCTGGGGTACCACACTTCAGAAAGTTGTGTTACGGCTAATTAAGCAACAGGCACAGCAAAGGTTGTTTATTCTTTATTTTAAAGTAGCATTAATAGGGAAATAAGCATGTGAATTGAAATTACGAATTGGGTCAGCAGTTTCTCATATCTCAGAAAATTGCAAACAGCCTGTTCTCATTTCTCATTGACTTTGTAATTTTTCATTTGAATCAGAGAGCATAGTATCTATTCCATATAAGGAAATCAATATATTTAAAGAAGTTATTTGCTTGATATAAGTTTCATTTTAAAGTATATGCTTTGCAGATGTCATTTCCGTGGAATAATTTACCCAGAACTCGAAACAACTCTCAGATATTCTGTCTTTCAAAAGACATTCAGTATGTTATTCACATTGTTGATAATAGCACAAACATAAAAATCTAGAATAGAGAAGGAACCTGTGTGATTACTGTGTACTGGTGACTATGCAAAGTCTACATATGTATTTAGCTTCCAAGCAGATAATTACATGTTGCATGTGAAAGTCTTGGTTATATCAGGAAAAACTTTCACCTAGTCTAAAACACTGTTTTGCTACAATAGGAAAGATAAGCTGTCATTAAAGTCTACGAAGTCAAACAACTTTTCATAGTAGAGGATGGATGTTATGGTAGCTGTTTAATTAAAATATATCCCACGGGGCTCATGAATTTTCTTTATTATTATTTGGACAAGGAAAAGAGGCAGCTAGAGTATAGCAAATTGACTGCACACACACAAAAAAAAAAAAAGTTGGTTCTTATAATTTTGCTTATATCAGGACCCTCCTGCACAAGCTGTACTGGAGCAATTGATGCATTCACAGATACAGCAGGCCATATTAGGTTTTTCTAGTATATTAGTATTATTCAGGAAGGTGATTCACTGTGATTCTCACTGTGTACTGTGGAAATCCTCTTCTCATCCTCATTTCATTTGTCTACACATTTGCCATTACCAGATAATCTAAGATGCTGCAGTCAAAAAATTGATGAAAATATGTGACATATTGCATTAGGAAGGGTTACTATCCCCTACCGTTACTCTCAAATTTAGATGTTCCAGATACATCTATAGCAGAAAATTGAACATCATTTACAGACTTCTTTCCATTTGTATTTCTAAAATCTTTTACCTCCAAAGACAGGGTGCCTACATTCACATTATCTGCTAGGAATGGCTGTGTCTGCTCCCACATTATGCCAAGAAATTTTTTGGTGCAGTCCTAAGTGGAATAGGCCAAAATCACACCATTGGCTGTTTAAATAGTAATATTACAGATGATTGAATTCCAGTAGCCAAGTTCATTCCTTAGCATTACTTAATTTAGAATTAGGCACAAAACCATCAAAGAAGAATACACCTAACCTAGATGGTGTTTATCAGTGGAGATAATTAAGCTAATGCCACCATGTTGCTTTCATAGCCAAAAAGTAAAGTACATACTTCTAAAGAATAATTAATTACATGTAATTTAATTGTCTGTGTTAGAGTGAGATTAACCACTCTTTTCCCCTCCCTAATGTTAAAGACAATTGAGGTGGCTAGGTGGCTAGTTCAAATGTAGATGTCCACCACAGATCAGGTGTTTGTCTCCATGGGACCCCCCTAGAGAGTCCATTTTTGCTGCAGCTAGGTAGCGCTGACTTCTTCTCAGCCTCTCCTTTTCTCTCAGAAGCTTATGCTTGCATTTTGTTTGGGGGCAGCAGTATGACAAAAAGCACTGCTTGAAAGTATTTTTGTTTGTTTTGGTATGTAATTACTAATAATTAAATCTGTCTGGAAGTTACACAAAAGCCCTCTATCTCTGGATTTCCAGTCAGTCTATGCCACAAGATGAGAAACCAGATATGTTAACAGAGCAACTCAAAGCCTTCCAAAGCTGTCAACTTTCCTGAAAAATACATCACAGGCAATTAAGAAAAAGATTAAAGCTCAAGGGATGCCATTCAATCAATTTCCAACTGATAATGCAAAATCACAAAGCATTCAGTGGCATATGACTGCAGGGAATCAACCTAATTCTATTGCTGGGAATATGCTTTAACTGATCAAACTATTAAGTCTGCATTGTCAGCTCACTTCTTGCAAGGCTCCTCAAACTTGTTCAAACAGCATGAGTAAACTTTATTCATTATTTATCTTGCAGTAAAGAGTGCAGTTTTATGTAAACTTACAAAAAGAAATAGTGATTTTTTTTTTCCCCAAAAGCTTCCAAATTAAAGGTAGACAAAAACAAAGTGTCTGGCAAGGAGTAGGAGAATGTAACTGCAGAGATATTTGGATGAATATTGCACTTGATGTATTTATAGTTTTTAATGTGCTGGATTTAACACTGTGTTATTTCAACTTTACATCTCTGTAAATCTGGTAAAATCCGTAGAATTCAATGGAATAAAAAGATAAGTTACAATAATCAGCGTGTACCTTCGCACATAAAAATCTGTACTTTTATGTGTGATCTGTGAGGACATTATCAGCTTTTTAAGAAATATAGTTTGAGATGTTGTTCATGCTTGATTTTAAAAGGTGTCAAGCATACACCTGCTAGCATGCACTGTAAGATGTCCAAAAAATACTCAGGCTGTGTTCTTCCATTTGTAAGATTTTTTGAATGAAGTTCATTAAAGCATGAGAAAAAAAAAAAAAAAGCACTGGAAAAAAATAGCATTTTTTCATTATATAAACTCCAAATTAGCTTTTCACCAAACATATAGATGGAATTCATTTCCCCTTGTATTTTTTTCTCACAAGAATGTCATAATACATTTTTCAGTTAAGTTTTTAACTATGAGATAAAATTTGTGTGCTTAAAATTACCTACTGGTTTGGGCTTTACCTTAGAGAACCACTTATGAGTGCATAATTTTAAGGGATCAAATCCCTAATGTCCTCTAACAGCCAGGAATATTACTGACAGTTTCAAAAGAATTGAGAAAGGGATCACACAGACTGGACTTCTCCTTGCAATCCTACCTACAAAGTGCAGTTGCTTTCTGAAAAAGAGCCATCTAAGAAGACTAAGGTGCAATAAAATATAACAAGTTATTTTCATTCTCAACTGCCTAAAAGATGTGCAAAAAGCAAGAAGGGTAGCTTGATCACAGAGAAGGTGGAGTGACAGGCATATACTGATGGAAAGCTTGCTTTGTTTTGATCTTTATAAAACACTTTCTAGAAGTATATAGACAACACCCAGCTAAGCATAACAGAACCTGAAGTTCAGTGAGAACAGCATTTGTAATTCTGAATTAGTTTCTCACATTAACTCTGGACTTGAGAGATGCCTGTACCTTTAAGGAAGCCTCAAGCCAAGTAATAACACTATTTAGGAATGAAGCATGTTTGAATCTTCTCTCTCTCATATTGATTATGAGAGATAGAAGGATATTTTTACAATTGAGAGAAAAACCTACATGTGCTTGGGATTTACAGCTTGAAATCTACCAGACTTGGAGGTAAGAATGAGGTTCTTCTCATTATGCATCTGGAAAGATTCTTTTTAAGGACATGGGTAGAGGAACAAGTTGTGCTCAGACTTCTGCAGAGTTGTTAGCAGTTAGAGAACCAGATGTGTAAGACCTTTTCCCTCATTTTCAGAAAAAAAACCAGTCCCACACCTCCCACCTCCTTGGAAAATACCTTTACCACCACAGAGCCTTAAGCTGTAAGTTTTCCACTCTGCAGAGCAAAATGGGGCCATTGGGAAAATAAGCAAGAAGAAAGATGATTCTTTTATTTAGTGATGAGCACAGTGCTTTCAGAAAATAAAAATATTTTAGATTCTCTTTATCTGCACCTTGTCTGTTCGGTATTCATTAAGATATTATTGACCAAAACACAAAGTTAAAGCAAAAGTCAGAACTTCAGACAACTATCCTCATAAGAAGTCTATGGAATCATTTGCTTCTGGGTAAGCAATTTGCTCTCTGTTCTGTTTGGGGACTTTAAAGTGGATTCATCACTTTGCAGTGCACTTGCAGTGCAGTGGCTTAAAGACAGCTGAGGAGGACTGGAGTAACACCTGGTTGGTGGCTGGGCACAAGTAATGTTGCCCAGAGCTCAGTATGGGGGCCAATTCTGTTTAATAATACCTGTGTCCAGTTCTGGGTCCCCGAATTCAGGAAGAACATTGAGGTGCTGGAGGAGGTCCAGAGAAGGGCGTCAATGCTGGTGAAAGGTCTGCAGTACAAGTCTTATGAGGAGCAGCTGGGGGAGCTGGGGTTGTTTAGCCTGGAGAAAAGGACACTCAGAGGAAACCTTATCACTTTCTACAGCTACCTGAAAGGAGGCTGTAGCTAGGTGGGGGTCAGTTTCTTCACCCTGGGACAAGTGACAGGATGAGAGGAAGTGGCCTCAAGTTGTGTCAGAGGAGGTTTTGATTGGATATTAGAAAAAATTTCTTCACAGAAAGACTTATCAAGCACTGGGAGAGACTGACCAGGAAAATGGTGAAGTCACCATCCCTGGAGGTATCTGAAAGATGCATAGATGTGGCACTTGGGGACATGGTTTAGTGGTGGACTTTGCAGTGTTGGATTAATGGTTGGACGTGATCTTAGAGGTCTTTTTCTCCTACCCAAACAATTCTGCAGTTCTAAGATTCCATGACATGTCTGTGCTTTAAGTTTATTGAGCTGCTTTACCACTTGATGAATTAACAAATTCAACTTATCATTACTACACCCTACAAGATCCTCCAAGTGTGTAGATTAACTTCAACAACATGAGATGAAGACTATCTGAATCTCTGCTGAACACACTTGTTTTGCTTACATTTTGTCTGCTTTAATCTTAATTGCTGCATATATTTCTTAATTTACCTAGTTTACCTTAATTTATTGACCATAATGCCAATGTCACTGCTTCTGAATGACACAAAGTACTATTCTTTTTCTGTCACATTCATTTTTTGTTCAGTCTAAATGTTGTTCTCACCATTGAGAACTCACATGTAACTTTGCTTTTGCTAAATCTTAGGGAATAATTTTCTTAAGGTTCTTCAGACCTACCTTTTTTTAAAAACAGAGACTGTCTAGCCTGTGCTTGCTCTCATATTTAATTTAAAATAAATCATATCTTGATTCAAAGATATCTGTTGCAGTTAGAACTTCCATTATTTCTTTACCTTGTGCCAAACAAAACTGATTAAAACATTACCTCCTGTTGTTTCTGCGACTTGGAAAGAAAAGTTTGAGCCTTCAAATCCAATGTATTAGGATGCTATCAATATAACATACAAATATTTTTCAGACTAAAAAGTAAGTTCCCCACAAAACAATTATGATTATATTTCTATCTCTTAAATCGTTAAGGAAACTTGTATCTGTTTATAAGTCTAGTCTGGAGTCACATCAGATTTCTGACATAAACTATCACTACCAATAAGGATTTTTGCTTTATTTGGCAAGTAGGAAGCTGGGTTTAAATTGGCTTAAACTTAGATTTTCAAAACTTGGTGTTAGTTGCAAAATCAGATATTCATGAGAGATTTATAAGTATATATATATATGTATGTGTGTGTGTATTATTTATTTATTTATTTAAATTTTCTTCTTTTTTTGCAAAAAACTCCACTAGAAAGGTAGGTCTGTAGCATTTACTGGCTCTGTTTCTACTTACTGGCCTGGCTTGAGTCAGGAATTTTAAAAGTGACTGCAGAACAAAAACCAGACAAGAAACTTTATGTTAGGTTTTTTCAAAACCAAAGTACTGATTCATTGGAAACACACTTTGAGTTTTGCAGAGTTGTTTAAGTCAGTTCTTCTTTTCTTTAAACTTGTTTGCCCATTCTTGATTGAGAAAGACTCTGTCAGTAGTGCCATCAGGGAAAGGGGTCTCTGACAGTTTCAGCTTTGGTGGTAAAATTAGTAGAGAGAGTTTGCTAACAAAATCTGGCACTCAAAACCTACACTGATGAATTTTCAGCAAATACCCTTTAGCATGATGAACCCAGACTGATTAGGTTTTTTCCATTGTGAAGGCAAGGGGAAATGCTTAGTGACAAGTGACACAGAAATCTTCAGGGCAGATTCACCCACAATTGTGATTCGAGAATTAAAAAAATCTCCAGAATTTAAGACACCATAACAAAACCAGTTGTTCTCTTATATAACCAGACAATAGCTTTTTTGAGTAAATTAAACCTTTAAAGCCACACTCAAGGTTATTTTAAGTGTCCCTTCATTTTGCACATAAAATAACTTATAAGATTGAGATTGGTATTACAGCTGTTATTGCATTGCTGCTTTCCAATATTGAGATATTGTATCCATACACACTAAAGATGGAATTCCATGTTTGAATATTTTGAGAGGTCAACTATAAAAATACAAAAATACATTCAAACAATGTCTAGATTTTCATGGCAATAGATATTAATAATTTTTAACTTGGCTCTAATGCCAGAAGAATGACTGCATTAGAGAAATGAGGCATTCAGCCCCCGTGGTGACTATATTTAGACCTAATCTTGCTGCTCTACATGAGAAACAAGAGTACAACAGAATTTTTTACTGATACCATTGTATGTGCAGGTAACTATTTTGTCTCCAGTCTGCTCCTTTTGTATGCAGTTACAAGTTCCTACACGCTTGGTCAAATATAAAATTATTATCATAACTTGGCTGTGAAATATCACAGGAAATATTAATTGCAGATTTCTTTGTAATCATGATGGTCTTGAAGCAGCTGAAGACATAAATAAATCCTAAAGCTCACAAATACCATTTTTTTCCCTGCCTATTTTCTATAATAACAGATTTTTGCTGTTTCTTCATTAAATGATCTGGCTAATTTTTTCAAGTTTTTTATCCTGGCTTCCAGGTAAATGCTTGCCAAATCTAAATTCCTGCAAAATATCTGGGCCACCTGCATCCAAATAGCAAAACTCCTAGAGATGATGATTGATGAGTGTAGGAGTACTGCTATCTCTCTCCAACTCCATCCTTAGTTTGGCGTGCCTTCTTAAATTCTGTTGCAAATGGGATGATTCAGAGTTTAAAATCAAACATATGCTTAAGTATTTTGGTAAATCATAGTATCATCCATGGAACTTACCCAACGTATTAACAGCAGACCTGAAAATATCCAGTTGGACATTTTTTTAAAGTTTTATTGTGTGAAAAAACACTGATTCTGTCTGACTATTTTTTTTAGTTTGAGTTTGCAGGCAAAAATTTCATGGTTCATCACTTGATGGGAATACTAGGGATGAGATAGAAATCAACCTCTTTTCCAGCTGCTGGAAAGAGTTAGGTGTTTTGGATTAATCAGTCAAGTGACAGTGTGAAGCGTACAATAAAAATAATATGTTTCTCCAACTGTCTCTTCTTAGCCATCTCTGGCACCTGTGCTGCATCTTAAGAGTTCATTGACTAAGGTCAGATCACTGGCATATTTTTCTGTAGAGAAATGCAAATACAGTTTTTCTTTCTAACCCCTAAATCCTAATAGCATGGATGGAGAAGAATCCAGCCACAGCAGTCTCCTAATGGCTTAGGGATTTTGTTTTGCAACAGACAACATCTCTATTTTCGTTCATTCAATGTTATTCAGTCTTTTGAAAAGAAAATCTGTTGAAACAAGTGTTTTGTATTTATGAAAAAAAAAATTCTAATGGAAGTCTATGAACAAATTGGAAAGGGTTTCATAAACAATTGGGAAGATAAACATCTGAAACAACATATTTGTCAAGTCAACAGGCTGACTTCTATTTTATTTTTGCTAAGACTGGAATATAACCTTTAGAGTACAATACAAAACACAATCTGGAAACCCTAAGAGAAAGGAAAAGGAAATCCATGTCTGGCTAGTAGATATCCCTTCTTCCATTCACCAATTCTTAACTTTAAAAAAACCACAGAAAAATTCCTTGTGAAGGGGAGGGACAGACACTAATCTCTTCTCTCTTGTTGCAAGTGACAGGACCAGAGGGAATGGCCTGAAGTTGTGTCAGGGAAGGCTTAGGTTTTTAGATTGGGTATTAGAAAAAAAGTTCTTCACCCAGAGGGTGGCTGAGCACTGGGGTGAGCTTCACAAGGATCTGGCCGCAACATGAAGCCTGTCTGAGTTAAAGAAGTTTTTGGACAATACCGTCAGGCACGTGGGGATCATCCTAGGCTAGGAGTTGGACTTGAAGATTGTTGTGGGTCCCTTACAATGCAGAAACTTCTATGATTCTGTGACACTGTACCTGCAGTTCATGCACTTGTGACTCTGCTTACACATCCAATATTTTTTTCTTTTCCTCCCCTTCCCTCCTCCTATCTCCCCTCTCTACCACTGTCCTCCCATCCCCAACTCCAACTTAGTCCTTCAGGCCCAAAGATCCATAAAAACCCATATACTGGTCATTGGTAGCTTTCTAGAGGGGAATTGCAGTTAGAAGAGTTAGAAAGACTGGAATGCCAGTCTATGATATGGAGTAAAAAGGTGGCGGTAGGTCATTTGTGGATGTTGTCTGCTACTAGTGACTTAATGTTCCTTTTCTGACTTCTCTATGTTTCTGTTGGGCGTCTGAGAAGAAATTTTACCCAACTGACAGCTAAGGTTACATGTACTTTTGGTATAACCTTTTTTGGTGTCATCACACATGCCAGAAATTATCAAAACTACATAGGAGTAGATCCCCCTGTCTTTCCACAGTTATTTATATCTAGAGATCAAGTTAGCTCCTTTCAATTTTGTAGACTGTATTTCTGAACTCCAGCTCTAGACTTTGCATCGATTCACTGTGCAAAAATACATCTTGCGGCCAAACCTTCAAATGAGCTGAAGTCATAAAGAAAATACCGGCCGTGGCAGTGGCGAGGCACAGGAGCAGCACACATAAAATGAGCGCGCGGTGCCCAGGCCGGGGGGAGCAGCGGTGGGGAGTTCTCAGCGGAGGGCTCGCACTGCTGAAATCTGCTTCCCTTGGCCCTCAGCCAGGGCCTGGCCTGGCCAGGCTCGGAGTGCGATGTAAGGCCTGTCTGTTCCACTGGAACGCCGCTGGATTATTCTTAGCAAGAGGATATGGGTCGGGGACTCATGGATTTTTTTTATTTTTTAAATTTTGTTGTTTATGAGATCCTTGATTATAAAGAGATCTGTCTTTTTTTTTCTCTAATGTTTAGGATTGTCATTCAGGAAGCGTAGGGCAGATGCACGATAATGAGAGGCCAATATTAATTAATTAGATTTGCTTCCTTTTCAATCAGGCACTGCATACTTGAATGAGAGTATAATAAAATCATGCTCTAAATCATAGATTAGGGATGACTGTTTCCCTCTTAGTAGAGAGCACAATTTTTAATCAACTGTCCTTGATTTTAAATACAGACCATCCTCTCAGACATGTCACCTTGCATTTAGCAAATTAATTGCACGTTTTCCAATTTGAAGTTATCTGAGTTCTTGCCAATTTATGCTGGGATTACTTCCTGAGCTATAGACAGTTTAGGAGGTTTTTGTTGTTGTTGTTGTTTTAAAACCTGCTGTGCTGGAGGGAAATGAAGTCTTGACTTTGATGTTCTTAGTGCCTTTACAGCTGTAGAGTTGGACCATCTGTGCCTCCTCAGGTTTCCTCAGGGAAGAGCAGTGGGATACAGCTAGAAGCCTCCAGGGATGTCTCTGGGTGAAAAGTGTGGCTGAGAAGTCTCACAGCCACCAGATACTGGCTGCCAAGTTGTTGGCTGTTAGGGGTATTGGAATTATCTCAAATTGTCCTGGGCTAATTTATAGCTTGCTTTGTTGCCTTGATTTTAAGAGCAACTATATGGTTAAAAGCAGGATTTCCCAGTTTTGTTCTTGGGGTAAGATACTCGGCCTCTTTTGAACTCATTTAATGGCCATATGAGAAGGTGTCTCCTTTGTTTTGTGAATTATCTTTGCTACTGAAAAGAGCAACTAGTGAAGCCTGGTTTCCTTCAGTTTTGTGTCTTGTGTTCCATTCACTGGAATATCCCTATTTACTTTGCAAATCCTTGACTTTCAGACCTGCTGGAAAGGAAGGGGCATCATTTGTTGTGGCTGAACCATGTATGTGTTGGTTGTCTGGTTATTGAAGCAAGTGCTTCTTGGTTGATAGTAGTTGCATCTTGACTTTTGCACATCCATAAGGCAAAGAAAAGAGATCTCTGTACATCCTCCATAAATGGAACCCTAACAGGTTCTCCTTCCCTAACAGTTGGTTACTGCTGATCAAACTCATAGGAATTATATCAAAGAGTGGCCAAAAAGTTTTTACAGTTTTAGGCAGAAATGGAAGGCTATTCAGACAGTATAATAATGCACACCTTGCTTTTTTGGGAAGCAAGGGGGAAAATAGTTTTAAAGCCAGACATTCATATATTCTGGCCAAAAACTTTTGAAGAAAATTTTTAAGGGAGAAATGTTACTTCAGATTTTAGGGAAAAAAAAAAAAGGGCAGGTTACTTTTATCATTTTGTCTTCTGACAAAGAAATAAAAGTGGAAAATTTTAATCAAGTCTTTTTTTCTTTATACATTATAGATCCGTTACTTATACATGGAAATATAAATTCTGAATCACATTTTGTGCAAGTCTATCATAGGAACATTGATAGCATTCACAACTGAGGTTGGGGCTTTTTTTAATTCAAGGATTCAACTATTTGCAAGCGCATACTTATGCTATCCAAAATTATAGTTTTTTCTCTTTAGAAAACAACTTTTTAAAATTTAAAAATAAACTTAATTCATAAAGTGATTGATTTAAAATATACATTTTAAGAAATATGCTATTATATTTAATGTTCAGGGTTTTTTCCTAATAAATTACCTTAGTAACATCGTAGTACTTGATTTGGTGCTCACCAAAAGGACACAGTGTCCTTTTTAAATTAAAAGACCAAACCTTTTTAAGGCCAAAAGGGATCATTAGGCTGATTTATGTTGCACCACTGTGTAACACAGAGTATGGAATTTTAACAAATACTTTTGTCATGAAGACTACATGTCTGTAGTCTGAAAGTGTACCTTTTAGATCTAAACTTGATTTAAGCATTATAACTGCCACAGGATCCAGAACTTCCTAGAAAGGGTGTAGCAGAGGTTTTTTTCTTCAGGGTCTATTTTGCAACCATGACAAATCTTTTTCTGGTGAGATATGTGCAGACTCTACTTTTTAAATTACCCGCTTCACCAGACATTTTCTAAGCAGATGGCCAAGAAAAGATGAGGTTTTGCAAGGAGTGGGAAACAAGCCAAAAAATATAGAGCAAGAGAAAGGGAGAGACTGTCAGAGATAGTGTAGGTTAAGACATATGAAGATAAGGGAATCTACAGCAAGGAGGAGGAATACGACAATTTCAGTTACTTTCCACCATTCTGGGGAAGAACAACTGTTGTAAATCCAATTCAGCAAGCCAATCCTTTCCACAGGCTTTGCACTCCTGATAAGTAAACACTTGAAGAAGCCCACAACATCTGAGCAACTACATCACCCAGGCAACCTGAGGAGTGGGTGAGGCAAATAAGAAATGAGCCATTGTTAAAGAATTGGCCTAGTTTAATCTGTAACAACAAACTCTGGAATGGACAAGTCATACTTTTTTTTCCATGATATAACGTGTGAGAGGGAATGAAAAAAATTTAAAAGTTGTTCACCTCTAAGGATTAAAATAAGTTTGGATTTCTTTAAACTGTCATGTTAATTGTCACGATTTCTAGCTTTCATACCTTTACTTTTGGGATCACCTGGCCACAATTTTACCTATCAATGGTTTCTCAGTTCAAAAATGGCATTTTTTAAAACAAAAATATTCCAGGCAAGTATGTTATTTGCCTAAATAACCAGGTTGGCTCTGTGGCAACTCATCTACACTCTGCCTCATGGGCTGTTGGTGTAAGTGCCCATTTGGGTGCAAATCAATGCCATGCTTCAACCTGTGGTGTTCTGTAGTTCATCTAAAATTTGTGGTTATCAAACCAGTATATGTTAGGTGTGCAACTGAAATTTTTCGAAATATGCCATTTCGATTTGTCTACATTTTATTTATAATATAATTTCAAATATTATAATATTTCAAACTTATGGTTCTGAATGTTTTTAACTATGATAAGAAGTTTGCTTGCTTACAGTCCATTCCTAAGATTAATAGAGTAAATAAAATATTACTGGTTTGGGGGTTTTTTTTGGCCTTAAAATGCTGCTATAAACTGTCAGATTCCATTTCATTTCAACCTTACTTTTAATAAAGAAATAGAAATATGAGAAACTAGAGAGATGAAAGCCAGAGAAAGTGAGCTCTATGTTAGCTGAGTGCAAAATATTCTTATTTTTTAATGCCAAAGATTGATGTTCTAGGATAAATCCGAGTTGAAGTAACATAATCCAAGCACTGAAAATTGCTATTAATTTACCAACCCTATATCCTTTTACAAACAATTCAAATTTTACTTCTCAATCTGGATCTATTTCTATTGTAGCTCTGAAGCACTGAGCTCCCTCTTGTGACTAGCACCTGAACATTATTCTGATTTTGGGACTACACATCCTGCACATACTCTTGAGAGAAGCAGAACTGTTCAGATACTGGATTCCATCAGATGAACCCTACTTGCATCTAATAATGTTTTTTAAAAATGGCAACCATGGCCATTCTGGAAAGAATACAGACCTAATCTTCCCCATTTTTGGTAGCCCACGCTTTGCATAGCTGCTTTTTCAAAGTGCAAAAAGCGTGTCTCCTCAAAATCTTCATTTCTAATGCTGAATCTGTGTCTTCATGAAAATTATTTGATCAGTTCTCAGTGACTTATTATGCAATAAACACAATATAGTGACCAGTAATCAAATGAAGACTAAATATAAATTTACCAAACATAGAACCAGGAGATACAATCCATCATATCTGGCAGCAATTTCCTTTCAGAGTTGGAAGGCTGTATTTCTTTATTTACACTTGGTGATGAAGGTATAATGGTTCATTAGCATAGGCACAATCGTTTCTGTGTGCTGCCTTTGTATAGTTTATTCCAAGATGGTATTATGGAAGAAAATTCACAGGTACATAACTCTGAGTACAGTATGTTCAATAACTGTGAACTTTCATTTGATACAGATATATTGGTAGAAGTGTTTTGTATAGAAATGACCCTCAGTAGAAGACTGAATATGAGAAAAAGTCTGAAATGTACAGAACAAGAGGAATCCAAGTCAATATGCCCTTCTTTAGCTTTCTGAGCTGGAATATGAGTTCCTTGAGACTATTTCTTGGTAGATGAGAAAGAATAAGTAACATACTGCCTTCATATATAAATTTGAAATTATGTGATCATAGCTGGGAAAAAAAAAACCAACCTGTGAATAATCCAATCTATATGTTTCCAGGAATTTCCACTTCCTTGCACATAAAGAGAGCTTTTAAGGGTTATATTTTTAATACTTTTAGGCAAAAAGAGACACAAAAGAACAAGTAAAAAGTATCTTGCTTAATAGAATTATTTGTAAGAACATTCATTTTCACCTCTTCTAAGTCCTAATATTAAACTAGTACTAAAACCTTCAGAGTGCCATTTTTAACATACTCAATTATGCAATTCTCATCATCTGACAGTGTAAAATAGGATTAGGTTTATAGTTGCTACCATTGCAAAGGGCCCCAAATTTAACATTAGATATAAACCTCCTATTTTCTCAGTCTATTGCAAAATCAATTTTATTACATCTGATGTACAGGTAGGCACATGTCTCTGTGACAACGCAAATGTCTTTGCTAATCTTGTTATCCACAGATGCAGTAATATATTTTTCCAGGCAATAGAAAAACACATACCCTGAACTCTACAGTCCTTACTCATACCAGTCTACTGCTGAAGTGGACTGGAGCTTTGAACAGTGTAGAGTTACAGCTTAATGAATGCTAGTTCTTCTGTATAGGAGAAATTCATATGCTTTCATACTCTCTCAGCTTCATTTCCTTCCAAGGCTCATTAATTTTTAAAAGAGCCAGCTTTCTTACCCTTACCTCCTAGTAGGTGGTGTTGCACTACCATGAATATAAGGGTATTTGTAATTTTAGCTGGAAGAAGAGTATGATAAAGCTCAATTGCGCAGCCAATGAGGTTTGGCTAAGTATCTACATCAACTCTGAGGAAAATTTCAACAGATTTCATGGTGGTCACTGGGTTGCCTAATTTGGCCATATAACGTTTCTTTCATTGGGCAGAAAGCAGCATGATTGTTATTTCTAAGACCTTAGCAATTTTTCAGGACTCAGATGCTGTGCCTGTCACAGCCCAATCACACAGTGAAGAGAGAAATGGTCTTTTTCAGAATTCTAGGTTTCTCCCACTGCAACTTAGGGACTCATTCAGCAAAGTGGAGCATGTAATAAATAATACATTCATTCTGAAGTGTTCAAATTATTGAATGTGGAGAGGTTGAATGTTGTTGCTAAAGCAGTCAAAGGAGACAAGTGGAAACAGCTGCAGTCATGAATAGCCCAAAAGTAGAGGTCCACAAGCAAAATTTTAAATACCACTTAATCACTTTTCTCTTCAATTCCTCATTCTCATAGCAATATACTCAGTCTTCAGACTTGATATTGTTGACACTCCCTTCAAATCAGTACAATGTCTTTTCTCTTCCATTCAGTCATTATTCTCTATATCTTGAGTAGTTCTATGACCTGCTGTCTAAATGACATATTATATTACTTTATCTTTAGAGTGAGATACAGCTCCCATTATATGGTATATTTCCACCACTTACTTTCTTTGAATTTTCTGCTCATTCTTCACCTTTTCTTAAAGAGACCAAACAAAATTTCAGAGTGAAAATGAGAATGTAATCAACTGACTGGTCAGTGGAAGGCCCTTTAAAATCCGCCAAAATCCTGGAAAAACTTTTTTCTTTTCTTTTCTATCCTAATGCCTTGTAGTTATCTGAGAAATATTTCACAGGCTGCTTGATTCAGTGTACTTTGTCAGATGCCTGAATTCTACAAATGCAACTGGTATTACCAATCACAAGGTCCTCATTAAATAGACTAGCATACTGAGCTGAGTTTTGCTTGAGCAAAATTAGGGAAGGATTGCAGCATTAGCAAGTTTTTCTGTGCTCGTTTGTGAGAATGGTGCTGTGAGTGCTCCAGTGCAACACGATACATTGTCAACAATAATCCTTGGGTTGGTTAGGTGACCAACCTAAATTTTGCTCACTGAAGAGAATCTCAAAAACCTTTTCCTGAGCATATTTAAGCCAAAAAAATATATTCACCAGAGGTTACTACTCCTTGAAAGACGCCTACTGACTTGTGTTAAATCAAAGCAAGTTTGATTCAAATTCAAATCTTCATAGCACGGATCATTGCAGCTCTAGGCAACTTTTATGCCGATAAAAGGAGGAAAGGAGGAAGGAAAGTACTTTGCTTCCCATTGCATTCATACAAGTGTTACATGCATGCACAAGACCAATTCTTATGCCAAAAGAGTGGCCTTGCACCTTTCAAAATATTAGATACAGAACAATTTATTATTGGGCCTTTTGAAAGTGCTGAAAACTTCTGTCATGGAAAGATTCATGAACATGAGTTGTAAAACTTATTCCTAACACAAGTCCCGAAAAACAATTGTTCATTTGATAGCTGATCCTAAAACCACCTCCAGTCCATAATTGCTGATTTTTCACCTGGAAGGCCCCATTTACTGTCATTTATCATTTTGATTTTATACATAGTATTCAAACTCCTGGCACTGCACTGCACAGTATGGTGGAGATTTGCTAACAAGGAGGTCCAGAAGGTAATCTCTCAGTGTGGTTAATCAAAGCAGAAGAGAATAAAGAGGAATTGTTTGTATCCCTGACCCATGACCAAGTTCATATCCCACAGATACAGGAACCTAAAATTTCTATTGTCAGACAGAAAGTTACTGAAAGATGCATGTGCAGGCCCCTTTCACTTCATGCTTGTTTATGCTGCTCCGTTCTATAGAAAGGATTTAAATGTCAGTTGAGTGAGAGATATAATTATACTAATTTAGCACATATAAATATCTCGGATAGTCTTTTCAATAAGAAATAGCCATAGATTCAATGAAAAGCAAAATGTTTCTCACTTTGGTTAGAAGACTTTGTCTTAGGCTGTCTCTAACGACTGTCCCAGAATATCTTACGATTTAGTGGACAGAGACCCCACCAGGGAGCTGTGGAGAAAGAAGAGAGCTCCAGACTAAACAGAAGATCAGAATTTGAGTACTCCAATGGGCATGAGAGTGCTCACTCTTAGCAGAAGGCAACTAACAGCATCAGTGTTTTTCCTCAGAGAGTGTCAAACTCTACAGCTGTTGTAGAGGCACATTGTTCCCTGTTTCACTTAAGCAATATCTCCTCAAACAGACCATCTCTTTTTGATGTGATTACAGAGTTAGGAGCTCACAGGGGTTTTTTTGGTTGTTTTTTTTTTTTTCTTTCTGGGCCTTAATCATCCTGTTTGTTTTTGAGAAGCATCCCAGCCCCAGAAACGTCCTCCTCCCCAGACTTGGCCTGGACAGCAGAAAAACAGGTTCAATCACCCCAACATTGAGGAAGGCATGGCCCCTAGGTCTCTTGCTCCCAAGCACTCCTACTGCTGGGTTATTACACAGAGAGTGGACAGCATCACTTGCAGTGCCTCCTCTGCCTGTATTGTAGGACACACTAAGCTCTGCTTTACTTTTTCAAAGACTTGAGATAGGCAGCTGCTCTCAAGAAAGGAACCTGGTGTTTGGCTGGATACAGGCAGCTGTTGAATATCATGGTAGAGATATCTTAGCTATAGAAAGGGCTATGATAACTTGAAGTGAGTGAACTTCTTCCTGCAAATGCTATTTTGAAGCATCTATCCCTTACTCCAGACTGTTTAGGAAGCCTAACTCAATGAATGATCATTTTATTTTCATTCAGAAACCAACACGAGATTCAGAGATGTTTTAAAACTCATTCTATAATGACACTGAGACAGATAATTCCTTAAATATCTGTCTTTATTGAATGTACCCCTTAACCCCAAGGGATGTAGGAACACTAATTCCTCTGGGCCTTTTTTTTAAATTCCCTTCCCTTTCCTGCCTGAATGGGATCCATTCTCCTAAAAGGGGACTGGCTTTTTGAAAATCTCATCCATAAAATGCTCATTATTGTGGAAAACTTTAGCACAGCCGTTGCAGAGAGTTTTCAGTCGTGTAAGCCAAGCCAAACTGAATGTGGCAGGGTTCACTCGGAGCACTACCCCTGAGTATATTTTTCAGTAAGTAGGTAAATTAGCTGCGCACGCATGCACGGTACAACTTCCTTCCGAATGCTCAGCTGTCATTAAAACCTCTGCTGCTATTTAAAACTCCACTCCTACGATGGGGCAGCTTTCAAGGACTCATAACTCACCCAAATCAAAACCAGTTTTCACAAAACTGCTCCAAGGTTTCTTGATGGAAGAGGTTTCCTTACTGAGTGCCATTGTTTCCAGTTGTTTCATCCTGCTAGGTGTCTAAAAGAGAAAGTCACAAGAATTTGTATTTGTATAAGAACCTTCACTCTCTCATTCAAAAATATAGCACTGAGGATAAGCTTAGCAGGAATAAGAAGGATTAGGCATTTATGTGGATAATGAGAACATCCATGATTACATCAGTGGGGTGAATAGGATGAAAACACTATGGTGATCAGCTCTCTCCTGGAATCTTTTAACATTTGTTTAAAAATTTTATAGGAGAAAAACTCCTATAATGGTGTAAACAAAGGGAGTGGGTTAATCAGACATGGATTAAATTGAAGTCACCCACCTAAACACATTGATTGTGGAGATTAAAAGCACCATCACCTTTCATCTATCTTGTTTACCTCCCAACCACCCTCTGGCTTTTGTGTGGCATTTTGGTTTCCATGGCCACTGAAGGTTCCTTCCTATAATCAAGAACGACCTCCTGTTATAAAAGACTCAGAGTCTTTGCTCAGCAGGCCATTTCCCCCTTTTATTATTCTTTTCTCTTGCCTTCAGGGAAAGCTTTGTGTGAGCAGGACAGAGCACTTGGTTGGTTGGCAGTTGACCTCAGTTGCACACAATGAGCTCTGAGTGCTACCTGAAATGTGTGACAAAGAGGGAAGGGTCACTGGCTTAGAGCATTACAAGGGCATGGGCAAGCAACTGTGATGACACTTGCCAAATGTTAGCATTCACCTAATTCAGGAGGGTCCCTGCTGATTGACAGTTCCTCACTCTTCAGCAGCCAAAGACAGAAAATACACAAGTTCATTAATTAATAACCCTGCTAGACTCCAAAGATATAAAGGCTAAAAGAAAACAGAAAAAAAGAAAACAAGAAAAAAAAATAAAAAACAAAACCCTAACGAAAAAACCCCACCCAAACCCACAAAGAAAGCAGCTTGGTAGCAGAGAGCCAGCTCAGAATGAAATATGTACAAAGTATATATATATATATTTTTTTTTTTTTTTTTTTTAAGAGCCCGCCTAAGTAGTTTAAAGCCCTTTTAAGAGCCTAAAGGCAAAATTTGTCATG
>JBBMKD010000001.1:68186854-68244423 GCA_037834095.1 Argya squamiceps | reverse complement strand
AGAAAAAGAAAAAGAAAAAGAAAAAGAAAAAGAAAAAGAAAAAGAAAAAGAAAAAGAAAAAGAAAAAGAAAGAAAAAAGAGAAAAAGAAAGAAATCATCCTGCTAATTTTAAAAAGTTGTTTATAAGCAGAATAATAACAAACTTAAACGTTGTTTTTTATTGCAATAGAAAATAAAATATCATGTCCTACCTTTGCAATTTAAGCATCTGTTAAAAAAACCCTCTCATGAATCTACAGGAAAATCAATCACCTGATAATGGTAAAGACATTCCTGTGTGTCAGCATGAAAGTATGACATGTTTCCAGATGCATTTTCCTTGGGTAAAAGAGAAAAATGCAACCATTTCACAGCACTTTGCCTTGCTGGACCAAATTTATCTCTGTTGTAGCCTGGTGATGTCAACAGAGTTACAGCACGGATGAATACAGGTCATTGTTTGTGAAGTTGGCAGTGAGTACATGTGTGGGAGGAGAAAAATGAGATCTTCTAAACTATATTTGCAGAAAAAACATGAGTATGAGTTTAGACACATACTCCCATTAAAACTGCACCATAATTTTGCCACTGGAAGTTTCAGAACAAATGGGCTCCAAATGAAACAGAATGAGGGCGTTTCTCCAGGCTATTTCCTGCACTGCTGTCAGTGCTCCTGCATGACAGTGTGACCACTTGATGTTGGGCTTGGGAGGTAGAACATGGGAACAAGGCTTTTCTTAGTGGTTTCCAGACCATGAATTCCAGCTAAGCTAGGTGTCCACTTTCTGCCCAGAATTTACCTGGCACTAATTAAACTTAAGCAAAAAAAATGAAAATTCCATGTGGATCTCTTGACTATGTTTGATACTAGGTACCCTGGGGAGAAGCTTAAGTGCCATGCTGATTATCAGGTTTTCTTCAGTATAAAGATTCTTCTGAGTCCTAAATATCATTATCTGAAAAAGGATCCAAGGGCAATGCAGAAAGCGAAAGCAGAAGTAGTGTCTTCATATTCCAATACTATATAACTTAGGCATTTGCTGTGCACCTCAGTGGGTCAAGCTTTCAGGGACTGACCCCAAGTGTGCCAAAGGGCTGTGCCTCCTGTGGGAGATCCCACTACTGGGCTACAGAGGTGTTCCTTATGGCCTGCTTTACTTGTAGACACACTGCGGATATGCACTTGTTATTTGCTTTGGGTCTTCATTGCCAAGTCAGAAACCAATGTATTTAACTTCACAGCAGCATCTTTGGGAAGCAGCAAGGATTTCTGGATGGATACCTGCAATGCAAGGCAGACTATAGCAGAACAGGTGTCAGACTGACACAGTCAGACCAAAACTGGCTCCTTTCAGGAACAACAGAAAGGCTGCTGTGTTATCTCCTCCGCCCAAGCTTTGTTCCCCACTTTGCCAACTAACACAGTGCTTTGCAGAACTCCTCACCATGAGCAGCAAATCAGACCAGAGAGTCCTGGAAAAGGCAAGAATTTTTGCTTAGAAGTGAGACTATTGTCTGAACCCTTCTCTGTACACAGGACTGAAAAGAACAACTGGGTCTGGGATTTTGGAAGAAATGTAGCTTTCTCTGTCAATCATTCCTTCAAACTGAGTCACTTGTATAAAGCTGCTGTGATTTTTGAACCATATCTAATGCTTCATAATAGTCCTTGGCATCAAAAATAAGAATATTGTCTTTATTGCTTGAAAGGGTGAATGAAAATGAAAAATATGCAGATTGGAGGTAGACCTTGAAATGCATTGGAGTATGCTGATACATGCCAGAACAGTTTAAAACTACTCTTCCATTTCTGAATTTATATCAACAACAAACAAAACAAAACAAAACAGCTGCAGAAGTCCAAACATCTCTGTTTTATGTAGGCTGCTCAAACTTCTGCTGGGGCAATTTGGTATTTCAGGTAATATAAAATTCCTGTCCATGGCCCAGTAATAGAAGTGTAAAAGAAATAATTTCCAGCAGGCACACTCTCTTTTCATAGCACATACCTGCACTATTACCCTGTGTAGCACACCCACCTCCTTCAGACCCAGGGAAGCATCCCCTGCTTCCTGCTCCCCTACTTAAGAAACAGTAAACAGTAAGTTTGTTTATGGCCTCCATTTTATTAATAGTGGCAATCAGAGGAGCTTTTATGGATATGCTTTGTTTGCTTCAGCTCTTTCTTTGTCTTCCAAGTTTGGAACCCCCACAGGACACTCATAAATGGACAAATTTACAATCTAGCCTGTGTAAAGTGCCCACAGCAGCATCCACATCGAAGTTGTCTTTGTGCTCATGCACCAGCTGTGATGCCAGAGGGCACAGGGTCAGAGCAGAGGGCTTCCTCTGGCTTTCTACAAACTGGGATCAGCCAACCTTCATTTATCTGTGGTTAAGGACTTGTTTTGGTTTCTCAGATCATGACTCCACAGAGCTGTTTGGATATTTTTAATCGAAAGACAAAGCACTTCCTCTTCCAAACTTGGTGCCTGCAAGGAGCATAACAAACTAATCATTCAGAATAATTAATTCTGTCAGAAAAATTTCTACAATTCTTACTAACGCTGAGTGTTTTGTAATCCTAATGAAAGGAAAAACCTGTCACTGTGATAATTTTCGATTGACCCATTTTCTTCAGTGGTTGGGGAGAGGGGAATGTTGTTTGTTTTTATCTCTAAGGACCATAAGCATGAAAATGATATCCATAAATCTCACATTTCAGCCTTGCATTTCCAACTCAGCTTTCAAAGGAAACATTAGCTAGTCCAAAGAGCCAAATAAGATTGTCAGATTGGTCATTTGTATATGCATAGCAGAGTGTCTTTCAGTTACCTGTGACTTTAGTTTCAAAATATTCCCAGGATAGGGAAACATTCATTTTCTCCACTTCTAAATGGGAATCTGAGATAGAGAAAATATGAGCAGCTTGCCAAGGCTGTGGAGGTAGTCCTTGCAAAGCCAAGGACTGGAATCCAAATCGTGAGTGCTTTAGCCTGGCACTTAAAAGCACACCCTCCCCATGGGTTTTCATGTAATACAAGAAGCTTGGGTTTGAAAAGCCATTTTTAAAGCCAGGTTTTATGAGAAAGTGGGGAAAACAAAATATTAGTTTCCTCCATTTGCCTAATATTGTAAACACCTAACTGCCAACTTCAGTGAGGAAGTTGCCAAACAGACACAAACAAAACAAAACAAAACAAAAAAACACTTAAAAGGTAAAATGCCTAAAGTTTTAGAGTTCTTTTTCATATTATCATGCTTTGAGGTCATCTATTTCTTCTGTGTTTGACAGCTGAATGTTAAATGTCGCAGATAGTTGCATTTCTCATTACCGAAGACAGAATGGTATAGGAAATTTGTTCTTCAATATGCAGCCTTTATTTCTAGGTCACTAATTTGAATCGATTCCTGATCAATGGTGACTGAAAGGCATTCATATCCAGCAGCTGTTCTGTGGTCTGTGTTAAATGAGGGGACATCTTAGTTATTTCCCAGCAGTAGCCCCTCTCTCTCTGCACCAGAAAAAGCTGGCAGTTTTCACAGAGATACTATGGCCTGATTGCACATGGCACTTGCAAATATCCAAACAGTGATTAACCTATATTTGCTGTTTTGTAAGGCGTGTACTTTTTTTTTTTTTTTTTTTTTTGGTAAGCTTTTTAAATATTAAATGGGATCATCTTGCTGCTTTTGTATAAATGCATTCCGCCTGCATTCAACACGGTGACTGCTGTTGTGATGCTACCGGCAGTGGTCAGAGATTGATTCTTTACCTGCACAATGAGGAGTGCCAAAACAAGCATAGGTAGTTTCTGTGAGTGGGATTCATAGCCTTTAACTTAAACTATCTCCATGTCCTCTGTTTGGCCTAAATGAATCATCCAGACTGCCACTGTACTCCAAATCTCTTCTTTAAAAGAATACATCCACAGAGGCTTTGTCCATACCAAGCAGAGGTGTTAGTTTCTTTCAAAATTACACCTTAAATCTTAAACATTTTTTACACTCTCTTCTGTAATAGCTGCAGAAACCCTCTATTACTTAACAGAATAAATCAGCTTTGTTTTTAAGGATCCATGTATATTGTCTAGAAGATATTATGGTTGAGAAAGACAAATTTAATTTCTTTATTCATACTTTCCAGGTACCAGATTCCTGGTGAGTTGTTGAAGATAATGAAATGCAGTGGGGCTTATTGCTGGGTTTTTTCCCCAAAATTTCTCCAACCACTCTGACATGACCTTCCAAAAGATTGGCATAACATATACAGTGCACATTACTTTTTCTCCCAAAATATCTCTGCTTTAAACAATGCCTTCCACAAATTACTTTCTGTCTCTGGCAGTGTGTAGAAAAATTATCATTCACCCACCCACAAAAAAAATTCTAGCCTTTATTACCATTCTTTTTTCCCTTTCTCCAAACATGTTAATACTTGCTGAACAGAAACACTAAAAGTCATAATAACTGTCTACTGACACTAGTTCCCCAATATAATGAGTTGTTGAGTTTTTCTTTTAGCATTTTGATAACAATACTGTGTAGCCAAATTGTCTGGTATCATTAAAACTTGTCAGAGGAAGTGTATAGCTTGGCTGTAAAAATTCACTGAAACTTGGCATAAAGGATTTTAGACCAGAACCAAGTTTTCTTCACAAAATATTCAATTCTTCTTTCATATTCTTTCCATGATCTGAAAAGCAACTTTAAATGTTTTCAAAGAGACAGGTTGCAAGCCAGTAAACTATTATGTGTCTAGCTATGCTTGTGAGAAGAAAAAAGAGGGAATGGAAAAAGAAACTTACAGTGCCTTCAAGATTTCATCTACAAACAAGTTTATGTTTAAGTAGCATTTTAGGGAATTTCATAGGCATTTAGCTCACAGCCTCAAAGTTCATTCAAGATATTGCACATGAAATTCACTTCATTGTATGTTTTGGGTTTTCTATTTTTCTTAAAGCCACATTTTTTACAGTCTTGGGGGATGTAAGGGGAGGTGTATGGTGATTATTAATCTCTGTAGGTGAACAGAAAAACTAAAATAGAGAGAAATATTTTTTGTTATCCATTATACCCATATAAGCATGGGTTCCCTATGCTTAGAGTCAATGCAGTTACTCTTTTTTTAACTTTATTTCACCAAGAAGGTTATTACAAATAATTGTTATTTGTGTTACCGAAGCAAACTGGAACACTTAGTCAGGAATGAGGACCACGTTGCTTTGGGCATTGTACAATGAGAGCAAAAAAAAGGAAGATTTCAGGAATCTGAGTGCTTACACTAGATGGACTCTGACAGCCTGATGGGAGAGCTGAAGGAAATTACAATAGCTCTTTTTGAGGTCAGGAGACAAAAGGTGGGTTTGCATGAGTTTGTGGGGATTTCCTCCCACTCCTATGTGGAGACAAAGATGAAAAATTGAAAATGCATGGCTGAAAATTGGAAAGGAGGTGATGGAAATTGATAAAACAATCCTAATGGAGGTAGCAGCCAGCCTTTCAGTACTGATTGCAGTGTCATTTAAGTGGGAATAGGGAAAGGCAATGCATTTGTTATAGAAGAGAAGGAGGAGATGGTGCAAAGAGACAAACAGAATTATGACAGACTCAGGGCAACAGATGGGGATAACGATCTTGACAGCAGCAGTCCAAATAGATATGATGAGAGCATGGTTGCAGTTATCAGGAACAAAAGCAGAGGATACTGCAGTGAGATACATGGCTGCAACACTAAAACTGGTCTGGATATGAGTTTCAGCTATATGGATGAAAAAAAAAGGCCTGTGCCTGTGGCACAATACAAAAAAAAAGAATTGGCAAGACATAAATATATTCTGGAAATGAGGACCCTTGGAGACACACCCTACAGAGGATGTTACTCTCCAGACCTAAGCGTCAGGCCAGGAGGTTTGGTTGTTCACTGGGATCAAAAAGACGAGGCTATGGGGCGCACTGGAGATGTAGGTGTAATTGCTGTAGCCCTGAAGGTTGATTGATGAAAAGGAGAGGGAGAGAGAAGGAGACAATGCAAAAGGAGGGAAGAGTAACAGGGAGGTGAGAGTTCCAGCTGAAAGGCAGCTTTTGACACCCTGTTCATACCAAGCAGCATTTCAGCCTCATCCCCCTCGAGTAGTATTTATGCACAGATTAGGTGCAGTACCCCTCATCTCATCCACAGCAGTTACACATGCACACAGGTGGCAAAATCTGCTCCTCTGTGCTCTGAAAGACAGACCATGAGATGTTTATTTACTTTGAGACATTTTTTTAAATTATTATTTAGGTGTTCCTGGGAATATCTATATATCCTGAGTATTACTTCCTAGCATACCTTTGGACTTTGTTCAATTTCTTGTGCTCTAGCTCCACTGATTTCTATCTCAGTGTTAAGACAGCTCAGAATTAGCATATTAACCCTTAAAATTCTTTGGATCTGATTCACAATATGTCACTCCATTAAAAATCCAGCATTTTAAAGTGTCTAATTTTAACCAGCTGTATCTTCATTGATATTACATCAAGAAATGAAAAAATCCAATGCATTTTAGGCATGCCAAGCACGCTGAAATTTCAGGCTGCATTATCTAAATTTATTTGGAATCTCCAATTCTACACAGAGTCCTACCAGCCCTACTGTTTTTCTCTTTACTTATCCAGAGATGTTTCCTTTCCTCAAGTGGATTTTAAATATCTAGGTTTTGCCTTTGCATATAAATGCAGGTGGATTGTGCATATAGATCTATGAATCTGGCACTCAAACATGTCAAAACAAAATATTTTTAAGCCAGATGCTCATATATGTGCACATTTTTCCTGACTCATACAGAAATAATTCTTTTAACATGTCTGGCTGGTATCCTTCATGTACACTGATATATACACTAGTGTTCTTAATATATGCTTGTTCCTAAAGAATAAAAAAACTCCGTCTCATATCTATAAAAGGGGTTCTATTGATTAAAGTCACATTTATTTTAATGTTTTAGGGATTTGCAAGTTTTAGTCTTTCACTGTTTTTTTAGTTATTCCCTTAGTAAAATTCCTCTTTAGCTTTTTTTTTCTTTTTTCTTTGCATGTGATAAATCAAGTTACTTTTTCACTCTGGACTCCATTATGGGATCACAGTGGCTATACAAACCACATGGAGTTAAGCAAACAAAGGAATTTTTCCATTTTCTCTTTCATTCAATAAAGTTCCATTTTCTGTCACCCTGCAACCTTTTGACCTGTGTCCTAATGGCACTGGTCACTCAAGGGCAAAAGTTCAGCTGTAGGTTAAGTCTGTGTGTTTGCACCGGGCAGGGAGACAGTGGGCTCTTGCTTCTTGCTGTCTGCCCCCAGCCCTGCCATCACTCCCCAAACACCGGCCTCAACCCTGCTGAGCTCTCCCTGCTCCAGACCTCCCTCTGTGAAGAAGGTACGGAGGGCTGGGAGTGAGATTTCCCTCAGCCTTTTGTTTTTTTGCAGCTGTCAACAAAAAAACACTGTCTTATTTTCTTGCTCTGGGGGTGAGAAGGCAGGAGAGAACTATTCAGCAGGGACCCTGCCGTCAGTGCTAACTGCCTACAGCCACTCGTGTTGATCACTGTTTCATTCTTCTTTGCCTCTAGAAGTTGCCTCTGTTTCTGAGAGAGAATATGGACCCCTTCCTTGTTCTCAGCACTGCTGGCTCAGGTTGTCTCAGGATATTGGCTCCTGCTGTGAAAATGGGGAGTCCCCTATTATGCACTTTTACAGAGTGACTTTTCAAGGCACTCTGAAACTAAATGACATCCCAGGTGCACCCACCTCTCCCAATACCCTCCAATGGGCTTTTCCAGGTGGCCTGGTGACCTACTGATACATTTCTACAGGTCACTAGAATCATGCATGACCTGGAGACTCACACTGCTAGATGTAGTGTTCCCCTCCAAATCACTGATTCTGGCATGACATGTTGCCCTCTCTTTCATGAGAATATGGCACTGCCCAGTTTAATACTTCCTCGAGGCAGCTCTTCTCAGCCTCCTCTTGGTTGCCTGACCCTGATCTCTTCAGGCAGCCCCTGCTTCATCACCAGACACCAGGCCACCTGTCAGCCAGTGAAGTCCACATACCCAATACACTTTTTTGAGCAGGTGATTTTCCAGAGAGATACAGTGTAGGAGAAGCTTGCACCACTTTTGGAGGAGTTTCCTCTCCCTCTGGCAAAGGGGACTAGTGAACAGCATCTCACTGAGCCCATTTCTGACTCTGTAGACAAGCAGGAACATGGCAAACTGTGTGCTGAGTAGCTAAGACAGTTGATCCTATGCAAGGTGAACAGTTAAAGCCTTGGGTATACTTGGCATTGACTAAAACCTCATCCTGTCCTTAAAAAAATCTTTGGCTTAAAGGTCTGACAGGCTGCTGTTGTATGAGCTCTTGACTTAAAAGACCAAATTATGTTTACCCTGTAACAGCCTGTGAATTTGAAATTACACAGTCTCAGAATGGCTCAGAATGAGGGCTGGTAGCAGTGCAGATGGTGCAGTTCCCCCCCATCTCTCATGTGAATGACCACGGTTCACCACTGCCAGGGCATCCCACAGCTCCTAAGAGCAGCAGAGAGGGCACAGGTTGTGGAGGAGCTTATCTGGAAAGTGAGCAGTTGAACAGCTCATGCCCAGAAGATAGTCCAAATGTCCCTGTAAATAGTGGAGCTTTGGTGTCCCTGCTTCTGCTGTGGGATGGTGCCTAACCTAAGCAGGCCCCAGAGAACATGGTGGTTCCTACCAAAACACTTCTGAGCTGCAATTTCTGCATGCTGCAAACCAGACTTGGAGGGAAAATGGGCAATAGGTAAATGTTTTCTTTTTAAGCATCCCAGCAAGAATGACTAAGGGCCCTGCCCACAGGAAACTGAGGTTTGACTCAGACAGTCCAGTTATATAGTCTGAGTTTTAAGTGTAGGTGCACCAGTTCCAGTACAACCCTGCATGTGATGAAGCTAAGCTCAGACATAAATTATTGCTGCATAGGATAAAGTGATTTGTAAAGGCCTGTACACAAAATTATTAGATTAGAATCCACTGAAAAGTTCAGACAGGTATCTGGGTACAAAATGAATAGGAACAAGCTTGAGCTGTCAGGAGTAACTGAAGAAACATACAAAGCATTACTTACTTGGTGGATTTTCAGTGGTGCTCAATAGTATTAAAACATCCAGGTATTCTAATCCCCAGGGATTTAGAACAAGCAGTTAAAATCAACTTAAATTTGATTATCAGACAATTCATTAATGACCTGGTAAATGGCAAACTGGCTTCACTGATGAGGAAAATTGGCATAATGAATAATTATGTACTAATTAGGTTTGCATACAAACACAAAAGCCTCATTTGCCAAACTCCACCATACTGTTTAGAGACTGGCACTGATCCTGATATTGCCCAGCTTTGGGATCCAAGGGCTAGTGACATCTAGAACAAGATATCCATGCCCACCTATATAGCAGTTTGCCCAGAGTGGTCCTCAGTACCATGATTCCCTGAGATATTCTTGTTACTCATTTCATGTTTTGTTGCAGTTAAAAGTGCCCAAAATAGCAAAGGGAGTGTGTCACAGATGCCAGGGAGGACTGAAGTTATTTATTGCCTTCCTTAGTGAGTACTGTGAAGGCCTATATGGATGTTTGAAGCTTGTGATGCTGTCAGAGGATTGTTTGGGACAGACTGAGGTCAGATTGATACAGTCATGTTATCTGAAATGAGCCCTATTTAGCCACTCCTGAGCTTTGTCACAGTGGCAGCTCACAGGGGCAGTCCAAAACGGAGTCAGGGAATGAAATACTAGTTAAGCAATAAGGAAAATCAGGGATCCAGAGCTCGAGGAGAGGATCGTGGCCTCTCTATTGTTTATTGTGGTAGTTGTACAATCAGAGAATGCCTCAGTAATGAGGGGAGACATTCAGTTACCCAAATATTGAGAAGATGCTGTTTCAACTTCTGCAAATATGCCTCTCAGG
Source organism: Argya squamiceps (assembly GCA_037834095.1). NCBI lineage: Eukaryota > Metazoa > Chordata > Aves > Passeriformes > Leiothrichidae > Argya > Argya squamiceps. The sequence goes on along the minus strand of JBBMKD010000001.1, from coordinate 68,234,456 downwards.
GTCCAGGTGACTACAAAAGTCAAACAGATTTCGTCAATACATTTGTAAAGCTGTCTGATAGGAGACAATGTTAAGATTTTTAAAGAAAGCCAAGATTCCTTCTTAGTCCCCTTACTCTGACAATTAAAGCTTTGGGGAAAAACGCAAAAATATGTACATCACAAGACTTAGAAACATTAATGTTGTAAGGCAACTTATATGAAAATTTTATATGGCAGATATTTTTATAGGTGCTTTTGAGAAAAGGAATGGTGTTTATGTGTCTTGTATAGCTCTATTTTCTTTTTTTCAATATACACGAATATAGATATAGATTATATGGATGTAGAGAGATAGATAGATGATAGATAGATAGATAGATAGATAGATAGATAGATAGATAGATAGATAAATATCTAGTCCCATTAAACTCAAGTTAAATTGCATCTTTACTTATTGCAATTCTTGATCTATTTAGTAGATGCTCCAAAGAACATTAAAACATCTTCCAACAATAGTAGGTTTTTATAGATTTTGATAATTTAAAAAAATATTATCTATAATTAATATTTCATATTATTCAAACAACAACAGTAAAAAATTAAGTAAGACCACAAAGTCATAGATTTGTCAAAAAAATTTTTTTGTATGTGAGCTCTTTCACAGAAATGTATTTCTATAGCAAAAAACTATCTTCCATTTTATAATGGATTTACAATCTGATGATAAAATGGAATTAAATACAGAAAGTTATTTATAAATCATTAAATTATTTATAAATTATTTAAAATACATATAATTGACTCTGAATATTCACCTAGTTGCAACTCCTTTTATGTTCATATATACTTGCATTCCAGCATCTTTAAAAGCTGGGTTTATGCAACAGCAGACAAAGAAGGAAAGCTACTCATGGAATCATTCATCAGTATTTAAAGTAGACTGGATGCAGTAGTTACCAGTACTTAATTGCACAAATGTCATTCTGAAGACTAGAGATAATCATAGCTCACATGCTGCAAATTCACATGGATGATCTTTTGTTTTACAGAGGAAAAGGAAGGTAAAACATCCATGTATTCTTCAGCACCAAGGAAGATGACATTACTTGCCTTTCTATGCAGAGGTAATGTTGAAATCACCACAGAGGACAGTGGTGAAGTGTGTGCTCTGCTTCCACCTCACTCAAGGCTTCGTGGTTCATTAGCTTGACTGGACCCCAATAGCAGCACAGAATTCAGTTTGAATGTGCTTCTCTGGTTTTGCTGCAGCTAGAGCCCTGAATCTTGCCAGACTGACATTAAAAGCTAACTTGCACATATGCCTACCAAAATTGCAGACCCCATTATAATCACAACATAAACCTACCCTGGAACTGACCTAGAAGACCAGACACTGACTCGAGGTCTAAGGAGACCTGGTTTTCATCACCAAAGAAAATGCATCTTTAAATAGTGGGAAGATTTTACTAATCAGCTATTAGCTCTCAATTAATGTGTTTTTTTGGAGAGCTGTCTGACTGTACCATTGTCTCTTCCCTTTTCATTGTTAATCTGCCAGACCAAGTTGAAGGGAGATGTCTCCAAAGCAGGTTGATTTATGCCAGGGAGACTTTCTGGACTCCTGAAACTAGGGAAGAAATTTGGCACTCAGTTTACGCTATTTACAAAGAAAAATGTAAGGCCGTGGGGAGGGAGGGGAGTAGGATGTGTCTGAAGAAAGCTAAGAATTGCTAATGATGGCTTGGCAGTACCGTTAATAGCTTTTCTTCTTATTCTGATGTTCCATGTTGATAGCCTAGTGGCTTTTTAATTGATTTTTTTAAAAGAAATTTGCACAGGTTTTTTCCTTGATTTGCCATGATATTGGCTATTTTCATTACCCTATCACCATTAGGTTCTGAGTACTTGCTGTCAGTGACACACATGTGGTTAACACATGAGTATCTATGAATAGATTTTTTTAACAGTACCCACTGGATAATTCTTAAAAGTGTCTGTCTAAAGCTGTCTCATTTTTACTAGGAAAGGAGGGGTAGTTTGAAGAAGAACACTTGTAAATTGAATATACTGAAGTATGTGATCCAGATTGATTGTAGTCAAGCATGTTTACTTCAAACCAGAGTTTAGGGTGACCCTACGGTGGGAAGCTATAATGTACAATGTTTCTATGACTGTGAAAAGAGAGGGATTTTCCAACTGTCGTCCTCAAAAACAAACCTTTCAAATGTGCATTTTTTTATTACCCCTTTCCTGTCTCTTCTGTATCACAAGGTTGTGTCTAAACTGAAGGCAGATGCAGGCCTACACCCTGCACTCTAGTTTGATGGATGTACTGGAAGATTTAAAAGTTCATTCCTCACCTCTGCAAATGTTTTTTTCCCCAAAACAGGAGGCCACTTCTGACTCTAGTGTGCATCCCAGAGGTACTGGAGTACATGAATACAAGGCACACAGCCCACCTTGCTCAGCCTTCAGTGGGGGGCATCACCCAGGTAACCTAGAGAGACAGGACACCACTCTGAAGGACAGACTCAGCCATGGAAAGACCCCAAAAATGGGAGACAGAAATAGGAACTGTGCCATATTCTGCCACAGCTAATTTCAGACAACAGCCATCATTGGAAACAACAGTCCAGAAGGCTCACTGCCCACAGCCACATTTTGTTACCATTTTCCAGACCCCTGCAAGCCAGGACAAAGGCAGTTTGGGCCCATGCAGCTGCTCATCTAGGCATTATGAGAAAGGAAGGCCAAGAGTTGAAGCTGATCAGTTTCAAAGTGTAGGAGTGGACTGGAAAGAGTTATGGCATTTTTAGGTGAGGTAACATTCACTGTAAACCAACAAGTTTTTAGAGAAGACTTCCTCCAGTAATCCCTTTATTTCTTCTCTGTTCTGACTATAATCCATCTACCTCTTCATACTAACACCTAAATATCTTGAAGAGTGGCACAGGGACAAACATAGAGCAATGAGTACCCATATTAGAATTTCTCATTCAATTCAAACAATATTGGATTTCTGGAAAGGTCAGGTCTTGTCTCACCTAATGTTACAGTTGATGCTTCAGGCTTTTTACTGTTTCTTTTAACAATGTCTTTATGATCCTACTAATTTTAAGTAAAGATATGATTTAGACTGGCACTCTTTCTCTTTGTGATTGATGTTTTTACACTAAGCATCTCCCAGACACCCTTTAGTTGTGGACATAACCCTCATTATTTGTACCAGCTAAACAAAACTACTCTAAAACTCTGCCCAAGGAAAAGCCAGAAAACAGGTAATTATTGAAACTTCCCTGCACAGTTTTCCTGTATCTGCAGCAAATAGATAAGCCCTTCACAAGGTTGGACACTGTTTTCCAGGCAATTCAATTGCATAGATAACAAATGGTTAGTACCCAGCCAACGGATCTCTCAACATCCCTAATTTGCTGAGGATAGAGATGAGATTCCATTTGCCTAATGCACTTTGGAGTTTGATGGAGATAGTTCTGCACCCAAACTGTCAGACGAAAGTTGGAACAGCATACCATGTTCTTCCCATGCAGACAGCTGTAATGAAGACATGTCCTTATCCACTATTTTTTGAATGAGATCTGAACAATAGTAATCCTGTTGTAACAACACAAAACCAAAACTAAATTCATCCATTTTATTGAGCACCATAGATTGACTACAACAATAAAGTGGTAATACCTGTCCTCCAATGATTTTATCTTTATTGTTCACAGCTTGATTGTCCCTCTGGAACTAGGATATACAAATGTAGTATTAAAATAAGACATCTGGCAGTGGCCCTAAATGCCTCTATGTCAGGAATTTACTATCTATTACTTGCAACAGTAAATCTGTTGTGCACATCTGCAGCAGCAGAGAAAATCACATCTGACAGCAATGATACAAAACATTCACAGGAGCTTTGGAACGGCACAAGACTGAATGAATCCAGGCTTTTACAGTCCTTCACAATCTTCACTGAACCTGATCAAGCTGAAGGAACCCATTTTATGGCACTTTTCTCAATTTCAAATCAGCCATCATTTCTTGAAGCAGAACACCAAGAAATCTTTCAAATAAATATCCCTATAATGAGCTCTTTTTCATGCCACATTTTATGAACAGGAAAATGTCTAAATGTTTGTGGGCTTTGTGGATTGGAGCTTAGCTGCTCTGTCTACCAGAAATAATCTTAGATGCTCACGTGAAAAAACAAACCCAAAAAACTTCTAAACAATCTGTATGGCCAAGATACTAGCTCAAAACTAAATTCCTTTAAAAGACATTTGAGAGATGAGAGTTTCCTTAAGAAATGTCCAGTAGAATTCTTGGAATTACGGAAAGGTTAACATTTTGTTATATATATTGTTTCACCTTATTCTAGGTTTATGAAAGAGAAAAAGAATTCCCTTGGAGCAAAATTTCATATTTAAATTCTCATTCCAGAAATAAATTAATGTAAGTTTTATTTGATGGGTACATAATTTTGTTTTGTATAGTCCATATTCCTGAAAGTCTGGTAAAATTGAAGAGGTAGAATTTAAATTAGAAATTCTAATCCTCTCCTAGCCTTCCTATATGTCAAAATAATTCATTATAAGAATCAAAGTCATAATATGGAAAAACTAATCTACATTTTAAACATGCAAGGTCAGTTAAACTTTTTTTCAGATTCAGTGATGGATTAAAAGAAATGCACTAGTATGAATACTTGCAGGACATCACAATTAATCAATTTAGTCTGAAAAGCATGCAAAATGTTTCATGTTATCTGAGGCATGTAGGATTTCATAAAGGAAGGGACTTTTAAGTCATAAAGTTAAAGAAAAATTGACTTCCTAAAAAGAGCATAGCTTTGCTCTGTGTTTGGCAATGGGGTTTTTTTGTTTGTCTTTTTTCCCAAGATAGCCATAGTTTATAACAGTTATACAATAAGTAGCTCTTTGGTGATCTTCCCACCTGGTAATTGTTTCTCATATGTCTGTCTCCATGTGTCTTCATATATTTAAAATGGTGCTGTTTGATGAGCAAACCAGAGCATGGGTTTTGTCTACTAGGAGTGATACACAGGTTTTTCTACACTTCTAGAGCAAGGATATATTCTGTCATATATTCTACTGCTTCTCAGAATCAGCAATAAGTACTTCTTAATATAGACTCCGAATATGCTTTTTTATTTCTGTAAGTCTGCTTTGGCTGGAAGTGGTTTTTATTTTTCATGAGATTGAAGAACCAACTCCAATATAAATACATGTTTTATTGTCTTAATATAGCACCCAGGGGAAATAACAGTGCATCTCCAAATTCTCTAGTTTTTTCTTTCAGCAGACCAGTAATTCCCCATTTGGGTGACACATATGACAAGTAAATCATTAAACACCCCTATATATTCTAGATATGGTTTTGCAAGTCACAGGGACAATACTGCAATTCTTTCTCAAGAAGAGAGCAGAGACTGTATCTATGCAACAAGAGATAACTCATACCAAAACACAAAAATATCTGATCAGGAGCAGGGAACAAAAACCCTGTGAGCTGCACAAATGAGCAAAAAAGAGAGAGTTACACATTGAGGCAGGCACATGCACGTCCTCCTGGCATGGAAGCATGCTAGCTGATTGCTCTGTTCCAGGGATGTGCCAGCCACAGAACAAGCATTGCCCATTTCAATTGCCAGGAGCCACTTCTCAACTGGCAAACATCTCAAGTATGGGAGTTTTTTAGGAATACTAGTTTCAACATGTGATATTTTTCCAGAAATGTAAAATAATAATAATAATGATAATAATAATAATAATAATAATAATGTTTAATTAGATAAAATGGAAACAGTATGAAGTTATGTACTTCTTGCAGCATACAGCTTTTGTTAGAAAAATGCCTTTCTTAGAATTAAGTGCTATTTCCCAGTGGCCTGTACAATGGTAAGCTGGCATTTGCATTTTCTCACATGCATGTTCTTTTACCAATAGATCCAAGATTAATCTCAAATATCTCTACATTCTTTTACTTTTGAACAAAGCATGTGTGAACTCTTTTAATAATGACAATTAATATTATTCCTGCTATGATTTATTTCTGCTTTACTCAGGATACCAGCACCATGTCCCTTGGATCCAGAAAATCCTCTCCCATAATAAAGAATGCAGCCTTCTGTCATATGGAAAGAAGCCATCAGGAAGAACAAGATTACAGACCAGCATAAGGATGGGAAAGGAAAATTTAAGCAGAATGTATTCCATCAAACTGAAAGTTGGCATGTGCCCAAGAGTTAATATTTCCACTTGTGCCATGGGATCTTGAACAACAGCCATCTGTCACTGCGTTTCTCTTGTATCCCAGCAGAAGGTTGGTCCTTTAAACAGTGCAGTGTACCTGGATAGTGGGACATGAGCTCAATATTGACAGAGGGAAGCTTGCCACCTACTGAATCACCACCTGAGTCACCCTGCAGCTAAACCACAGATTACAGAACTGGAAGTGTGTGCTGCTGTGCTGGAAACCATTGGTGACGATGCTACACCAAGATCTAAGGCAGGGAAACTTCACAGGTTTCAGGTTTTCTGTCTTGTGGTTCCTTGGCACAGGAAACATGAAGTGTACACAACAGGCTATAAAATCCACTTTTAGTATAAACCACAGAGCTTGACGTGCATGAGGCTTGAGAAAATAGTTTCCATTTTCTGTAACAGTGATAGTGTATACAACTCCTACCTGTAAATGTAAAATACAAGCTTGAATTATCTAAACATCCGCCCTTAAGCTTCTCACAGCTGCAAAACCCCTGAAGCAGCCGAAGGAAGAAACATGGCAATGGTTAGCGCTACATTTGAACCACTGGAAAAATAAAGACTGATCCTTATTAAAACTTAAAACTATTTGAGAGGTTTTTTCCAGGCCATTGAAAATGTTAAGGTGGTGGTGGTGTGTTGAGCTCATGTCAGTTTGCTTTCCGCTGCCACTACTTTCAATACTGTTGTATGAATTTGACCATTGCTACTTAAAAATGTGCTGCAAATGTTTGCAGAATGAGCTGTAGTTAACCTGGTACGCCAGGCATGCCAGTGGAAGCACAAAGTAAGAGGTAGGATAAACTGCATCCAGGCTTTACTACTTTACTTTACATATGTAAAATAGAAGCACGATACGGTTAAGTAAGGATCCTAATTTCAATGTTGCACATTTCAATGTTCCTTTACTTATTCATCCCTCTGCCATCAGTTGACACCAAGCTTACAGCGATAAAGGAACTCACCTTGCTGCCTCCCGAAGGATCCCCACCCCCACGCCTCCCCTCTAAGCTCTGTAGCTCTGTGTGACATGAAGCTGGTGAAAAGCACATTCTGCCTGGGGCAGGGCAGCAGCAAAGCAGGTGCCCCGCTTCGGCTGACAGGCTTGGTCCTCAGCACTCCAGTGGCACTTGGCAAACACAGCTTGTTGGGGCTGAAGGCTGCAGGCAGCCACGGTTGTTCAGGGTACAATGATACTAAGTAATGGGATTTAAGTGTCCAGCATGTCTGCAGAAGGAACGTGCTGCAAGTGACGGGGCAAGGACAGCATGTCCCTTAGGGAAGGGTGGCAGGTTCCAGCCACCCCAGGCCAGAGATGGTTCAGGGAACCGGCCCCAGGCCTGGCTTTTGTGAACTCCTTAGACAGACAGGCTTTTATTTGCATGAAAATAGACTTCAGGAAGCCATTAAAATGTAACAAAAAAGTATTTAATGCCCCAGTGCCTACCGAGCTTATATCAACCTCCTTATTAGACCTTTCTTTTCTTTTTCTTCTCCTCCCCTCCCTTGGCATTGCTCTGCTGCACAAACAGCCCATATGGAAAACAGCGCGGCCTGGAAACACCTAGCTCTCCCTGTCCTCTTTTGCTTTTGGCTTTTGCAGCTGCTGTTTTCTCAGTGTTGTCTTGGGGCAGTTTCCTGTTGCCATAGCTGATAGCCTGCCAGCGCCTGCCTGGGCCTTTCAAGTGTCAACACTGCGAAGTTCGCGGCGATAGCCAAACGCTTGTTAATGAGATATAGCAGCTGGGTAGGGGTGAACCACTGAGATGGATAAAGGCACGCCGCTGGTGCAGGAAGCGATGCCTTTTGAATCTTTTCAGCGCTCTGAAAGCATTCAAATCAAAGAGGGTATGTTGTATTCATTAATAAACCAAAGTTCCCATGCAACTGTGTTAAAGCCAGGAGTTTGACTTCGCTATGGACAGGTGATTTTTTCAAGTGTTTTACACCGGAAGACAAAGGGCAAGAAAACAAGAGTTTATGTACTGCCAAAGGCATTACTTCCCTATCTTACAGCCAGACAGAATTGTTAAACTGAGATAGGTATTTGCCATTTCCTGACAATAAAAGCTTCTTTTTCTTCCTTTCTTTTTTATGCTTCAAAGCTTGCAGCAGCCTGCTTGATCTCCTTCTCTCATACATTTTTTGAAACCTGTTTCTTAATTTTTTGAAAACCATGATTAAAATCTGGAATAAAAAAAAAGACAACATGTTAAGAAAAAGCCAAAGAGCCTATAGACAGGATTAATGACCAAAGCTGCTTTCATTCAACTGAAACAGTCCATGTGATCTGCAGTCTGCATCTGTTTTGCTATAGCAGAACACAGAAGTGCCCAACAGCTGGGCAAAACAGGCAGAAAGCAAAAAACCAGAAGAAGCTAGCATACAGTGCAAAGTTTTAAAGCCAACATGAGCCAAAGAACACCTTAAATATCTTTCTAGCATTTGTTTTTAATTGGGTTGAGACTTTGTTCATTTCCTTTTTTTTTCTTTTTTCTTTTCTTTCTTTTTTTTTTTTTTTTTTATGTGGGGGAAGCTGGGGAAAAGATTGAATGCTAGGAAAACATGTTTAAAACTGAAACAACCACAGTAGTAATAGTGACAAAATTGCTTTGGAAAAGTTAAACAAAAGAAGTGTTAGGAACAGGAAAGGGCCATATGGCTTGACAGGCCTGCCATTTTCTGGTTTATCTTAATTGTTTCCCTCACTTCTCCTCAAATGAATACAAGTGTCTCGGACTCATTTATATGCTTTCATTTCCCTTTCACAAGTAACTTGTTCCAAGGTAATTTAAGCCAAGCTGCTTAAGTGATATTTAGCTATGTGACTGTTTAGAGAACAGCAGTTTAGCTATATTCACCAGCCCACCACAGTTACTGCACTTGTTTTTGGAATTTAGTTACACCAATCAACTACCTACTAACTGCCCTCTTTGGGGTAAACTAAGTCAGGCAGACCCTGACCCAGAAGCTCCTCTTGGGATCAAGAAGAGTTATGCTATTCACCTTCACAGAACTTAACTTTGGTACAGGCATATTCTTTCACTCTAAAATTTAATTCCAGTGAAATATAAAGGCTTTGGACAGGTTTGGTTTTCTTCACAGAAATATAGGCATTTAGTTTATATTTGTTCTGTAAAAAATTTCATTTTCAGGCAGTCACATTCTTCTAACTGAAATGACAGATTAAATCTGAATTTCTCTGTAAAACTCCCCAAAAAGATTTTCTACCAGACTCTGTCTCTGTTGGGGAAAAGAAAGAGTGCTGAGGTTTAAAGGATATTTTTATTCATGAAAAATTGTTCCAAATAGAAGATTTCAAATCAGGCCAGCCTGATGCAGACACCGTGACCATTCTGGCCTAGATTTTATCTGCTGTGATTCCTGTGCTGCCTACCTTGTCAGGCAGACTTCTGTGACTGCACAAGGTGTGGAAAGGCATCGAGGGAAGGTGCATTTAGATGTCTGGGGATGGCCACGATATAAAAAAAGACCCTAAGTCAGGCAGGAAAGAGAGTCAAAACAAAACACTTCCTATTAATAATAACATCAAGTGTAACCATGGCAAGCTGTTAAGCCTTTAAATAAACATACTATGGCAAGCTGAAGCATAAGTTTCAACCAGCTTGTTAGAACACAGTCCTCTACCATGACAGAAGTGAAGATGTTCTGTATGCACAAAGCCTGTGCCAGGGCATAATCCTCATTTTGGCTACTCTGGCTACTCAGGGTAATCAGCAGATTAGTGGAGAAGCACTGCTAATGGAGGAAGACAGGCCTTTTCTCATCTTCAGGATCTTTTCAACCAGAAACCGCTGACTCGCAGAATCTGCTCAGAAAACTCTTGTTCAGACACAAGGCAGTAAATTTTCTCATTCTTACAAAAGATAATGAATGATTAATAAATGAGTCAACTCAGTGAATGTCTGGCCTGTGCTTCTCCCCATACAGCTTCAAGAAGATAATTGCAGCAGTGGGGACACAGAAAGGAGGGACAGACATCTGTTGAGCAAAAGTGGAGATCATGTTTTAAAAACAATTTCTGTACGTTCACCCACTTAACAGAGAAAAAGTGGGGGAGGGGAGAAGGATTTTCATATCAGCAGCTTTACTGAGTGCTTAAAACAAGGCAGGAATATAAATATATGATTTCTTCTTCCACCCCAGTAACCCCACAGGTGACACCTCTAGGTTGCCCAGACCAGAACTCCTGCCTTCAGCAGAATATTTAAGTGAAAGGAGGTGAAATAGAAACCAAAATATTCCTAGACCTGTCAGATGCTTTTTTACCTTTTTCTGTCTGTTTTCTAAATGTTCACAAAACTATCAAACCTGAAACTCAGTATCCCTGAAAAGCAGAGGAAAGGTTAACAGAGATAATTGCTGATGCTGTCACAGACAATGAGTTTGTCTATTGCAAAGGTAGAGAGAGTGTAAACTCTTTTCAGAGACAACCCCCTAAAATAGGAGAAAACAATTTTAAGGTCCTCTGAAAAGAATATGGTTATATTCTTACATGGTTATATATATATATATGGTTATATGTATATAACAGTATGGTTATTGTCCTTTGGAATCACTTGCGTTTGCTACACAATTTAATTGATTTTATATATATACAAAAATATCATAGAAAGGGATGGAAGGTGAGGACAAGCAACTTTTATACATCCCAAAAGCATTGTCTAATTTTGTCATAGCACACCACTGTGCTTTCTGATAAAACTCAGGATACATCTGTTCCAAAATCTAGGCTTAGTTGCTAAGCTTAGCCTTGTCATAAAATATCCAAATCATGGTTTTTTACCATATTAAATGCAATTTGCATTTGCACTTCTGAATATACATGGCTTATATTACATTATCAGCATGAAATTTGTACTCCAAATCCATTGTCATTTCCTTTGGATGCATGAGATTTTCTAAATTGCAGACAGACAGACTTTGACTGGTTCCTTCCTAGCTTGGATCCTGTTCTCAGCTTACCCTTTCTAGACTTAACTTAAATGTTGCTTCTGATAGCTCTTTCTCATCTCTTTGGTTTATTGGACATTTCCCATGACTTTAGACACATAACAAGACCACTGTTAAGCATGAGGAAACACATCTCTTCTCCAGATTTGTCCTTGGCAACTTAATGAAAAAGCCACACCTTAATGAAAAAGCTGCACACACACATTCACCATCTTTCTCCTTTCATTCCAAGGACTGTAGCTGTATATGAGCATGTTTGTAATGTCCCTGTTTCAGAGAAAGATAGAGTGAGCCCATAAGGATCTCAAACCCTCCTATATTCCTAAAATAAACTCCTCTGTATCCCTGCAGTTTCCTTCAGCTTGCTTTCCTGCAAGACTTCAGGCCTAATCATTCCCTCAAGGAGCTGAAGATTCTGAATGTCTGTGTCTAAAATAAGCATCCTGGGGCATTTCCTCAGGCAAACAGTACAACATGTTTTACACCCCCTCCTCAGAGAGAGCCTGCAATAAGCTGTGGGGACTATGGGGAGGAATGCTGGAGGGGATCCCAACCTTATGTTAGATCTGCCAACCTGACAGGTTCAACAGAAACCTCTGAAATTTCCTATCCCTACGCAGTGACCCGTGGCAAATCTGCATGACAACGTATTGTGTAATTACAGGAAGCCAGTGCAATATCATTCAGCAAAAGGAAGCTTGGGAAATGTTTACAGCCACCACCACCACCACCAGTGACAAAACCTGTCATTACCTTGTGCACTGTTTCTTCAGAAACATGGATGCAATTGCAAAGTCTTATCACTCAGCTTTATAGGAAGATCTGCTGAAGTAAAAGAATCACATGGGAAGAGCAAAAAAAGAGACTGGGCTTGGTTGATCGCTGTTATGATTACGTTACACAGGTTGAAAGACAGTTTCAGCAATTGCTTATTGTGCATGAGAAGACAGAATTGTTTGCCATCAGTTAGGCTTCAGTTAAGTTTACTATTCCTTATCTCTTGTTTAAGGTAGTACTTCAAAGGAGTACTTGCTTCTTGGCCTTTGACTCAAGTGGGCACAGCAGTGGGATGCCATGTGGGAGATGCAGATTTGAGAGCCTTCATGTGCTCCCAACTCTCAGGCTAACAAGAGGTAGGCAATTCTGCCAGTGTTTTCTCTGCTAATTTAGATTAACTCATGAATACATGTGCAGAACTTTCAAAGAGCAAAATTTTACCCACATACTGACTATGGCTAGCAAGCAGAGAGACACATCACAGGCCCCCTTTAGCTGAGTTTTGGACACATTTTTAGCCAAACAGGGCTTTTAGGATCCCTGCTCATATTCCAGAAATATGAAAACAAAGAAAAACTTGTTTGGAAAGGAAACCTATGAGCTCCCAGGTCATAAAATCAAACACAGCTCAATAGGCATGCTGGTTACTAAGGAGAAGAAGCTGGCTGTAGCTTAAATATATGGAAGGTGTTATGCTCTCAGAAATTTCTAAAATCAGGCTGGTTCTTTCCATGAACTAATCTTTCAACTTTACTTTTAAAAATGCTGAACTCTTTGTTTAATGAATATCTCAAGCAGACAAAATCAGGTCACCAAATGCTATAAACACAAAGGGGGTGATGTATTGACCAAAGATATCTAGGCAGCAGCACCTTCAGATTTAGAAATGAGACTGTCCATGGTAGAAAGCGTTGTCACCTCAGAGGCGAGACAGTGGTGGTTCTGCTAATATCATCTTCTCTTGGAGGAGTAATAGGTTTGCTGGACATAAGGAGACTGAGGAGTTTTCAGAAAATAGAAAGATACTAATAACCTTTGCTAGAACTGAAAAAGTCACAGATTCTTCAGTTCAGTTCAGTAACCAAGTTCCTCCTTATCATTCTAAACCCCCTGGAAACAGATTTGACAAATGTGGTATGAATGCACAAAGTTCTTCTATATCTCAAGTGTGTATGTGATGGAGGGGATGGGGTATTAGTTCAAACTTTTATTAAGCTGTATTGTTCTTCTGACATTAGGTTTTGACTTCAGTATAATTTTAGCCACAGAGAGATAGAAGGGTTTTATTTAATGTAATGCTGAAATTATTATTTGTATTACAGTAGTAATACCCAAGTTGTGAGGTACTCTACACAACTCTACTTTTGTGTTCTGATCTAGAGAGTCAGGTAGTAAGAGATCATTTATGCCTCAATGAAGAATATAAAAAACCCAAAATATTCAGAGCAGAACATAGGTAACAAAGAATCTGACCAATAGCTGGTCAGAGATAGGAACAAATAATATGGGGTTTCATCTGTCCAAATTTCAAAAGATGCACCATATAAGTTTTTTTGATGGACTATTCCTAGACTCATATTTGTAATCAAAAAAATTTTTAAAAGCTTAAAAGCAGCTCCCAAGAGGAGAAAAAGTAGCTCCAGTGAGCCTCTTTGGTACTCATACCACTCTAGCACACATGTTTCTACACAGTCTTCACACCCATGTCCAGGACCCTAGAAAAGCTTGTTGAGTTCATGCTACCTCCTTTTCATTTCAGTGACACTGCTTTGGATCCCCAGACTGCCTTTGATAATTGCACGCCTCCAATACTTAATGGAAACATTTTGTGCAGGTGATCCTTTTGCGTTTAAATGACCAAGATATGGTTAGTTTGAAGGAACACCATTAGTTTCTACTGCAATCTTAAGAACTCTTGTGAAGGAGGGTACTACTTGTTCTAAGAAAAGGTATCTGATCTGACCCTAAACAGGTAACTGCTCAAAAAGCAAGAGAGCTCTTCTATTTAATCAAACACTTTTCTAGAGAAAAGGAGAAACTGAAGGAGCAGAAGAGAAGAAGGGGAGTGAGAATATGCCTAAGAACCTGTTCTAGTGGTTTCAGTCCTTAGTTTAAGTCAATGTCTCCCATCTCCTTGAAAATACCATAGATATCCAGCCACTGAATTTTAAGTACAGATCTTAGACGTGCCTGTACAATTCACTTGTGTTGTGGAGCTTTTTCTGGCTACAAAGGGTACAAAGAAAGAGAAGGAGAAACTATGTTTCAAAAGATTACATGTTTTAATCACTAACACTTGCTATTGTTCAAGATTACACTTTTATTAAATGAGTGTTTCACTTTCAAGTACATGAGAGTATTTGAAATATTTCAAGGGCACTTCTTTTAGCTTCTAACAACTAGACGTTGCTGCCACCACTGGACTGTTATTTAGAAGGAACATGAAGCAGAGATATTCTGACCTCAGCAGTTAGTTTGTTTTACTGACAGGCACATAGTTAAGTGTACATTAAATAATGGAATGCTTATTTTTCATCATTGCCATGATTAATTGAGGAAATTAGGGGAACTCAAGAAATGCTAGCCAAAATTTTCCAGTCATCCTTTTAGCTGCAGTACAGCTAACAGAAGTACATTACAATGAAGTCAGTAAGAAATAATTTCCCTTTTTCTTTTTTTTTTTTGAGACAATTCTTATTAAAGGATTGTCATTATTTTTATTTTCTTACTTGTAAACAAAATAGAAAATAATTTCCTTGCTCAACATGTTTTGGCATTTAAAAAGACATTAAAAACAAGTTAGAATCATAGAATCATTTAGGTCATAAAAGACCTCCAAGATCATCTAGCCCAATCATTAACCTAGAGCTGCCATGCTCACCAGTAAGCCTTGTCCCTAAGTGCCACATCCACGGACCTTTTAAATACCTCTAGGGATGTTGACTACTGTTCCAATGCTTGACGACCCTTTTAGTGAATAAATTTTTCCTACTATGCAATCTAAAACTTCTCTGCTCCAGCTTGAGGCCATTCACTCTCATTCTGTCATTTGCTCCCTAGGAGGAAAAACCAACCTCCACCTTGCTACAACCCCCTGTCAGGTGTTTTAGAGAGTGATAGGGTGTCCCCTGAGCCTCCTTTTCTCCAAGCTAAACAAACCCAACTCCCTCAGCTGATCCTCATGAGACTTGTGTTCCAGACTTTTCCCTTCTCTGGAACTGCTCAAGACTTCAGTGCCTTATTTTTAATGAGGACCCCCAAACTAAACACAGGATTCAAGACATGGCTGCATCGATGGGGGAAACTGCCTGGCCCTGCTGGCCACACTCTTGCTGACACAGGCCAGGATGCCATTGGCCACCTTGGCCACCTGAGCACATGCTGACTCATGTTCAGCTCCTGTCAACCAGCACCCCCAGGTTGTTTCCTACTGCACCACTTTCCAGTCACTCATCCCTCAGGATGTAGTGATGCAGGGAGTTGTTGTGACCAAAGTGCATGACGTGGAACTTTGCCTTGTTGAACCTCATAAAACTGGCCTCAGCACACTGATCCAGTCTGTCCAGATTCCTCTGCAGAACCTTCCTACCCTCCGCAGATCAACACTCCCACACAATTTAGTGTCATTTGTTAATTGACTTATTCCCTCATCCAGATCACTGATAGAGTTATTAAACAGAACTGGCCCTAGTCCTGATTCTTAGGGAACCCCACTAGTGACCACCTGCCAGCTGGATGTAATCCATTTACCATCGCTCTCTGGGTCCAGACATCCAGCCAGTTTAATACAGTGAAGAGAGTCAAGCCATGAGCAGCCAGTTTCTGCAGGAAAATTCTGTGGAAAAAGGAGTCAAGGACTTTAGCAAAGGCCAGGTAGACAGCATCCACATCCTTTCCCACATCCACTAAGTGGGTCACCTTGAAATGGAAAGAGATCAGGTTGGTCAAGCAGGACTTATTTTCCATGTTGGCAGCCCTGGTCACCTGCTTGTCCTGTATGTGCTGTGTGATGGTACTCCGTATGATCCTGCTCCATGACCTTCCCCAGCACTGAGGTCAGGCTCACAGGTCTGTGGTTCCCTGAATTCTCCTTGTGGCCTTTCTTGCAATTGGGTGGCACATTCACTGACTTTCAGTCAAGTGAAACTTCCCCAGTTAGGACAGAACTGCTGGTAACTGATGATGGAAAGTGGTTCAGTGAGCACTTCTGTCAGCTCCTGCAGTACTCTTTGGTGGATCCCACCCAGCCCCATAGTGTCTGTCTAACTGGTGCAGCAGGTCACTGATCATTTCCCCTTGGATTTATGGGAGTTTTATTCTGTTTCGTGTCCCTGTGTTCCAGTGCAGGGAATTAACCACAATGTGTGGTGAGTTTACAGGACTGCTTAAATTGAAGCAGTCCAGACAGCTCTGCTAGTTAATAAAACTCAACCCACTTGTAAACTCCTGTTCACCTGAATTTTTGAGTCGTCTGGCACCACATGGCCATACTATCTCAAACATAATGGCTCCAATGCATCACAGGAAAATGACACTTTTCAACAGATGTGACATCAACAGCATCAGATCATTACTATTTTTCAGAAGTATTTCTAAATATTTTCCTACATATTCCATAAAGAAATGTCCAATCTTTATTATTACTATGACAACTACTCAAAAACACTGGGGGAAAGAAAAGCTAGCTCACTTTTATGTCAAGCAATTCAAATCAAATCTGTGACTAGGCTTTCATTTTGGGGTCAGATTCTGAGTGCAGGTGGTTCTCATTGAATTCAACATGATGCCAAAGAATGCAACAGAGGACTGAATTTGGCCTCTATCAGCTAGCCTAAATATATGATATGGTTCTGCCTTTACACTGTATTGGAAAGATACTGTACCCCTTTAGTTTATGAGTCTGCTTATTATCAGTCTTTAGGAAAGAAAAGATTGCTAAATTTAGATTTCCACACAATGTTTTGATTTAAGCAAAGGAATTCAGTGACCACCAGCTTGGAACATCCTTCTGGTGTCAGAAGTAAGCACTAAGCAGATTCGAAAAAGCTGTGCACGTACACTTGATTGATTGAAGGGAAGAACAAAGAGAATATCAACTCTCCAGGTTTAGATGAGGATCAGGTGGTTTCAAGCTGAAAAGAAACAGGGACCTTTGTTGTGTTTTAAGCAAAATTCTGGGAACCTGCATTGCTCTAAAATGCAGGAGGAAAAAACATCTACAAAAAGACTTGTTACACCATCTTTCTCACTCATTCATCCTGATGGGATGTGAAATCTCCCACATTTTCCATCTTTGAAAAACTGCCTCAAAATGATTATACCTATTTGGCATTAGGCAAATATCAACTGAGTGATACAGTAACATTGGCCAAACACTTTTATGGGGTTGGACATTGCAATGCTCTTACAGGAAGATCCATATACTCAAAAGCAATTTTTAATTATTTAAATCCTACATGAAATTAATAAATAATCCTCTAGGAAATAAATAAATAAATAAAAGGCAAATAGATAAATAAAAGCATATGTGAAAACAATACACTAAAAGAGTCAGAATGATTGGCAGTGCCATCAGCAAACGCTAGATCTGGGAGGATTACTGCTAGCAGCCAGAGATTCCTCTCTTATTTCTGTCCAAACACTTGGCAGCTCATGCTGAACCCTGGCTGAATTTATTCTTTCACACTTTTGCCGTGTAGGGTTAGAAGATTCCACCTTGCTCACACCTCCTACTGCAGGGATTTATGCAGATGGATAGTTAATATTTCACTGTGTTTGGCCCTCTGATATTTTTTATAACAGGGAATTGATCTGCCAAGTTTACCTCAGAAAATGCACCAAACAGGGGGGCCAGGCACTGAGAAGAATACTTTGCTCCCTTATAATATAGCTAGGGATGCTGTACCCTGTACCAATTCACTTGGCATGGTCAAGTGAATTATTTTCAATAAATAGTGCAATTTTGGGGGAAAAAAAAAAGACTATTTCAACTGAAAGTGATTTTTCAATGTGAATCAGATTTGACGAATTTAGATTGGTGCAAAAAAATTTAAAAATTTAAAAATTTAAAAATTACAAATTGTCTCATCTAAGTTTTTCTGAAAGAAAAGGGTAAAGAAAAGCTACATTTATGAAGACTTGGAACAATTCACAAATCAGAGGATGCATATGCCTTACAAGTTCAGATAATATTATCCAACATATGAAGCTAACATTCAAATCTTGCCTTTACCTCATTCAGTGGCAAAAATGGGATTCAAATTAAAATGTATCCCTTTACATAGTAGAGCACATAACCAGCCTAGCAAACACATGGGTTTTTCTGTGGAAAGCTGTTCTGCTTTGCATGACAAATGGGAGCCACCGTGTCTGCAGTCAAACAATGACCCTTCTCTCTCAACTCTCTGCACTATAAACCTCTAGTCTTCTTCCCCCAATACATATTTATCTCAAGTGCAGATTTCAGTAGGACAGTAAAGTAGGGCCTCTCTCAAGGTTCTTCGTATTTAGTTATTAGTATTTAATTCCCTGGTGGAAAGCCTTTACCGAGAGCCTGATCTGATGATCTAGATGTAAAGTGATTTGAAAGGGGCATGGTGTGCCTCCTTCACCACCAGCTAATACATTTAACACTAACACTTGTATCTAAAGGGGAGTAAACTATTCTCCCTCTGATCTGTGGAATTTCTTCCACTTGAGTGATTGTCAGCCCAGCTTCCATAGGAGTGGTAGAAGTTTTCTCCGTTCAGACATGGCTCTTGCAACTGCACACAGGTCTCCCTGTTGCCCCGAGCTCTGGGCTGTTGCACAAAAAGTGGGCACCTCCATGGGCTGTGCTTCTGAATAGAAGAGGATGTGTCTGCTTTTCACTTGGTGGCTCTCAAAACCAGAGCATTGTAGGACCAGCTCCTAAAAAGGTTGTTCTCCAACTGCTTTTCTCTCTTCCTTTAATGAATGAAATCAAAATAGTTGTCTCGTTATCCTACCAGCTTAGAAATTGAGAAAAGTGAAATGCACTTTAATGAAAGGGAAAGGCAGCTTAATGAAAGTGATGCACTTTGAAAGGTGCTTTTGGCTATTACATTTCATAAGAAGCTAAATAATTTCATCTCTGAAGGAGAAAGTTTATATTGAAGTCAGCTGTAAATAGCAGAGTTTTATTTGAATGAGATATGCTGTCTGTGTTCTGTGGCAGAGATTATTTTTGGCTGATACTATCTCTTGTGTAAAATAAACCTGATATTACAGTGTGTAGTTTAGGATATCAAATGTCCTCTTTTGTTAGTATTAATGTCATTATCAGGTTCCTCATGCATTTGACATAGGTGGATTTTAAAAAGGAAATTGCATCTAAGTGTTCCTGTGTGTGGAAATAAGTAAGAATTATTTCTTCCCCTTGTATATTTATCATATCACAATTCTTCTTTCTGTCCTCTGTTTTAACTGCTAAACTGTCCAATATTTAATGTATTTTCCATTCTTCTCTTAGAAACAAGATCTCAGCTATTCAAAGTTACATTGTCCAGTCCTGTACCCAAAGATACATTGTCTTGTTAAAACAAGCTGAAATGCTGCACAAAATATTTTTTGACTGTGACCAATTCAGTTCAAGTTTTTGAGATGTTTCTTATGATAAACAGTTTCTCAAAATCAACATTTATTTACTGAGAGCAGCATGCAATATACACAACAAGAAATCTTTAGGAATATTGGTATATTTCAATGTAAGCTCAAACAAAATTGGGTATAAAATATGTAAATGTCACTCTTTGTAAAGGAGATTTTCTGATGTGAGATTGAAGCAGGCAAGCTGAAAATGCAGGGCTGTAATACACATTTGGAGCACCTGCTTCCTGGAGCCACAGAGGATCCTGTGCCACAGCAGTATGTGCAAACTAGTCACCTTCAATCCCTTCAAACATTGCAACAGTACCTTAACTCCCACTATGTGCGGCAGAGCTCTGAGACACTTCTTTGCACAAAGGAACATGAGTAACTTACCCTTTTAAGTACTGAGTGCTTGATACCTGAATATATTTCAGGATTTTGAGAAAAGAGGTAATTCCTGTAAAGATTTTGTGGACTTTTTAGAAACAGTTTCATGAGCAGCCCCCACCAAAACCAGAAGAATCTGAGAAAGCCCAGAGACAACTGCTCTGAGCCATTTTCTTATATCTGTCCCCAGCACCAAAAATTATATATACAAAAGTGTGTGTGTGTGTATACATATATTTAAAGCAAGATACTTGCAAAAATTTGGTTTGGAGCACAGTTAAGTGAATGTTTAAACTAGAACAGAGGAGATGGCAACTTCTATCAGAGGTGATAGTGAAGAATTTGGCCTGCGCTAACCACCTAGCATATGGCAGCTGCTGTAATCTTTGAATCTCATTTTCAGTGACAATGTTACAGAGCACTATAACTATCTATAGATTTGTATAACAGATACAAACATACAGAGCTTTATAGAAAGACCATGTGCACTGCCATCAGATGCCTAAAATGAATCCACATATTAGTTCACAGGGTGTCTTTTTTTCAATCTGTGACCTCATGCTAGGTGGGAAAATACAGAAGAAAAAACAGAGGAGATTAATTTCCACATATTACTAGAGATAACCAGGATTCTCACAGTACTTTCACTAAAATTAATGTGCTAATTTTGGTTTTGGTAGTCTTACAGCAACCCTTTCTTGAATGGAAATAAAATTTCATCAAGAAATCAAAACTCTTCTAAATATACACTGTATTTCCTCTAGACTACAGCATAATCTGATTCCCCTTTTAGAAATTTAATATCAAGAATTATAAAATTTTACTTGCAAAAGTCAATCCTTTTGCTTCTATTTTAAGTAGAAAAGTTAAAGGCTGAAATAAACATGTTTATTATAAGGCATATCTACTTAGAGACTGGAGAGAAATTTTTGAGTCTATTTGATGGTCTCATGGAGAATAAATATGCTGACAGAATATTGTCTTTGTATCTGCACCAGAAAAACACCTGCTGATCCATTAGAATGAAGAATTAGAGTCTGGTTTGGGAAGACTAGTAAATTAATAAAATATATTTGAGTACTAGCTTGGGACTGGGATCCTCTATTTTCCCTATTTTCTCCTTCTTTGGTTAAATACTGCCTAAGAAACCCTGAGAACCTCAAATGGCTGTTGGCAACTTGGTAGCAGGAGAGATCAGTTCTCACTGCCCCCAGTGATACATATAAAACTTGTTCTGGTTTTTAATCACACTCTATATGTACAGATATACACATAAATTGTTCAGTGAGTAGGGAGATGAACTGGACATTTTTCCTCAGGTATTTCTACTCCACACATCCATCCCTCCACTGTCCCTTGAGAGCCCCAGATCTTTGGTCAGCAAAGCAGCAACATGTGTTGTCCTGCAGCCAGCAGTGTGTGCAAACTGGTCACCTGCAATCCCTTCAAACATTACAGAGATGGATTACAATGGCTTTCCTTTTGATAGCAGCCCTTATTTGGGTTTCTCTTGCCTTCACAGCCATCACTTTCTGCAAAATGTGTAGGAAGTTTGGGGTCCTGGGTCCTCTGGCTTGTTAGTTTTGGTTGTCACATAGCAACCAGTTCAAAAATTATAACAGAGGAGGAACAAGCAAGTTGTATGGACATGCCCTTCACCATCTGATGGCCTAAGCCTCATTCCTCTCAGAAACTAAATTAAACTCATGCACATATGTGTATATATTTAAGTTAGGGAAAATACTAGCACAGTTATCTCATTTTAAATATACAGATTATAAAAACTGCTGAAGAACAGTTCAAACAAAAAAGCAAGGGATTTTATGTGATACCGTTTTAGCTATTTCACAGTTTAAACAAAGCAGTCATGGCACTTCTCATTTCACCTACATCAAAGTGTAGCACACGCAAAGCATAGATTCAGGCAGTTGAAGATCCTAACTCAATCTAATAGTAACCTCGTGAAGGGAGGCTAATGCTTGCTTACCCAATTTTACTTGGTGTCTTTGAAGTGTGGCTGCAACAGCCTCAAGCCAACGTGTGTAGTCTGAAGTGTGTGCTGGAATTCTATCAAATGATGTGAAACAATAAACTCCTGAAAGCAGTAAAGCATTAAAAATCAGTTTCAGGTACCTTGTCATCCAAGGAATTAAAGATAGCATTGAATCCAAGCAGGATTTTGCTTTTTGACAGCTCTGGAAAAATAACCATAGATTTTTATAGAAACCATAAAACAGTACAATGAATTATTTTTTTAGGTGTTCTTGGACCAGCTCTTGCATTTCTGTAATAAAAAAATCCTTTAAAAGCAAACAGAAGCTTTTGTGAGGGTGCAGCAGGAAAGCGTTGGTCTGCAGCCTGTCTTTTAGGAAAAGGCTGATGCACTAGTAATAGCTACATTCACAACTTTCCAGTAGAACAGTACTTAGATTTCCATAAAAGATACTCTAAAGAGTGGCAGCCCCAAAGCTGCAGAATACCTGCTAGTCAGCAAGGCTTGGTTCCCGTCTCTCCTGCTCAAGTGTCTCAGTGTTATGTAACAGGAGAAGGGAATGTTCCTCTCTTTTGGCAAAGGACACTGAACTCGGCAATTTGTCTTGATGGGGCTGAGCAGGGCGCATGAAACCGAGTGAGTTATTGCGGCCTGCGGTTTCAGGAACTGGTTTAAAGATAGCCTCCAAATTATCAAAATTTACATAAAGAAAGACATCTGACTATGGCCATGAAATACTTCTACCAAGTTTGGAAAGCAAAACTCAAGCAATGAATGGTCTATGTCATAAATGAATTTTTTGGCTGGATGAACAGGCCAGCGAAGAAAGAACATTGAATAAGCAAATGTTTTAATATTCTGACAATTATAAGCAGTCCTTTGTTTTTTCTTTTTCTCTTACATGCACGAGGGTGTCAGCTGGGGAAGCTATATATTCATAAAACAGCTGGTGTTCAGCTTGTTGTTATAATCAATCAGTCTTTTTATTTTTCCAACACTGAAGAAAAAAATAAAAGGAGTTGGACTGCTTAATTAAAGAACCAAAGCCTCTTCCTTCTGGAAACAAGGCAGTGGGTTGTGACTCACAGTCAATTATTTGCAAGATTTGTCTTAAAGGAGGGAACTCCTCATGGTTGGAAAGAACAGTTTCTTGTGGTTTTAATATCTTATGGTAAAAACTGTTGAACAGATCATCTCCAGGGCAATTATTTACTCTCAAGACAGAGAATGGCATTGCTGATTAACTGTTTTAAGGCATTTACAGTGAGTAGTCCTGATTTAGAGAGGCTATATATAGTGGGAAAATGATACTTTAGCTTTTATTCCCTACAATTATAAATGTAGTAATAACACAAGCATGCATAGTCATATAAACATAAGCATACATAAAAGATAATTAAGCATACATAGTAATAACACTTTCATATAACTGCAGCGCTTCCTGGCTCCCATCATTTGCAATAAGGCATTACATCTTCCTCAAAGGATTTATAGCTTGCCAGCATTAAGTTTGAAATCTCATTCAGCAGCTAGTTACCCCATCTGGTAAGTGGTGGTATCTTTTTGCACCTTACAAATAGAGGGGCACATTTGAAAAAGCTGTTCTCAGCCTACTGTCCCTGCAGAGGACAGAGCAGGTATTGTCTGCAGGATTGCTGAAAATCTGATTCTGTTTCTGAACATTTAGTTAGTGACACTGACTTCTATCTGCAGTCTTACCAGTACTTCTAGTGTCACTCAAGTGGAGAGGGGACAAACAACTCCTTAGCACTTACATCCCAACTGTACCCTTACATTCAGAATTTTGGACTCTGAGAAATGTAAAAAGAAATACTGAAAATTAAATTACTTATCAGCCACACCTCCTTCAATGTGTGCCAAATATGCCATGTGTATGTGCACGTTTATGCTTGCACATTGACCTAACTACATGCTTACCATTAACATGCTACACCTGAACCCTTTTAGGCATCAGAAGGAACCTGATGGAAGATATTTAGGCATCTCATGTGACAACAGATACACACTCTCGGGTAATTGAATCCTGTTCCAGCTCTTCGCTCCCCCACTGACATGAAAAGAAGTTCAGTTCTCTAGTTTACATGCAGAAACTTTTAATTAGATACCCAAACTTATGTGTCTTAATTTGAGGGTGAACCCTAGTCAGGCAGTGTGATTTCAGCGCTCACTGGACTTTGCTGACCAATTCTGATTCTGTCAGTGGTAGAGTGAGCTTAGAAAGAGAGTCAGTAATCATAGGAATTATAGATGCAAAATGTGATTAGTAGACATTTTTGCGATTGTGTAAATAGGACATAGAACATATTTTCACATGTAAAATAATACTTTAAAACTCAAAAATGTCTTTGAGTTCTTTCATCTCTCTTTGAAAGCCTTTTTTCCCCCCAGGGTTCATCTCTCATAAACATATTAAAACAGCACAAGCAAACAAGTAAGATAACTCACTGATGAAATGACTCGCCACATAAGCACACTCATTCTGCAGCAAACCTCACCATGACTTTGCCGTGCCTACACATTAATGAAAAAATCTTATGTTTTGTAAATAAGCTCTGCAAAGTCTGGTGGAAAAGTGCTTTCTTCCTTATTTCATCAATAAAGTTACTATGTGACTTTTAAAAAATTCCACTGCACTAGGAAAATTTCTGTTTCCTTTTATGTCCAGATTTAGCAAGTTTTTCAAAGCCCTTCTTATTAAGAAAAGTTGTGGCTGGAAACATGGATAAGTAGCTACAACGATTCCAGAAGCTATAAATATTCAGGTTATGATATTCAAGAAATTATCCTCTCTGAGGTGGGCTTTATTGTCTCTTAGGGCCCACCTGCAGCTAGGTAAGGGCCTCCCAAAGTAAAGTGGATGGCCCTAAATGATCATAGGTGGTTTTTAAAAAATAAACATAAAATTAGTTTCACACCTACTTAGACAGTTTAGAATTTTAATGTGCAAAGTCTGCCAGGGCTTTGCAGCGAAATAAGGCCATGCATTCAAGCTCCCTGAAGCCAATCAGAAAGCCAGGCTGAGTACTACCCATTTTGCAATTAGGAATCACTGCTCCATTCTAGAGCACATCATTAACAAACAAACTGTTACTTTGATCACATTTTAACATGTAGATGCTAAAATAAACCCTAACAATACTTGGAAAAGAATGTTCTGCCCTCAAAAGCACCAAGAGATGAGATCTGTTTCATGCCCGCAATCTAGCACGTAGCAGGCTTCTCCAAATTTTTCTGAACATGCTCCCCCACCACCCCCCCTCCTTCCTGCTGAGAGGCTCCCTCTAGGCATATTTTGGTACATTTATAGTTTTACTTTGTGCCTTCTGGATGTCTGGTAGCCCTGGCACAGGTCAAAAGCTTTATACCTGGAGTTGCCAGCCACATGACAGGTTGGACAAGTCTCCTCTGAGGTGTCTTGTCTGGCCACCCACCTTCCCCTGACATTTCCATGGAGGAGCAGCCGACAGGGCAGCCCGAGCACTGCCTCCTGAGCTGCACGTGCAGCATGTCCAGCAGGTCCTGCATCTATCTTGGATTTATTCCACATCTGCCAACATGCCTTACACACATCTCCAATTTGGAAAAGCTCTAGGTATGACTTGTCTTTAATCAAACCACTCACTGCCTTTAGAGGAGGGATGGAGAAAGGTATGTTTCACTGGTTTAAATCAGCTTTTCTTTATGTCACTCAACACTGGACAGTGCTTTTTCTTAATGGAGCCCTGGTATTCTGAATGATTTAACTCTACCACCTCTATTTCACTTTTGAAGGATTATGACGAGGCAGCTTCAGACTGTACAGATTTCCTATATGGCCTGTGGATCCTAAATAGAGATCAGCCTTCACTGTGGTTGGCATTTGTTTGCATTTCTATTAAAGGAAATTTATGCATCCTAAAAAAGCCTTGCCAATTAACTCTGCATTGTTTTAGTTTGTTTTTCCCATTTGCTTACAGTGACTCTCAAGTCCCAAACAATATGAATTTAAGATAGCAGGATAATTCTGTTGCTGGTTTTTAGCAGTGCATTTTGTATGAATGGGCTTCAGTTCCATAAAGTTCCTGCCCAGTACCACATTTTTAATGCCCTTATAATCAAATTCATTAAAGGACTACAGTTCCAGAAGTGCACCTACAGTTGAATCTGGTTAACTTAGCAAAGGACAGGTGTCTGAGGAGGACTCCGCAACAGCTAGCATATTATTCATACAGGGAAACAATTTAGGAAATAATATATAACGATTTAGAGAAAAAAAATAAAATTTTTGCTCTGCCAGACAGTCTTGGCACTTCCCCATACACTTCCAGTTACCACAAGCAAGATAATTTATAAGCACTAATAAGCTCTCTGGCTTTCTTTTGAAGTGAAACAACATGCTCTCTGTGACATCAGACTTGTGAGCCATTCTGGGCAGACACAACTCAGGCATAACTCCCACCAGCCCACCACATCTACAGCCCTGGCTGCAGTCACATGGCTGCTTTGCACCAGCTGGAACAAATGCCTTTTGCCGTGCAGACACAGACTCAGGATAAAGGTGTCCCTGAAATATTTCCTCCCTTTGTTCCTTATCCGATCCCACCCACTTGGAGTCTGTGAGCCAGAATTATTTCCAGCTTTCCTTTACTAGGCTTCTGCTGCTGATAACGATAACACCACTTTTATATAATAGCCTATATCCAAGTCTAAGGTGGCTAATTTAGCATTCAGCTCTAGGGCACCTGGTGCATATCCCCATCCCTGAGCAACACAGTCCTGCTAAATGATGTAACATGATTGTCTCTTCTCTCAGTGGAGAGTGGAGTGTGCATCTCTGAAGAGCTCCAGAAGACAAACCAAGCACCCTAGGCATCTATTTCTCTCTACAGACTGAACAAGAAGTCATTGTAAACACTGTGTGACTCCTCTCCCACTGAAACCTAGATCATCTCCCTTTCTTCCAAGAAGAAGACCCACATCCAGAAATATGGGTATTTTTGCACAGCAGTGGAATTGTTAGAACATGTGCAGTCTCCAGACTCTACTCAGGACAAAACATTTGTGAAAACGTCCCCTATTTCATCATTATGATCCAGCTAAAAAGAGAAGGTTTAAATAGAACAGATTAAAGTGCCAGTTGTCCTTTCTACCTTGCTTACACTAGCAACCACACCATTATAATTTCTGCAGGGGATAGAACAGCATTAGCACTGTAAAGGAAATGTAAAATTACTTCAGAAGCTATGATTTTAATAACAGTCAGTGGAATGGGGAAGAGGGCAGAATAGGAAATAAAAATACAAAGGGAGTATAAATAGCATTGCCTCTTAGGACAGTACTATTTATCTTACTCTGGGTATAAAGTTGCTTTATTTTCTTAACTTCCTGCTCTGGAAAGCAGCCACTAAATTAAAAGGAAATGTGGTTTTGTAATGCAAGGAAGATTTTTTTTCTCTAAATTATAAACCTAGAGAACACAAAGCAATGACTAATTTAAAAGCCAAGTTGGAGAAAGATTTAGCTGATTCCAAATTATTTTAAAGAAAAGGGGGGAAAAGAAATGAGGAAGGAATTCCTTTCCAAATAAAAAGAATTCAAATTAATAGTGATTATTAGGAACAGTTTCCCTTTCTCATATATTCATTTTTTGACTGGTTTTGCCTTTTTCACATGCATCAGCAAAGTTATCAGTGAAGCAAATAACACTGAAAGAAATGTCTACCCATAATGTAAAGTGCTACTTATTTTCAGTAAGGATATCATAATTCCCTAAATGGGTACCTAGAAAAAGAAGCAAAGAAGGAAGCAAATTTTGAAATCAATTCCTTAAAGAAAATATATAAACCTGAGATTAATGGATGAGTGTATGATTGGTTTGTTTAAACACACAGCTCTGTTGTGGTTGTAGTCACCACAGGATAACCCAGTGGATCCCTGGCTTCCATGCCAGAAGCAAATTCCACATGGACCCTGGGCTGTGTTTCCCAGCACCAAGTGGACATATTGAGTACCCCAGGGCACCTCAAATAGCTCCAAACGCCTTTGAAACTGGACCTCTCCCACAGCGTCATCATTCCCCATCCTTATTTTTGAAAACACTTCTTAGCTTCTTCCTTGATACCCAGTATTTCTTTTGTACCTCAGGCCCATTCAGCACACCATATTGTAGTGTTATGGTATCACAAGTAACATCTGTGTCTCTGCTGATAAATCAAAAGCCATTTGACATTGATTAGTCTGGGCCCTCCTGAGGATATTTGTCTTGCAGACAGGTAACTGGGGCAGCCCAAAATACAGTCAAAGAGGTAGTAGTTTAACAGGGTGGTAGACCATTACAAGTCCTGCAACTCAAACCCAATCCCTAACCTGTCCACTGGAGCAGTGTAACCACACACAAGACCCAAAGAGTTTAAAACTAGCAAGAATCTTCCTGAAATCCTACTGCAGTACTGGGCTGTGATATCTCCACAATAAAATTCTGGTCTGTCATGATGGTGAAGTTCTAAAGCTGCTTGATCCACAGAGCTCTAAAATCCTACTATCATGAAGGAACGGATGTTTCCTCTCTGAAAGGCAGAGAAATTTGTTGTTTTAGGATAGACATGAAGCAGACTTCAGGAAAGAGAAAGAGGGGAAATAACATCTTGCCTCTGTAGTCATTGGAGAAGGACAAGTCTGCTGAAGAGATGTCCAGCCCTGCCATCCATCCATAGTTTAGTAAGTACTGAACACACACTCGAGACACCTGTCTCTCACCAATCAGTAACTGTAAACCAGAGACCTGACTTTTGGATATATAAAATAGGTGGGAGAGTTCCCACATGTAACTAAACTTGTGTATTGATGAAATTACCTGAAATGTTTAGATCAGATGAGACTGAGAAGGAAATATTCCTGTGGATCTGAGCCTTTGTGGAGCTGCACTGGGTGAGGAGTGCCCTGGGCTGACTCATGCTAGATACAGATGGTTCTAGACAGCTCCATTCAACCAACAACAGGGCACAGCTGAGCCCTGTGTAGTGAAAGTTGTGGCACCTCATGGAAAACATATTTAAGAATGGGGAAAAAAACACAGAACTCCAGAGTGCAAAGAAGAAAATGAAAGGAATGAGAATAAATAGAGGAGGGAAGGACAATGTCAGAGGAGGGGAGGACATCCCCCTCAGATTTCCCTGCAGTTTTCTCCCCAAGGAGACCATGGCATGGAAGGTATTTCCCTGCAACATGCTTAAACAGGCTCCTGAAAGGAACTGCAGCCCTTGGCAAAGACCCATGTTGGTTGAAGGAAAAAGTCTGAGGAGTAAAGAACGGCAGGAAGGAGCTGTTCCCCATCCCCTTGCAAAACTGCTGGGAAAGGAGCTAGAGGACCTGGGAACTGAGGACTAAAATTGAACCTGAGAGGAGGGGGAAGGTGTATTAATTTCAGTCTTTCTCACCATTCTAATCTTTCAAACTGGAAATAAATAAAATTAATTTTCTCTGTTTTGAGTCTGTTTTGTGCATAAAAGTAACTGGTGAGTGATCTCCCTGCCCTTATTTGGGACCATGAACTTTTCCATCCTATTTTCTCCCGCCTGTCCTGTTGAGGAGGGGGAGAGAGAGAGAGGCTGGGGCAGTGTCTTGTAGGTCAGTCTACCACAGGAAGTTAGAGTGTTCATATCTGTCATAAAATATAACTAATTCAGAGTCCTTCAAAGTCCCATTGATCTAGTAGGAAAAAAAATGTAAAAGCCCCTGCAAGAACATAGATGGAATTTGCATGCACTGTGCTGATTATGAAGTGATGGGAATACAGTGCCAGGAGGTGGAGCAATCTAGAGTTGCATCACTCTGCACCAAAACACTGGCCCAAACCATTAAGTACTTCTTGTTTAACACTGAAAATCTTCTGTAGTTTTAGGAAGAGAACATTATAACCTACTTTCCTCAATACACTGTAGCTCATCCTCATTTCCATTAGGCTCATTTATGATTGCAAGATAAATAGAAGTGCCATAAATAGAATTGTTGGCATAAACATAATTTCTGTACTTGGCACTTGGCTTAGGTAAACAACCATGCACTTCCAGTGAGCCTTAAGTTTGGAGCCTCATCCTTTCACACTGTCAATGGCGTCTTCTACAGTTAAGCAATTTAAATCTGAGGCAGAACTGAATTAACTGCTGGGGTTGTCTGCTTTCTTCCACTGATTACAGATGAGCTTTGCACAAGATTGCTCCTCTGGCACTCAGGGTGGGGGGTCAGGTTAGGATTTGAGCTGCAATGTGCCCTTGGGGCACACCCAGGGCCTCTCAGGCCAAGCAGATCCCCAGCACACCACTACTCTGCACGGCAGCAGAACAGGCTGGCTCCCACACTATTGACATGGACAGTGGTGAACCACAGCACGCCAGCTGACAGCAGGATTTAATCCCTGGGACCTGCAGGAGCACTGCCCCTGGAATAGGCAGTGCTCCTGGAGTGGGCAGTTTTTCCTCCCACTGGAGTACCAGAAGCCAAGACTTGTACCTTTCATAAAAATAAGAGACAAGTTGCAAGACAGCAATTTCTTGCTGCCAGGAACAAAGGGAGACAGATGTCATCCTCACAGTCTGTCAGTAGCTGTGGGATTGGGTTCTCCAGGGTTTCCTCCAGTTCTGCCAGTGATGTTAATTTGAAGTTGTGGATGTTAACATAGAAGTTGTTTAAATGATGGCATGTCAGAATTTGGCTTTCAAATGTTACGGTTTGCTGAAATAAGAATGCACAAAGATTAACGAGGGTAATCCCACACAACTTTCTCCTAGGAAAGGAAAAACCACAAGCAGTTTTAAAGAATAATAAGGATGTAATTCAGCATCTAAAAGTTGGTTGTTTATCATGACTGAGACTTCTATGCCTTAGCTGAATCCATGTGGACATGCCTGGGACTGCCAATAAGTTCCGTGTGCTTGGGTAGTCTGTGTGGAGTGTTCTGTCTGTGTACAATCAGCTGCAGAACTGGGGATGTGAACAAGACCCAACATTTACTTGCAAAGGAAATCATTTTCTTGCATTAAAAAACAGTTACCCAAAGTTTGAGCAACACATTTGTGATTTTTACCTTGTTGTGTAATATGAGTTTGTGAATTAACTTCTTCCACAGTTTGCAGACTCTTTCAATGGCAGTGCTGTTCCAAGTGAAGCATGCAGTGAATTGTTAATCATTAATTCTTCATGGTTCATATTTGCTGTCTGCTTTACTGCATATAGTTTGATATAGTTCCTTCCAATAGACTTAATGCTTTCATTAGGAGTCACATGCTGGATCTTTATCTGAACTATTATCATAGTCCAGACATAGCATTACAGCCTCCCTTTGTAAGCCAAAGTTATGGAGTTCAGAAAGGCTTAAAACTTAATAAATACTATGGGTTTTATGGTAATGGAACAGCTGCAGTGGCAGACTGACACACACACCCTGACTGAGCCTGCCTAGTTGCTGTAAACAGGTGCACCTAGCGGCTAAAGCTCTTTTTGGTTTTTTTTTTTTTTATCCATGACACTTATTTCATTGTCAAAGTCTAGCCTGACAATTGTGTGTGTGTTGGGATAATGTAAAGGAATCCAGACACATGTGGTGAACGAAATTCCTGGCTCTTGCAAAGGGGGCAATTTTTTAAATTGAAATTGCGGTTATCATTGTACAGATAAAACAGCTGGGCACTTGTAACAAAAAATAAAAAAAAACTTTTGTTATTATTGGAAATCATAGGCTGCTGCATGTTATGGGGAGACTGCCCTCAGAATAACAAAAATCACCACAAAGTGGAGTGAATTATAGTACATACTGTTCATTCTAGGTACATTCCAGGAAGACCTAAACCTTTACTTTAAATTTTCAGACATAGCTTGGGATCAGATTCATATGTGCTTTGGAAAAACTAGCTTCTCACTGTGTTAAAGTGCACAAGTGGGAAGGCAGAGGCATTTGAAAACTTCAGCTCAAGTGCCTTAGATCAGATCACTAGGCCTGTGGCTAACCTACTCAACCACACTAGAAACACTTTCCTCCTCCTCACTGCACATTAATCTATCTACTTCTTGGCAGATAATCACCACAATCAGGATCAATGGTAAATAATTGCATTTGGCGTTCCCATTTGTTGACACCTTCCATAAGGGATGCAGTGAATTTAATTTATATTGGATGAATCACCTCCCACACAAAAGTTTTTTTTCCTTCCAGCCATTTTTGGAGAGTCTGCTTAACAGGATGTGATCTCCCAAAAAGGGTAAGTGAATTCTAAATAGGTTACTATGGAACAAAATACTCTTTGCATTGACACAACACTTTCTATAGGCTAATAGGCTCAACTGAGAATCAAATTATGAGTCTGGGTAAAGTCTTGTGTTAATACAGCCATAACGCTTCCCATAACCTAGCAAGAATGTCCAGGGTGGCTTCCAGGATCTCTGTATGACACTGAACTGTGCCATAGATATGTATCTTCAGCCCATGGCTTTTAAATGGGCAATTTTCCCTTGTTTCAGGTAAAAAAGGACTTTTCCTCATTGATGTGAAAGACCCTATAAAATACAAGAGAGATGAAGCCAATATAGCTGTAGAGAAATGTTCTGTGGAAATTAATTTAGAATTAAATATTTTTGAAAGTCTGTAAGCCATCCAGTAAAATTCAATAAAAATTACATCTCTGTTTTGGAAATTGATGAGTTGATTGAAAAGTGGAGGTTTGCTTTAAATTCCATATGGTTTCCCTCTGGTTGCTGGAAATTGTGTAGAAACAGAGGCATGACTTTTTAGGATTAATATTCTCCCAGACAGACAATGATCCCAGCTTCCAAAGATGGTTTTTGTCACCCCTCTTTTACAGTGCATTTCTTGGATTTTCAATTGGCAGCTGTGACCTGAGCATTTATGGAGATGTCACAATCAGGCTTCCTCTGCTTGATAGCTGGAAAAGTCATCTCTACTTGCCTTCAAGAAATCAAACTTTCCAGACAATTTCCCTGTGATGAGACAAGCTATGGAATTGTAATGTCTCAAAACTGATTTAGAGATATTTCTAAGAGAATGCTCTTAATAATTCTCAAGCAGAGGTTTTTCGCATAAAGGCCAGTGGAGCGTGTCCAGCTGGGTTTGAATTTCCTTATGTTTAAATCCAAAAAGTTCCACACATTTTTTAGAAACTAGTCTATCAAACAATGGTTGGCTGTCAGATTTGATAAAAGTTAGTTAGCACATGTGCTTAGTATATGATCCAAAACAGGAAGCACAGCATCCGATGAAGTAGATGACAAAATGCCAGCAGCAGATATCTGGAATATGTGTTGCTCAAAAAGAAAAGATATTTTTCCTTTGGGCAATAGCTCATAAATTCAGCTGTAATTGTCTCCTTTCACTTGGCTCTCTGCAATTCAGATATTTGAATTGTTCTGAGAGCCTTCTCCCCATTCCTTGAAATTACTGAAGGAAATTATAGTGATTAATTTCTTCTGCCAGTTTGTCATTGAATGATGAACATAATTTTGCTTTAATACTTCTTTGCTTTAACACTTCAAATTTACTAATTCAATATAGATTGAAGTTTGGGGGTATTTGGGACAAATGTTTAAAACATGTATGCTTATTTATTCGTCTTTAAATTCTTTTATCTTCCTCATAACCCCTTTCTCAAGATTACAATATTTTGTGACATCTTCTGAGATTGGTAAGGCCCAGCAGCTTTCAATGCTTCTCTAATGTCTTATCTGTCCTAAGGTCAGTTCTCTGCTCTCTCCCTTATGGGAATTTTGATCAACATCACACAAGAATGCTCTGGAAACACTTGGCCCTCCTGTGACTTTTCTTTCATCAATGTTATAAAAGATTTGTCTGGTACTTTCCATTTCCAGTCAGGACAAAATAAACTATATTAATACATTATCATGTATACATTGTAGGTTTTTTTTGTCATAGTGGTTGCTTAGGTATAACAGGGACAAAAATACTAGACACAGAAGTGACAAGGAAAGTGAGGGGCCCAGCTATGGTTTTTGTGGATGCCAAGAGCTTTGGCTGTTTGCAGAGAACTGGGTCCACACAAATGGAGAAGCTGGAACGCAACTACTTATACTTCTCACCACTCTTTTGCTGCTTGTTTTTCAAACATTGAGGGCCTGAATTTGACCACATTCAATTCCTTTTTTTATGTTACCAATGTTTTTATCTTCGATATTCTCTTGTCTCAGGTTTGCATTTCAGTAAGGATCCATTGTTGGTTTTCTCTGTTACTTCCAGTATTTCCCTAATTTTGTTCCACATTCCCCTGCTTCTTTTATAGTGCTCATCCAGATCTTTCGTGTCCAAGCTTGTTAAGCAAACAGACAGCTATGACAGTATAGCACTAAAAAGAATGTAACATGTAAATAAGTCTGTTTCCCAGAAATTACTGTATTTCTTTTGGCTGCTCTGTGGCATGACAAACCTAGTTCTACTGGTGCCACCTAAAGTGAAGGGTTACTGTATTTGCTTTCCCTGCAGCCAATGTAAACCAACAGCAAATTAGAACCGTTAGCCATGCTAATGGAATTGGCAATACTCACCTCCAGTAGCAATGGGAAAGGCAAGTGCAATATGTGACAAGGCACAAGACCCAACTCCTCTACAGATCAAAATTTGTGACTCACAAATTTTGGAGTCATGAAACTGGCAGCAATATAGCCTGGTCAAGGGGAAAAAACAAACTCCCAAGGAGAGATTATGTTACACAGTAAGATTTAGTTTTGAGGCTGGCTTTTATAAATTGCTTTTTTATTTTTCCTCAGTTCCTGCAGGAAAACTGCCTGGCTGCAAGATAAAGAAAATTATAATAAGAAAATTTATCTCTATTACCCAGAACCAGCAGAAAAGTTCCTATTGTTCTCCAGGCTGGATTTTCATCTCTGTTTGAGAAGTCAAGCAAACTCTGTTCAGAGGTTCAGCTACCAAATCTAAATGATTACCCCAGAAACAGGGAGCATTTGAAATAAATGGAACAGCTGTCTGTATTGCCTCAGCTATAAAAGGGGCTGAATGTCAATAAAGAAACACAAATAATGAAGTATTTGAAAGGGCGGTGTTAGGACGCAGTTGGGACCTTTTCCTTTTCAGCCTCCTAGTTCCCTCTGGAGCTTAAAGACCACATATTCCAGGGAGCTTCTGGAAAGACTGGAAGGTGGATTTCCTTCTGAAACAAAACCAAAAGGCATGGAGGATGCCATTATGTCTCCACAGTCAGGGAAGGCTTGCTTTTGTTGTCATTTAGATTTTTTGGTGTAATTTCTGCTTCAAAGAGAAGAATGACTCCAGTTAAATATTATTTGCTTGCCTAGTGTTTGTAGTTTTTTTGTGAGGGGGAGGTTGGTGATTTGTCCTCATGTTTGCATTTTTAAATCTATTTTTTAAAAGTCCAGTGGAATAGTTATTTTTCTAGCAAACAAGGAGTAAGAAACAAACCTGGTAAGAGGTTTCCCCTGACTCTCATTTACACTGAGCTGTTTTGAGTTGCCTGACTCATGTGACAATGTCTAGGCCTGTCCAAACACCTGTTTTCTAAGGCACAAAATATTGCCATATTGCAGTTAGTTTTGCAGCTTGAAACAAGTATGCATTTTGTCATGATTTTAAATGAAATGAAGCCTTCATGTTTATAAGAAATGTTTGGATTATTTCTGGGCTGGGATGAAAGCTTAGAGGGGAATCCATTGGATCGTCTTTCTTCACTTTCAGCCTTGTGCTGACCACTGAGAGCGAGCCTGGATGATACAGGATAGCTTCTGCTGTAAATATAACAAGTGACAAAGTGTGAGCCCCCCCACCCCTTCTTTGTTTCTCACTGAGAAAGATGCAACCTTGGGTATATTTGACATCCAGAGATGCACTGCTAGGAGATAGTGTGGCTCCAATGATGATCATGGCTATGT
This sequence comes from Argya squamiceps, assembly GCA_037834095.1. Classification (NCBI taxonomy): domain Eukaryota; kingdom Metazoa; phylum Chordata; class Aves; order Passeriformes; family Leiothrichidae; genus Argya; species Argya squamiceps. The sequence continues at coordinate 68,198,526 of JBBMKD010000001.1, read as the reverse complement.
GTTTTTTGCAGTTCCTTATGAATTATCAAGGGAGAAATTTCACATTCTGGATGAGAAAGATGAGATAGCGATATTATTTCAATGAAAATAACTTCTGGGTTTCTAGTTAGAAGCAAAAATCTCTTTCAAAACAGACATGGATGTTTCATTAAAATAAAAACCTAATTTTTAAAGTGCATTAAAAGCATTAACACAGTGCCTGCTGCCACAAGAGCCCACTGCAATGCTGTTGAAGGAAGGAGGACAGCATCGTTATTTATGAGCGTCTGCACTCTCTCAACCTTTCATGAAACCCTAATTTTATCTGGCAGCTCTTAAGAATCTCTGAGAAACTGGGTCCTTTGTTACCACTGCATCCATCTAACTTCTGCACCTAAAAAGACACGGGCACTTCTTTCATAAATAAAGAAGTCCAAACATTCTGACATTAATGTCACACTACTGTTTTAGGCCCTAAACTTTCAAGCTCCTCTCTCTGGGCAAGCACCAACAAGTGCTCCTTTTTGCACTTCCAGCTCTGGCTTTTACAATAGTTTTGCTGAGAACAGAATCAAGCCTCAGTCATCTGTTTTCATTGGGGGGAAAAACAAGACAAAACAAAACAAACAAAACCCCCTTATTGCTCTTTGACAGGAGTAGTGCTAAGCCCAAGGGGGTTATTTTTCTTCCATTAACTTTTGCTAGCCTCATCCCTCCCTCATTTTTTTCTCAGATTTACTCCCAAACAGTTCATGCATATGTGTGCCTATGCCTGTATGTCTGTGTGTGCATGTGTATGTGTGTAGGTGCACATTTATCCTTGCAATGAAAAGGAATCTATCTGTTCAGATAATTTGCTGTTGTTTGCAACATGATACAGCTAGTCCTTTTGACTTCAGTGTGAATAAACAGTCTGATCCCATAAAATAGGCCTTTTCTCTCCCGAGAGCTTGTTCCAAGACTGCAGAACCCAGGCTAGCAAAGAACATCTGCAACAGTTAGTGGGAACCCTAAGAATTCTTGTGAATAAATAGATTGGAAACTAAGCTGGAAATTTCTCAGTGAGATATAAATTTTAAAAAATGAAATCCAGTTGAAGTACCCAGATTCCCTGGGAGAATACAAGTCTAGCCAACCCAAGTCTAAATACATGTGGTAGTGATCACTGTATGCTGTTTCCAGTTTATCATCAAAAACAATCACAGCAAAATTATTGTCATTCAAATTTAGCTTCTAATAAAGAAATGTTACAAACCTCCTTTATAATAAAGATGTTTGTTAGAAAGAATTTTTTTTAAAAAAACTTCCTCTTTTTTTTTTTTTCTGTTATCAGATATCTTAGATAAACATTACATTTATCAGTAAAGGCCACCAATGAAGAAAAATACAGATCAGGTAGATTAAAGTGCTGTAATTCAAGTTTTACATTGGTCTGCTTTTTGAAATATTCAGGGTGGTAACTCTTTGCAGATCAGACTCAGTGAAAAACTGTTTAAGGGCTGAGATCACTTAACTCTTTAGACTTTCACTTTTATACTGTCTCTTTCCTTAGAGGTGCCTTCTTCATTTCATTTGCATGCTTGCTCTCACAGTTGTTAAGCTCACACAGTCCTTAGAGACTGCCTTCAATTTTTTTGATGTTTACCCCTGGCAGAATGTTATGAAGAAAAACATTTGAGTTATAGAGATTATACATTAATAGATATGAGTTACCAGCTTCGTGGGAAATCCTTCACCCTTATATAAAAAAGAGGCAATATTGTTTGGCTTGATTTAGTATAGCTTTGCTACGTTGAATAAATCATTTGCAGCTGGCTTAGCGCTGCACATGCTCTGGGGGTGAGGAACACATGCACGTTATCAATTCATTATTTATGCTGCAGCTCCTTACCACTTATGTGCTGGACAGCGACAGCACTGTCTACTCTACATCTGAGGGTATAACAGTAATGGTAAGAGATATCAAGCTGTTGGGAAGACAGCAAAAGCTAGACTGTGGTTGGATTAACATTTGATTGCCTAAGCAGTACAGCTTTGAAAGCATGGGAAAAGTTGCCTAGTGAGCATGCTGGATTTTTTAAAAAAACATAAAGCCTGCCAAGATCCCAAACCTAAGGGGGGAAAATAAAAGTGCTCGTGGAGAACTTTAATTAAAGTAAGTGGGAAAATCTCCCCTCTTCTCACAAAAACATAAATATGCTATTTTGACTCTATGGTCAAACTGGGTTTTTTTCTCTCCCCCCAAAAAAAAGTTAAGCAAGAAATTTTCACAAGTGTTTTTTATTGTTCCAGTCCCTATTTCCCCCCTTCTTTTTTGTCTATTAGGGTGAAGAGAAGAAAGTCTGTTCAAGAGAATACTGGCCCAAATTGTTCCAGAAGACTTAGTGTTTCTCATAAATATGTGTGTGTACCAAGTATTTACTCAGTTTAGTCTGCTTTGGAGGCAATATGAGGTTTTCCCCCACACTTTGCTGCATGGATACAGCTGCTGAAGTGGCTGTACTAAGGATGCCCTCTACTGAGAAAAAAAGGATAAGAATCTAAGTAGGAGAGCTACAGAGAATCTTCACCAGCCAGTACAAGTAATAAAGGACTGCTTGTCTTCAGGTGTAGAGAACATTAGGCTTTATTTCATTTTCCAACTTCAGGGTAGTTCTGGCCAGCATGTGGACAGACTTGGTTACAGAATTACAAATTATAGTGATACCATCAAATTAAACTGGGCCATCAAATTAAACTTGTTCCTGAGCAATTTGTCTTGGTCATTGGTGTTGTTCAAATGCTGGAAGGGTCTCCACACATCTTTGAATGATACCAATTAGCAGCTTCCTGAACAAATTCTAGGTATGACTTGGCAGTTGGCACACACCAATGTCCATCTTGAGTGGGATGGAGTTGGCCACCTCATTTTGGGTGGCCAAGGCACTTAAATACTCTAGATACACATTGCTCTATACTGGCTGGAGTCACGTCAGGAAATTAACCTTGGCAGATTTTTATATGGCACTGAGAAAGTTGTGAAGTAGCACACATGGATTCCACAACCTGCTGACTGTGAAAATCTGCACCCCAAAGTTGACTGATCCCATCCTTTCGCTCACCTTGCTGATAAGGCACCGAGTGGATTGCTGCAGAGCTGAGCCTGAAGGCTGCCAGCCTTTTGCCAGCACATGTGATAGATAAAAAGCAACACTGTGAAATACATTATTGTCAGAGATTGGTGCCTATGCCCTATGCACAAGCTACTAATGCTGTGAGCAGCGTGCAGCCAGCAATGCTGTTCAGCTTAGGCTCTCTGCAGAAGACTTGTTCACTTTCCATATGTCACTAAGTTAATTCTGTGCACCTCGTGTTACCATAAATCCCTAAAACACTATATACTAAACGCATGCTAACAAGCCCAGAAATCCCTGGCACTTTAAAGAAAAGCTAGGATTGCAATGCAGAGCATTACTTTGCAAAACTGTCCAAACGCCAGCATGACTTTCATTGTTTAGACAAGAAAGATGGCAACAAAAGGACTACCTTAAATGACCTCTCTTAAGGGGAGTATTTGCTTATGTCACAGCAGAACATCAGTAGATCTTGAAAGTTAGGGGAATATCATTAATTTTAAACTGAACAGATGCACAGGCTAATACAAGGTCAGAGACAGCAGCACTTACAACTTACTAATGTTGTAAGCAATACCCAAGCAAAAGAAATGAAAAATAATAGTCAGACACCTTTCAAAGCTGGGTTTACACCCATAAGGGAAATTTATACAGTGTATGTGAGCAATTTATTTGGAAATCAATATCATTCATTACACTATGAGAGAAAGCTCTTCCCTGTTCAGTGTTCAACTAAAATCCCAACTACAGACAATCAAACCTGAATTGTTAGATTAGTCATTGCAGAATTCCCTTTGTATAAAATCAGAGGGTGATTAATTTTTTTTATAAGATAAGACCATAAGTACAGAAAACCAAAAAAAATGGGCTATTGTAGAGAGGAAAGATGGACATATTCACTTCTTATTGACACAGAACAACCCCCAAATGTAATAAAAGATAATATGGTCTCCACAAAGTAAATTTTTTGAGACATATCATTGGTGTAAAATATTTTTCTATCCTCAGAGACATCACAGCGTGTTTGTCTATATTATGTGTTATCTTTTGGAAAAATAAGCCACCATCTGGCTTGTATTTGGTAACAAGCTTTTTGTACTGAAAATAAAGTAAACATTGTGATGGTAAGACAACTGCCAAGATCTAAGTAAATAGGCTTTTTTTCCCTGAGGAAAGACAATTGAGGACCATAACCAGTGAATCTGAAGAGTTTTGGAAGGAGACAGCAATATCCTGCTAAACAAAATTAACATTTCATAATAAAATAGAAATTCCATCAAATAAGAACAATGTTTTGGGATGAGAAAATGGACTGCAGTAAGGTCATGATCATCATGGTCTGTGTGACTAAACAGAGGAGGAACAGATATAAGAGTGTGACCATTCCATTTGAAAGCTGGGATTGAGATACAACAAGAAGATTATTGAATAGGAACAAAATTCAGTGTAGGAGCCTCAATCCTTACTTGTCCACAGGTGACTCCACAGGCTGTGTTACCATAGTTCTCTGGTATCAGGAGAGGCTGAAGTGCAAATCAGTGGTTTGTGCCTGTCCTACCAAAGACTAAAAAAAGACAATTAAATTTATGGTGTTTTGTTATAAAGATGTCCATGACTCTACCCAATAAATTTGCAGGTAGCTGAAATCGCCATGGAAGTCCCGAGAATATATAGAGGAATACATTTCTTCCAGTATGTGTGTATGACTTGGAAATTGAATACCTTTAACAATGTCAATGACACAATAAAGGTGATAGAGCAAAACTGCATTAGAACAAATTCTGCAGTCAGAGCATGCACCTAGCAAACAGATAATGAGTGAAAGAGAAGTCTGAGAAAGCTGGGACTCTAGCCTGGAAAAAAAGAAGCTCAGAGGCAGGAGGAGGTTGATGTTATCAAATGTGATAAAAGTATACACTGATATATTGATGAAGAAAAAGCAGGCAGATTCTTCTCAGGGGTGCCCAGTGATAGGACATGTGGCTGTGGGCAGAGGTTAACAAACCTGAAATTCCATTTGAAAGCGAGAAAAAAGTATTTTCTATTCTGAAGTTGATCAAACACTGGAACAGGTGTAGTCTAGAGTGATTGTGGAGTTTCCTTGAAGATATTCAAAACCTGACTGGGCATTTTCCTGGCCAGGTTGCTCTATCTGATTGTATTTGAGCAGAGAGGGTTGACTAGATCATACAACCATGAACATAGAATATGTTGATTTGGAAGGAATCATTCATGATCATTGAGTTCAACCCCTGGTCCTGCACAGCATCATCCTCAAGAGTCACACCATGTGCCTGCGAGCATTGTCCAAATGCTTCTTGAACTTTATCAGGCTGGTGCTGTGACCACTTCCTTGGGGAGCCTGTTCCAGTGCCCAACCACCCTCTGGGTGAAGAACATTTTTCTAATATCCAGTGTATACATCCGCTGACACATCTTCAGGCATTTGCTCGAGTTCTGTCACTGGTAACCACAGAGAAGAGACCAGTGGCTGCCCCTCCTCTTCCCCTCACAAGGAAATTTAATAGCAACGAGGTTTCCCCTCAGTCTCCTCTTTCCCAGGCTGAACAGGCCAAGTGACCTCAGCCACTCCTCATACAGCTTCACCTCAAGGCCCTTCACCATCCTCAAGGCCCTTCACTCACCTCAAAAGGCTGTCCTTTTGGCACTTGCTAATAATTTAATGTATTTTTTTATTTATGCACCCTAAACTGTCCCCAGGACTTGAGGTGAGGCTGCCCCAGTACAGAGCAGAGTAGGACAATCCCCTCCCTTGCCTGGCTGGTCATGCTGTGCCTGATGCCCCCCAAAGGACAGGGTTGGCTCTCCTGGCTGCCAGGGCACTGCTGACTTTTACTTAGATTTCCATCAACAATGATCTCAAGAGCTCCCTTCCACCCTAAACCTGTGTGTGATCCTGTGACACTTTGAAATGGAGTGAGCAAGCAGTTAAGCTGTGTGTGCAACCAGGAGTATAACAGGGGCCTCAGTGCTTGAGATAGCTTTGTCTTAGCAGCGTGGATGAAGCCATTTTACAAATAGCCTTTCTCATAGTCCAGAAAGGAAGGACATGAATGGTAGTGAGCTAATTGCCCAGAAAGGTAACTAAAGGCAACAGCTCCAAGTCCAGACATGACATAACTTGAACTAATGCAATTACAACTGCCTGGCACATAGCACATCAAGACACATCTAAATGGCAGAGAGATGTTTGCCACAAAGCTTCCTGCTCATGCCACACGACCTGCTGGAGCTCACAGTAATTTCATCACTGCTTGGGTAAGTTTCCTTTGCAGGACCTGGAAGTGTGAGAGGTCACTTTCTTTTTAACTATGGCTGCTACTTTTCTTTCTACCACGAGGGTGATATGAGGATAAAGCCATGCTAGGCAAAGGATGTGTGCTGCAGAAATACTGGGTCACCCCCGCACATGCAGAAGAGTCCATGAGCTATTAAGTCCTTTCTTTCACTCCAGTTATCCACACATCTTCCATCTGGATTTCCTAATAAACTATGATTTATTAACCTATTAACCTGGCTATTTGGTTTGTACTTCCTGTCCATTCAGCAAATGTGTGTAAAATCCAAAATCAGACATACCACAGGCTACCTCTTCTTCCAGAGGAAATGCAGGAAGGGAACCCAGGTCATTTACAAATTTGTTGAATAATCAATGATTATTCTAGTTATTCTAGTTCTAACTAGTTATTGTTATTTTTGTATTTCATTAGGAATAACAGCTATGAGGGAGCAGGAATGTAGGAAACATATTTATAACACAGTAGACTCATCATTTCCACTGTCAGTGGAACAACTTACAAACCCTTTTCAAGCAGGAGTGACCAATTCACTTTCAAAGAACTTAAATTGTTCATTATTCTCCATCTAGTGACTCAGAATTTTATTGATCTGTCAGTACACTGCACCATTTAAACATGGGCTATTCTTCAACTAAATGTCCAGTTAAAGCTTTCATACTCACTGAATTTTTTTAATAGGAGCTGAATTGGAAATTCCCAGGCTTCTTCCTGTGACCAGAGATCCACAAGCACTTCTTGTTTCCTTTTCTTTTTTCAGATCACAAAGTTTCCAGTGCTCTTAGAAGAAAATCAGAACTATCTTGATGAAAACATGAGATAATACCTATTTTTGCTAGTCAAGGACTCACACTGTAAAGCTATCACATTGAACAAGTTAAAAACACTTATAATGGAGGTAGACTTTATTAGCCCATGCTGTTTGCAAGCAGAAAATTATTCTGATGTTTCAGAGAGGCTGGAAGTGGGAAGGGTGGGGGAAAGTCAAGATGAACTTTCACACAAATTTTAGTTTAATTTTCCTTTCCAGAATAAAATAATGGAAACTGCAACTTTTATAATTCTGAAGGAAGTTTTCTGGAAATAGATTTTCTGCAATTAAATTGGATGAAACAGTCCTTAGTAGAAAAGTAAAAAATAGAAAGGGATTTAAACCTCCAAAATGTCCAGAAAAGTACTTAGGAAGATTTTACTGAATTGTACAGTCTAACCCCATCAGCATTAGATTTAATCAACATTACTACTATTTATTTTTTCAGTTATCATAGCAAAAGGACAGCAAATGCTCTAGATGTTTTAGAGAGAAAGCACAACTAGGCAGTTATTAACCAATGTTATTGTGTCTAAAACTGAGCTGAAAATAAATATGCTTTAGAAAATTCTGTGTTGGAGCTGTTAGTGTGTAGACTTTAGTACCAAGCGTAATAACCAATCTGTAACAGAAGAAACCATGTGTATGTATATTTTTAGAGCTATAGGAATGTTTTGAATTCAGCCCGACTAGACTATATCAGAAATGCTCTCAGACAGGATGTTTTCCAAGTTATTTATAAACCCATGTGTTAATGATTTATTTTAGTCAAGCAGGTGAGATGCTATAATTCAGGGCATAACCAATGAAATATTTACTGTGTCTTGCAGGTACTAATCCAAGTGAAAAAAGACAAAGGGAAGAGTCAGACATTTCACGTTTTGAGGCGAGAATACAGTTTATGTGAACAGTAAATAGGTTGAAAGGGAAATTTTGGATGCTCAATTCTGGTTATTTGTATTAAATAATAAAAATATTTTAATTGTGGATTCGTCTTTCAAAGTTTGGACTGTAGATCAAAACCCGGTGCAGTGCAAGAGTACCAGTTATCAGAGAATCAGTCTTCTCACTGGTTGAATTTTAAATGATTTTGCAAACCATATGTACCTTCCAGGTAACATTTTCTATTTCTCTGCTCACACTTTAGAGATGCAAGTCCAAGCACTTAAAGTTAGGGTAGGAGTTCAAAGCACTGTTTTGATGGGCTAGAAACTACTTTTTCAGCTTTTTCTGGCATGCATTAAAGAAGAAAAGTATCCATGTAGTATAGGAGGAATGTAAAGAGTTATGATAAAGACCAGTGAAGTACATAGTGTACACTGTATATTAAGAGACAATTTTATGCAAGAAACATTATTTTGACAGTGGACAATAAAGTTTATCAAACCATTAATGTGAATTAATGCTGAAACTTATGTATATAAGATAAACCACGCTTAGTATGGGCTCAGAAATGACCTTCTGCCACAGCTCAGTTTCTTGTACAGCAGAAGTTTGAGGGAAGCAGCCACTTTGTACTTGGGACACAGCTGCAATCATGAGCAGGTCAAACACAGCATAAAATCTATTTGCGGAAACTTATGGAACTTGACCAAGAATCTTATAATTTAGTACTGTTTATTTTAGAAGAGAAAAAGTATTTGCTAAATCAAGAAATATGGAAGTTGATGAGAACATAATTCAATTTTCCTCCCAGCATGCGGTTACCCAACTTTCTCTGAGAAATCATGATCAAGTAAATATTGATAATTCTCTAAAAGCTCCCAATTTACTGCACATTCAACTTCTGAACAAGGTAATGGGGTGATGGGAACTGGAGGAGTGGATGGACCATGATCTATGTCAAGTGACAGGGCACAGCAGGTTTCACTGTATCAAACAACAGGGTTTGCCCCAAAATCATGCTTTGGGATGTGGTGGGGAAATCAGTAGCAGGTAGCTGATCTAAGTATTTCTTTTGGAGAGGGAAGCTCTACGATCCCATAGGACAGGGTGACATGAGGCAGGCAGTGGCAGAGGAGCTAATGGAATCTTGAAGGACCTTACCCTCATCCTCACTCCAGATACAACTGCATCAGAAATAGTGGTTATAAATTTCTGAGAGAGAGGGCAATGTAGCAAGTGTGTTTCTCTCTCACAAAAGGAGAGAGAAAACTGGGATAAAGAATTTCAGTACTAGTCTATGTGTGTGCATATATATGTCTGTGTGTATATATATATATATATGTGTTGATGTCCAATGTTTGCAATGCATGAACTATTTATTTAACACAGAAGGTCACTGCCAAGGAATATTTTTACTGTCAACAGAATTTGGCAAACCTGTATTCTGCATTCATATGATACTATTTGCCTTTTGTTTTCTTCATCTGATACAGAATTAATGAGTTGAGTCTTTTATGAAGGTGTCCTTTATCATTTTGAGCATTTTCATGTGCTTCAGTCCTGAGTGATGACTGTCCTCTAGTTAAGCTTATGTGTTCATTCACTGAGGTCAAAGAAGTTCCAGTCATATTCACATCCCAGTGTTCATGTAACATTCAAGTATTTGGATTTAGGCCTTAAGGCTGCAATGCAATGGACACCTGCTGTTTGATACAGAGTTCCAGTGTTTACCCAGGAAATGAAAATGAAATTCAGAATTTTATGGGGGGAAGATATTATATATTTGTATGTCTCTACAAGGAGCTCAAATGGGTTAATCCACCTGCTGTTGTTTGGTGAAAATGGGAAGATCAGTTCCTACAGTTCCTTTTCCATTATTGCAGTTTTATGAATGCGTTGTCATTTAAGGAGCTTATTCTCTTTACCTACAGACAAATATATCACACTCTTATGTATGAATGAATTATTTGGTTTTGGATAAGAGGATATGCACAATGATTTTCTTAAGGATAGTATTGGCTACAATAAATTCTGCGGAAGAAATTTTGCAGTTTAGGAGTATTTCAACTTTGACTGACACCTGTTTCTTTTTAAAAAATCTATTTATTCACCTTTCTTGTAAATAAATCCTAGAATAGTTTTTGCCAAAATATATATTTACATTTTTTATATATTTTGCAAACAAAGGCAAAAGTTTCTACTCCTTTAGGCAAATCTTAGATGGTAGGAAATGCTCTAAGTTTTCTCTCTGTGAGGTTTTCTCTATTCAAACACCTACTGCCATAAAACTTAATAAATAACAAAATTTTCCATTAAAAAATCAATAAAATTGTCTCACAAGGCTGTCCTAGATCATACTGAAAGTCCTTGAATTCTCATCTTCCATGTCCAATTGAAAATAGGAAAAAAGCACAGTATTTCTATTAGTTTTTTAAAAAGGAGATATGAGTTATTTTGGTGCTTTACTGCCTACCAGTTTAGCTGTCATTGATACTTTGCTGTGGCTGATTTGCTGTCACATTCTATTTGAAGTTGCCTGCAGCCATAAAATTCTGCCAGACACTGCTCAAAAGACAGCACAAAAAGGCTTTGCACACATTTTGTCCTATTGTTTTGAAGAGCTTTCCCTTTAAGGATATGTTTTAGGTGAGATTTTTAAGACATATAATTGAATAATGATTGGAAATTTTGCCACCAGTCTTTTCTGTGATTTGTCAAATTAATCATCAATTACTTTACATATTGGTTTGTCACATTTCAATGACTGAGCAACTTTGAGCCAGAAAGTCATTCTAAAACATTATTTTTTTCTTTTTGTCCAAGTGCAAGGAACTGAATCAGAAATGGATTTCCACAGGCAGACCAGACATGGCACTGAGCTGATCTCCTTCCTTCTGAGGGCCATCCTTGCAATGCTGAGTTGTGCACATCCAGGCACAGAGTGCAAGAGAGGGGAATAGACCTACACCTTCCTTTTTCCTTCCCCCTCTGAATACCATGGCACACATGGCATACATGGTGTGTGGACCAGAACACAGACAGACAAGGAGTCTGACATAGACTAAGCCTTCTACACAGACCAGTATTACAGTTATTTAAACCCAGTCTTTTGTAAAGAAGTGTGTGATGTTCTCCATGCTGCACCTAGTACGGATCTGATGTGATAGACCTGTGATGAATATGGTGAGGAGAAAAGTGGGATGTGGGGTTTTGCCTTCAATTCTTGCTATTTGGTGATGTCTCATTGAAGGCACAAGATAAGAGCAATTATTGTGAACTTTGTCCCACAGAGTCAGAAGGATGTTTACTTCCACTTATCTGGTGGCTACCTATGAGATATTTCTCAATATCTGTCTGGAAGTAAACACACCTTTTCATGAGATCTTTGTCACCTCACTCTGGATTTATACTCTGTATCCATGGAGCCTGAGAAGAAAACGGATGTGAGCAGTGTTGACCAACAGCTGAGTTAAACAAAGAAGATGCCAAAGCAGGAAGACAGCACATTCCTCCCATGCACTGAGCAGCTGAGGAGAGGGAAGGGAAGGGAAGGGAAGGGAAGGGAAG
>JBBMKD010000001.1:68155567-68186754 GCA_037834095.1 Argya squamiceps | reverse complement strand
AGGGAAGGGAAGGGAAGGGAAGGGAAGGGAAGGGAAGGGAAGGGAAGGGAAGGGAAGGGAAGGGAAGGGAAGGGGTAACATTTTCATTTTAGGAGGTTTCTTCAGTATAATTTCTGTCTAACTTAGTAAAAAATTGAGAAACTAAAGGAGAAAGTATAGACACCTATTATCCTGATCCCCAGGTCAGTTTTTATTGTTTATCTACTGATAATCTAATAGAAAGGAGATACACACTGCAGTTAGCTGGGTCCAGCTGGGTTCCACTAAATGCACTAAGGGCTCCACAGACTCTGTGAATGAAAGATGCTAAATAGCATTTCTGTTCAGTTGTCAATTTTCTGTCAGTGTGCTAACCACCCAGCATCTCCCTCCTCCTGTCAGCATGCGAGACACTGCACTAACCAGCAGCACATGGGCATTGTCGTTGTGTCAAACAAAAGTACTCAGCGATTTGACGAAATCCCATTTTTCATTTTCTTCTCCAAGGGGCTTGGGCAGTTTGAGTGCCTGTCCTCATCATCTTGAATCTCAAACTGCTTTAGGTGACTGACAGACACTCCTTTCCTAAGAATGGCAATCTGAGTGTTTGAAGGTGAATCAAAACAGGAACAAAAGATTTCAAACAGGTAGTAAGGTTTAATGGCTTAGTGAATTTTAGATGCCTACAGGATTAAGCAAAACTGAGAACTGAGTGACTTTTAGGAAGCTAAGTCACAGCATAGGCAGGGTTTTGTGGACTGAACCCCACTCAACATTTTTATCGTTTGACATCTTAAATTAAGCAATTCAATCATCTATGTCAGCAGGCTGATTTCTTTGTTCTTCCACATTCTGTGTCTTCTTAACAGAGAGTTTTCACCAGCTTTTGAGCTTAGAAACACATTTCAAAATTCCAATTTAGATTTTCTGCAACTGCATTTACAGATCCCAGTTTAACAGTCTGGGCCTTCAACATTCAGAATGTGGCTAGCATAATTGTTTTGTTTCCCATGGTCATGAAAGTCCCCACCCGACTTTGAATGTAGTTGCTGTGAAGCATTACCTCTGAACTTGACAACAGCATTCACCTTATTTGATACAGTTAGGTGCTGTTGCAATAGCTGGTAACACACAAGAGCAGGAGGGAGGGGATGAGGGGGAGAAGGACATCCCATGGTATGATCAGCAAGTACTTGTACAAGCCTTTCTTTCAGTTCAAGTATGTAAAGTGAGATAAATGGTCAAATTGCAGACATACTGTATGCAGCAGGAGCCAAAGGCTGCTTCCCAGATTGGCAGCTCCAGAAACCATCAGCACCGGATCCTCTCAGCAATTACCAGCTTGGAAATCCCCTTCCATTGATAATGATGGACATAAACCAGCTGAGTCTCAATAGCGAGAGAACAGAGGGAGGAAGAGCCAGACAGCAGGACACAAACAGCACCAAACACTGGGACCAGCTGCAGCCTTCAGGTCACACTTCCATGTGAACAAAAAAATGTTATTTAATATTTTCCAAATACTGAAGTAATTCATCACAAGGTATAAGTGGATCTATAATGTCTGAGATTGCTGGTTGAAGATTAACTGCATGTATCACATTTCCAGTGCAGCAACTTAAATGGGAAACAAAATAGCCTGAACCTCATAGGCAAGGCACTTATTCATTTTCTGCAGTAGCAGGGTTCCCATGCTGGCCAGCCTCAGCCATGTCATTTAGGAAATCTTCATGCCAGAACATTTGTATGCATGAAGGACAGTGCTAAACAGGACAGTGCCAGCCTGTCGGAATTCAGCTGATGTGAGAGGCTGATCAAATGTACGCAGCTGCCTTCATCTAATCTAGAGCCTGTATAGCACAAAATTACTGTGAATCACCAACTGAGACAGGAAGAGCTTGATTATTGTTCAAACATAGAGAAGAACTGGCAATGAATGGATCACTACTGGAGGGTGCCTCCAAAAATATCTACTTTCCCCTGCAGACAGGCTTCAAATGGACACCAGGCTTTGCTCCTGCCAGAGGTGGCACTTCCAGAGAGGCAGAGTCACAGCAAGCTGCCTTCACTCACACACTGCAATTCCTTCACAGAGCTTCAAGATTTTATAACAGAACAAAGACCTTTAAAATACACAGCACAGAGGGAAGTCCCACACAAACTTTATAGGGGCGGAATTGTGACACATATCACAACATGTAGATGAAAAGAAAAGAGTTTGGAAGTGGCTTTTAATTTCTCATTTATTGCTTTTTACCACATCTAACTCAATCTGTGTCTGTGTCAATAGTATCTAAAAAACCCTTAAAATTAATAATTCAACCCAGAGTCATCCAGCAATGGTAAAGGCTGATATTTCTGTTCCTTGATTTCTGACTGCATCACAGTTGGACTCCATCACTGCTGACACTGCCTCAAGTCAAAAGCAATGCTCAGGTAGCAGCTGTGGAGCAAGACAGTTCTGACAGGAGCTGCAATGCTGTCCCCTGTATTGTCCCTTCAGAATAGTCACTTCCTGGGAACACTGATTAAATGCAGCACTTGTATGCTATGGTACCAGCTCTTCTACCAGACCTCAAGAGTAGGTTCATGTGCCCTACTGCAGGTGTCAAATCTTGGATGGACAAGTATGAATACAGTAAACAGAAAGGGGAAAAAAATCCCTCAGCATTTAAGCAAAAGCTCTCATCTGACCCCAAAATGTTCTTTTCCCAACCAATGTTCCTTCAACAATTTTTAAAATAATGATTTTCTACAGAGAATAAAGGTCAGTATTGACAGTTTGAAAGTCTGGTACAGCTTTTTTCTCTATACACATCCAGTCAGCTGGAAAAGCGCTGCCAGAATCATTTGCTTAGAACGAAGAGGGAAGAGGACATGCCTGTTCTGGTTTTCTTTTTCAAGTTTTTTATTATTTTTAAGAGCTCTCTCATTTTTCCGAGAGCAGTACCTAGGCTTGTCAATACACATCTATATGAAACTGAAACCCTAACAAGCAAAAACTGATGGATATGTAGCCAGCAAAATTTCAAGTTCCCTTCTGATAAAATTCCATCTTTCAACAGCTCTTTTAAGAGTTAGCTTTGCACTAGAGTGAAGAAGATGTGGTAAGGAACATTCCCTGATGTGTTGTCAAATAAAGATAAAACAACTTCACTTGTAATATGGCTTGTTTGAATTCAGTTTCATGTAAATTTGAAATAAGCATTACCCTTCTTTTCTAAAAAACAGTCAGCATTATCCTGCATCTTTTGTACTACCCGTCATAGTTAATAACACCCTCTCAGGGTGCCCTGCTGTATTTAGCAGAAACCAGTTCAAACCCAGCACAGACTAATTCTGCCCTAGAAGTCAGATATATTAATTTGTTAATAAGTGAAGGGGTGAAAGAACAAGCTTGACAGGAAACTTCCAAGTGATGTTGTCAGGACAGGGACTCGTCTCAGCATGATTCCAGCAAGAGAAACCACCAGTGAGAGAGAAGATTCCCTGCCTGACACACAAGGGTTGGCTATAGTCAAGACTTTGGGCACGACAAGAGAGGAGCAGAGCAAAGCAGGACTTTGCCCTGCCTGGAGGAGATGTGAACTTCTGATGATTTAATAGAAAAAAGAGGATGACTGGCACCTGATGAAATCAATTTCCTTTATCAGAGCTGGAGGTTTCACAATTAGCAAAGCTTAGGGCAACTACATGACTTTCTTCCCTTCTAGGTTTTGCGGGTTTGTTTAGGCATTAGTTTACATTACTGCATTACTCCTGTGCTTTTCAGTCTGAAATGACTTTCTGGCTGTGTGCTGAGCTCTCTGTCCTGCAAGCTGATCCATTAAGTCAGACCAGAGAAGTTTCTGCACAATCAAGGGGCTGCTCTGGGTATAGGGCTCCCCAAGATGAGGGTGTTGGAGATGCCATGGTGCCAAGTGACAGTGGAGGAAGCTGGCTCCTACCCAGGAAAATGTGCCAGGTGAAAGAAAGGGATTAACCCTTGAATTCAAAAAGGCAAGAGGGGATTTTTAATTGACAAACAAAATGAAGAAGGGATTTATTTTAAGACCCATGATTTGTGAGAATGCAGAACAGCACTGCATGGAAATAGCAGCAGCTCTGAAAGAGGTAAGAAAACCTATCCTGGGAAAACATGTCACAAGATTTGGTACTGTCCTTCCTGTTCAAGCTTTCCCATGGAAAAACAAAAGAAAAACAAACAAACAAAAAAAACAAATAAAAACCAACAAAAAGCCAACACAAGTTGATCTTGATTTGTGTGGGGGTTTTGAGAGAAAAAAGGATAAACAGGTGATGTGTCATTCTATGTAATTCACATATTTCACCACATATTTTGGAATATGTAACACTATTTGCGCTGTTTGTGTTGGTGACGTCCTTACAGCATCACCTCAGAGGAAAACCATGCTGTACACACATGTCACAGGAGCCAGTCCACTGTGTCCCTGCACACACACCCCTCCTCCCCATTTCTGTGCAAAATAAACACAACAGGCAAAAGTTCTGAAGAGAACCCACAATTACAGAGCTGAAATGTCCTTATTTGCAGTGAGGCAGCATGTTGATGGAAACCTCGCCCAGAGGTACTCATGCTCCACCAGGAGATTTTACCACTTCTAAACCCACTACTGAAGTTGGGAGGCCAGGTCTTTACTTCAAAGCTGAATAACCCTCCTTCCTTCTGGACTGTCCACTTCTAAGCAGTAACACAGTATTTAAGGCTCAGTTCTGGGCTTTGGGAAGTGGAGGAGAGCAGGAGCAAAAAGAGACGAAGCTCTGCCTTGCCTCCAGTGTGTTCAGTTCATGCCACTGTCAAAACTCTGCACAAACAGAGACACAGGTGAGCCCAGCTCATTTGTGCTTGTACAGGGTGATGCAGTGTCCAAACACCTGCCTTTTCTCCTGAATCCACACCACAGCCTTTCTGGTTTCTTCTCCCCACAAGAAAATACGTGAATAAAAGACACATATTCTTTGTTCTACAGGGTGTTAGAAACATAGATACATGAAAGACAAAACTTGCTTGGACCCCATAAGAAGGGAATCATCCTTCTATTCTGCAAGAATTATTTTAGCAAAAAGCATCTGACTGTTACCAATTTTAAGATTTCTTTAAGTGCCAAAATGTGTGTACAAATGCATTTGAAGAGAAAACTTGATACACTCTGTACTTTAGAAAGAACAGATCCTTCTCTGTGTTGATTTTTTTAAAAAGTCCTTAAAAAACAATAACCTGCCCTTCACCACCACCACCCCTGGACTCTTATCCAGAGGCTCCTCCATGTGCCTAACTAATCAAAATGTTGTGTTATGATTGCCATGGATACTGCAATCCAGCAGCTGCCTTGACATTTCATCTTCAGCTGCTTTCAAAATGTTTCCTTTTTGCCAAGGAAAACTTTTCACTGTTATTAATTTTTTTTACTATACACTGCTCCCTCCACTACAAAAGAAATATTTAGGAAAAAATCGGTGGAAACTGCCTCAGTTCTAACAACATATTTTGCTAATTGCTTTTGTTCTCTTCTCAAGCAATTTTAAAGGTTCCTGAGGCTTTAAACTAAAAGTTTATGCTTTATTTTGCAAATCAACTGATAACTAATTGTGCATTACTGTATAGGGTCACGACAGGAGCAACCTCCAGCCCCCAAGTGCAAGAGCAGCTGCCCGGACTTCCATGCACACTTCTCCTGAAACTTTAAGGCTGTTACTACTTTTCCTGTCTTTTGAGGAGGTGAGGAGATAAGACAGTAGAGAATACATCTAAACATGTCTGTTTCTTCCTGCCCTACATGGGAGAAGGTTGTGAAGTACCTGGCTGGTGTGGAAGCCCCCAGGAAAGGTTTTGGAGAAGCCAAAGAGGGTACAAAGGTGGAAGACCATGATCCCCCATTTGTGGCATAGCCGTAGGGTCTAGCATCTGAAGTGGCTACATTTCATGTACAGACAGGGACAAAAAGCAGCATACAGTTTTAAGGACATACAGAAGAGCTCTGCTAACTGACGATTCATTTCACTCTATTCATTTCACAAACAAGCATTTTTTAATTAACCAAGCTGGTCACACCCTTTCTTTTCCAAAGGAGGGAAGGTCATAGCTTTTCTTTGAGCAGCCTGAGACACATAAGAAAGAACCTTCTCTGCAGCCCTTCAAAGCACTTGCCCCCAAATATACTTTCCCATCCTAGTCTGCACTCAAGGATGTCTCAGATCAACTGGTGCCAACAAGGTGTGGCTGGAGACATTCTGGGGCATGGAGATGTGCACAGGACATATTGAAAAGAGATTGATTCAAAATCCCAGTAGAATTGACCATCTGCAGTTTGGCCGAGGTAGGAGACACATGATATCTGTGTGTGTCTGTGTCTGCGTGTGTGTGTGTGTGTGTGTGTGTAAGTTGAAAGAATTTTCACAACACTAAGAATTAGGTTAAAACTCTCACCCATTTGGGCTGAGAAGGAGTAGGGTTTCAAATGAAAGCTTCAAACCACATTTTTTTAACAATTCTTCTTTAATTATAAGGTATGATGACAAATTCGAGTTAAAAACCTTTATCTGAAAAGCATGTATGCTTAACCGGAGGAAGAAGGAAAACACCTTCAGAAGCAGTCAGCTTCCTGTCTTATGTTTTTGAAGTCAAGCTGATGGCTCACAGAACAGATCTCAAATATGTATATATATAATCCCCACAACTGAAAGTCGTCTATTTTAAAAGACAAGTGTTTGTTCACCCTAGGAACATTGTACTCATGCTTCAAACTTTGTGATCCATATGGGTTTTATCAACTTGTTTGCCAGGAATTTAAGAAAAACAAACTTTATTCATGTTCCTTAGAGAAATTAACCCACTTCATGGTCTGCACAAAAAGAAATACGGCTTCAGAAAAAAAAGCCCAGGCATTCCTGGAACTGGAAGGCCAGAGAGCCAAAATAACAGATCCACTTAATATGAGAAATGAGTGACTTGCAGTGGCATCATTATGAGCCCTGGAAGTACATGGTTTCAGCTTAGAAAGTGATTTCATGTCACATCCCATAAAGGATCCGCAAACATGAAGTGCTTTCACAAGCCCTCCTAGAACCAGGCATTGCCACTGCCCTGAGAGCAGCATTTACCTTAAAGATGAGGTGTATAATCCACTAGAAGCACATGTTCCTGGAGACTTACCTTTGAGGAGCTAAAGTTAGATGAGATGAGACCTATTCCATATTACCCTGTAACATGCCTTGGTATATTTGTTTGTATGTAAAGAACTTAGTTGTATAATCCCAGGTTTGGTTTTCCAAGCTTGATAAAAAACTGTGGACCTCAACATAATTTATCAGTATTTTTTTTTCTGTATTACAAGGATAGGCAGTTTATGCAAGATATGTTAATATACATTTATGCTGCAAACGGAGGTGTTTATCTCCAATGACACTTGCTTTAAAAGTACAGTCTAATACAGGAAATATAAATTCTGATTAATTCTTAAAGCAAATAATTATGCAGATTAATCTCTATACAGCTCAAATTTAAATAGGCAGCCTAAAATTAATGCATTGCAAATCTTTATGGTTGCAACATTATAGCACGGTGTCTCACCAGCTTTTAAAGAAAGCTGTACTTCTGCTCCACGAGTGGTTTGTTACATTGAATTAATGTTGCATTAGAACCCTTTCAGTAAGTCAAATCACATTACTCGCTCGTATAGCATTCTTGGCAAGCATCAAAAAATATTTTTAATACTTAGGAACTGCAAGACTGAGCCAGACAGTGATCTGATGTTTAAAACAGGACTAGGCACCTTAAGTCAAAATTGCAGCAGAGGGGGAAAAAAAAAACCAAACCAAAAACTATTTATGTTCTTAAGTCGAAAGCCACCTACTAGTGAAAAATGTTTCCATCCTGAGCAGAGTAGAATAATTTAGCCTTTTCTTCACATGTTATTGTTACTGTGAAAAATAACTTGTGAAACCACAGTTATTCTTCAAACAATACTGAGAAAAAATCTATAGCTGATCTGTTCTTAGAAAATGCACCTGATCTATTTTAATGGTGCACGTGATAACTGCACAGCCTGGTGCTGGCAGGGAGGGAGGGACTGTCCCTTTCTGTCCCCAGCTGTAAGGGCTTCCACAGCATTTCCTCCATCCCTTTCTCTGAGCAGCCTAAAGGGACCAAATCACATGAGCAAATCCGTGGTTACCCGTTTACCATTCAGGTGACGACACTTGGTTTGCTTTTCTCGCAGCAACAACCTCCCTCAGATGTATTCAACCTCTTGGCTGTCCAACTTTCAAGGAACCTTCAGGTGGCTCATGGATAAGCACCAATAAAGTGAAAAGTCCTGCACGTCATGGGTTAATTTTTATGCCAATGATGACTGTATCTGTTTACTTTTTAAACAAATGCCTGATATACAGTGCAACTGGCTGAGTGCACAGCCAAAAACAGACCACAGGAAATCTCTTTGACAGCTAGGATGGCAGAATTGTTAGCACGGGTCTGCATTATGGTTAACTTTTTTTTTAAATTAAAAATAAAAAAGTTTGTGAGATCTCAAGGAGAGAAGCAGATGCTACAGAAAAAACCAAAACCACAAATGGCCAGTTTCTAAGAAGAGACATCTATGAATAGCACAATCATAAATAACTTTTTTCCATTCTATCTGAAGGAATATTGTGGCTTTTCACCCCAGTCTACTTCAGCGGAAGTAAAGACGACTGCAATACTAAGCAAATAAACCAGCCTAATATAAAATGTTCACTAGAGATAAGAAAGCACACTAGGTTATTTATTGCCATATTTTTATATTTTGTTTCTGTTCTCCTTTGATCTGTGCTAACACAGGCATTAAACTGACAGCTTAGGGCCACAATACGCACCAGGATATTGAGAGGCAGTCATGTATAAGGGAATATCAAATTGTTCATTTAGAGCAAGTTACAAGTTTTGGTTAATCAGTTCTCCAGGGTCTAGCTCTGTCCATAAAGATAAAATGTTTACTGGCTTTTTAAAAAATTATTAGTTAGAGAAACTGTGTGTGTTCCTGGTTTTTTTAAGGTGTAAACATCTGCAGCAGATACTGAGGTTGATTTTACTTCCAGTTAGTGGTGTAACAAGAGTTGTTTCACAGAAGGCAGAGGAATTTCAGCAGTAAATGAAAAAAGAATAAGGCTCATTGTGCTTTTAATTTTGTTTCATGTAGGCAAGAGGGGAGAAAATTGATTTTAGTCCCAGCCTTTTTTTTCGCATACATGTCACTGATGCATTTTCAACCCTTGGAGAATTGGTGAATGTGGGAATACAGGCTTTAATACAAAACACTTGGCCTGTTTTCAGTTCCTAACACATACTCCAGAGTTCATGTTATGGTTATCAGAAAGAATCTATGAAAAATGAAGCTGCACACAACTGCAGACCATCAGTGTGGCTTAACCCCGTCAGGCAGGGATGAAGCAGGAAGTGCTTTGTGACACTGACTGGCAGAAATACAAACTGATGAAGAAAACACACGGCAGGAAAGAGAGTCTTAGATGGTGAGTTAGAGCCGGGGACATTAACTACAGCTATACTCTGGCAGGGCCAAGATCAGAGGAGCTTGACATACTTGTTAAAGGTTTCATCAAAAGGATTAGTTCCAGCAGCTTTTTTAAACCTTTCCTACAACACAATTTACCCAAAGGTGGCCGAGGGCAACAAGGGCTGCCCTGTGAGATAACATTTTTAATTGTACAAATGCCATTCTTGATGTCATAATCCCGAGGTTAATGCAGTTGCAGGTCCTGAACAGATGTGGTGTAGGCTGCTCTGTCATACAGAGAGATGGCCACTCAGGCAGTGAAAATGGCCACGGTTCAGAAAGAAGTTTAGCTACTGCCCTGAGTGTTCTCCTGTACTTTCCCTATGAACTTTTGCATTGTTTTAAATGTCTTTGCTCATATGTAAAGTAAACAAAAATGTTGTTCATACAATGTGTTACCAAGAACCAACAGTCAAGTATAGCCACTGTCTAATGGCACAAATCATAGACAGGGCAAGCTGATCCATGAATGAATGAAAGGAAAAGGGGAAGAGTCCAGAAAACAGCTGGATCACACCATGCTAAGTCTTACACCTTGTTGTATTTTAGCACAGCTGATTAATAAGAAATAAGTTTCAAAAGGAGAACCCTGACTTCCTCTTTAAATTCAAATACACCTGCTAGATTGTAGCAGAGACCACATTTTGCACTTTTTGGGAAGACTTTTTGATGGATTTCTGGATGAAGTACTCTCGTCGTCCCTAAAAAAACAAACCCAAACATTTCTTAAAAGAAACATTACACTATACAGTCCAAAGAGAAAAGTTTTTCTCACTTTTAACCAGGGCAAATAGTTTGCTCCATGTGCTAAGCTACTGCCTATGCCACCAGTTCCCAAGCAGAATCATTGTTGATACAACACAAGATTATGAAGGTTGCAGATCAGTTAAATAAAGGAACTGAATATGGACAAATTTTATGTGGGACTAGCTTGAATATTTCTGCACAGCACTTCAAATATCTGCAGCCTGGTACAGGGTAGTTCAGAGACATTCATTCACTTTGGGGTGGGAATGGGCAAAAAGCAGCAGAGGAGGACACTCTCTAATAAAGGGCAACCCCTTTTTGTGTGTCAGAATTTGGGTTGTATGCCACTAGGAGGTGCAGCAAATTGGGTCACTGTCATATAGGCTTTAGGAAAACTAGGGAGAATCAACAACAGGCCTTATTCTTGCTTTGTATGTCATCTGTGTGCCTGCAAAAGAAGATTTGCCCCAGTCAGATGCAGCAATTGCAATTCAGTGTCTCTTGCCTTTCTTACCAGGGGTAACTCAATGCCTCATAAGATTGAAGGGCATCTTTCCAGGGATGCATGTTTCTCTGCTAATGACCACAATCTCATATCTCACATATGGTTGAGGTGTTAAAAGATCATTAGAATGATGCTTTGATTATCAGAAATATGGTTCAAATTTTGGACCTCTGGGTTATGAAATCCTGTCTTGAACCATTTCAGTTCTACATACCAGCTCAACCTTATGCATCCGTAGTTCGTCAGTGAGGTACTAATGCAGTTTATTCTCGCAAGGCATTGCACAGAATACATCTCTTTATGCAAGCATGACTTCACAGTCATTAGGGCTGAAATTGCCACACAAATCGCATCCTGAACTGCTCTGCATCACTACACCTTGCACTATTTGGCAAGGAAAGCCCAGTGTTTGCAAGAGATATGTAAAAGGAGGATTATTCTTCCTGAATACTGGATAAGATAGGAATAAAGACAAAAACGATCATACAAGAAAAGGATTACTTAGTGCAGTGGAGCCAATTTACTCAAGAAGACGGATGGAATTGCAAAGGGAAGGCATTATTTCAAATAGGATTTGGGGGAAGGCTAACAGGTGCTGGGGAGCACTCAGGTCAGATGAAGACATCTGCTAGAGATGTCAAGAGCACAAAGGTAACTCTGTGTCTGGGAGTAGAGGGTAGGATAAAAATGACAACTGAACAGGAAATGTGGAAGACTGGGACTGCAGAGGTACATCCCAGCAAAGAAACAGGGTGTCAGATGGCAGAGTAAAATACAAACAGACACACAAAAACTGTGAATGCAGACACTTGTGAGGAGTCTGGGAAAAAAAAAAGAAATTAAAAAGTAAAAAAGAAAGAAACAGGTGCACTAGAAGGCTGGATGTCTGGCACAGAAGGATGATGATAACCTAAAAGCATTTCTGAAATGTGACAGGGTGGTAATATTAAGGCAGAATATCCTTCCATCAGTCTTTATAAGTGAATTATATGTCCTTTGAGATGCTTTCAAGCTCTTATACACACTATAGACTTGACTCTAAATGCAAGCTGACCTATTGGCTACATTGCATAGGAGATCTGATAGGATGTTTTCAATGACCCTGTGACTAAAATATAGAAATGAACCAGTACAATATAACATATGGGCAGATCAGCTTGCACTGAAGCAACTTATATCAGCAGTTCTGTGAGCATTTAAGTCATTGAAAGCTGATCTTTTTCCTCTAACAAATGTGTGACTACATTTAGTCAACTTATTGTAAAAGCATTCTAAAACATATGTATTCATACATTTAAATGAGTGAAAAAAAGAGTTAAAAAATAAACTGCCAGAGCTGTTATGCAATATACTTTCATTTAGTACAAAGGCACAAAACCCTTTCAGTTAACTGCATGTTTGATCATCAATGTCCTGTCTCTTGCAAGCAAATGCTCCCACATAAGAAATTCAAATAAGGCACTTCTGAGTATAGAAGCTTTCAGGTACTTTCAGTTTACTCATTTAGGTTATTCCATATGTTGGAGTTCATCTTTCTCACAACAAGACTTAAAAATAACCTGTGTGATGGACTTTAATAAAATGCAATAAGCAGGGCAAACACTGTAAATTGAAAGTAAACACATAGGATCAGTGATAGTATCATATGATACAACAGGATTTATGAAACTGATCTCATCTCACTTGATTAATTTCAAAACCATCAATATCTAGAACATGTGCAAATTCACACTATCTATAAGAGAATTGCTTTATGATAGGTGAGCACAGCTTTGTTCCTGATTTCTGTGCAAATAAATGTTTATAAGATAAGGATCCATTTCCACTTATTCTGTGGCAAAATTGCCGTATTGGTACAGGACAAGGTGCCCCCCCAAACACTCCCAAGGTGTCCCAGACACCCTTCTCAACCTACAAGCAAGGATACCTCTTTCTGTAGGTGTTCGTTGCTCTTTCTGTTGTCCACACAGGCAAAGGAACAGTGCTTTTAACCTTGGACACTTTTTGTGATTTCTGATGCACTTAGGCTGCAAGTTTTGAGTCTGAACCACAGTGCACATCCCTCCATCTGAAATTCATGGCCAAGAACTGTCTCTTGGATGACTGCTATCAAATCAGCCATTTCTTACACGTGGCAGTCAAAAGAGGAAAGAAAGGCCTCATATTTCTGACATGTCCAGAGAATACTCTGTTGGCCTTTATGAGAACAAATGCAGCAAAGTTTATTCAGCTCTGGGAGTTGTTTCATAGATGTGACCCTAACCAGCAGTAGGCGTTTCTTCGGAACCCCAAAGTCAGTGTTTCACTTTCCGAAGTAGTGCCTAAACCACACTATCTCAAAGGTATTTCCTTAAAGCTAGCTAAGCTTTTCCACTCCATACTGACTTCTGTGGATCTGCTTTCTGGCAATTTCTCTCTTCATGCTTTGATTTCACTACTGACAGAGGCACAGATTCCTCTAATCTAATGTCAGCAGGCAGAAAGATGAATGCGTAATCCAAGCTGGCCCTCTCAGCTCCCTCTGTGGTAAGCAGAGAGGAATTGGTGTTTTCAGACAGAGCCACAGACCTTACCACAACAGCCTCATCTCAAATGCCAGGCTGGATCCACTTTCAAAAGGAACTTATAAAAGAAACAAGGTAAAAGGAAATTGTGAAATATGGTACCAGTTAGAAATTTTCCCAGTTTCTACTCAAAAACATTAAGAGGTTTTTGAATGCTTTACCTAAATCTTTAACATCATGTAAATCAGTTGGTTCCCGTGACTATACAATCTGAATACATTGTCTTCCAGCTCAAGGCTATATAAGGCTTCCCAATCCCAAACAATGAATATTAGAAATGATAAAAGCCTCTGCAGCTTAGAGCCAAGCACTGACAATGTTTGAAGTCGAACTAAAAATATAGCCCCTGTCCAGATCCCAAACACAGCAGGCAACAAATGCAGATGGTTATAGGGGATAGAGTGGCAGGGATGTACAAACAAGCAAGGCACAACATTATACACAACATTGTTTCTTTCTCATGCTGACTGCTACATCCTTTCCTCATATTTCCTGGAATTTCTTACCATTTCTTAGCCATTCTACATTCATCCTGAAAGAAGTTTTACTGAGTTCACAAATTCACACCAGACTGGGCTTGGCTGCCTTTTTCCAGGCTTGTGTCATGTAACTCATTAACTCAAATGGTTTTTCATCAGTCCTTCTTGAGTAACGCAGAGCCCATTCAGGTCTGCTATAACCCCTTACTCACACACTCTTAGCACAATGCAAAAAGCTCCCCTATGTCCAGAGTCATCAGAACAGTCACTCCCCAGTTCTTTGTGAGACAGACTTCTGCTTTGACTCTCCTTCCTCTGCAGCAGCAGTAGGAAGGAGACTTCAGTGTCCAGAGATCAGTGTTGGGAAATGCATTCTGTAACTTTGGAGCAAGTCTATCATTCTTCAACTGATCTTGTTTCTTTATATAAACTAAACCGAAGTTTGTTTAACCTCTTATTCACAAACCTCTAGTGGTAGATTTCCATAGCCTCTAGTCTACTTTAGCATTTAGTCTCCCTTTATGCCAGAAAGGCTTTTGGCCAAAATAATTTCCACTCTAGTTTAACAAAATTATTGAAATTATTTATTTTCCCAATGGACCTGAAAATAAGATTAATTTCCTCCTTTTGGAGGTTAAATTTAAATGCTATAATCACTCTCCCCTCTTCCACTGCATCTTCTCATGTTATGCTGAGAATCAGCAATTCGTTGTAGCAAGTAAAAACTGTCACATGTATGAAAGGCAGAAGGACCATTTGACATTTAAAGAAGCCCCATGTGTGGTTTTTGTGCTGTGGAATCTTTTGAGGAGCTGTTGCAAGTGTCTCTGTATTAACCTGGTCATTGTGTGGGTGCCTTGACTTTCAGCTGAGAACAGCTTTTGTTTGCTCATGGTAGGATATAGTTTGTCTAAATATTAAGACTATATTAACATATAGTCAGCTAGCCTAAGCATTTTGCTTGGGCTACCCCTGAATGAAGGAGGGAAGAATCCCCGGAGAGAGAAAATAATCCTTATTTCAGATCATTCCTCTTGAGTGGGATGAATCCATCAACCCTGACCACAGAGAAACCTTAAAGGATGAGTTTAATTTGGAGTAAGAGAGACTTTAAGCCTAGAAATCAACTCTGGGATCACAAATTGTGCTTTGACATTTTTATTTCAGAAAAAAAAAATGTGGTTTTCAAGTGCAGATTTTTAGGAGACACAATAAGAAAGTTTTTACCACTTTTCAATCCATGTCCTATGTGGTGTTGTAGGACATCAGCAATATGGCCTGATCTACCTATGTTGGGGCCCCATCCTGTTTAAGCACTGTTTTTGCACAATTTTGCAAGCAATACATGAGTCCTGTAGCACTTGTGGGAATTCACATGGCCTGTATGGATGCAAGGAATGTGGCACATTAAGTTACACAAAAATCTTAGACAAAAACTCAGGCTTAAAAAGCCAGAAAATAAACCTTTCAATTGGCTCTCGCCTGGTGAAGACTAAGGTTAGAAAATGTTTGGCTGTACTGCTACATGACTTGCTTCTTATAGCCTACCAAAAAAAAATTAAAAAAAAAAAAAAAGGAAAGCAACTCAGCTCTCTCCAAGCCCAAGAGGATAGTGGTGGTGAGGATATTTTCCCTGCTGTTATTCAGATACACTTCCTGGCACTGTACCCTGCAATTTAATTTAGTGTGAAACTGTGCCTTAAAGCATCAGCCTATCTCTGAATAAAGACTAGGGGATATGGTTTTGTAGCAGCACTGAGAGTTTCTTTCTTTCTTTTCTTTTTTTTTTTTCCTTTCTTTTTTTCTTCTTAGTACTGAATGCAGAGAGAGGAAAAGGCAGGCAGATGCATGTCATAAATAAACCCAGGGTGAACAAAGAACAGATGTCCCGAGGAACTTGCTGTCTCAGTATTTGGAGCACAAAGAAATGAAGTAAGCACAGCCCTTCATAGAGGAAGTCCTTCACTTCCTCAAGAAGTTCGAACATGTCGAGAAAGCAAAACAATTTCACAAGGCCAGAGTATACAGACTTCTAATCCCATGAAGGTAGTATATGTCCTGCCACAAATTCAGAGTCAACAGAGCTTTCCTTTAACACAGGTACAGTATAGTTAAACCATGGGCCTAATACCAGTAAGGTTGTTATCACTTTGGAATTCTATTAGAAAGTGTCAGGAGTTTTTTGTAAGATTAAAGCAAAGATTAGAAAAAAAATATCTTGGTTGCTCCTTTTTTCTCCCCTAGCTAATTCAATGTGTTATAACAAAGGTGGATCTTATTCTCCGGACCTGGGCAACAACACACAGAGGACCCATAAGTATTTCTGACCACTGTCTGCTTCGAAACTCTGATTCATGGTTATTCAAATAGTGTAAAAAAACTGTGAAACAGAATGAAAAAATACACAGAACTCATCATACATCACTAAGAAAGGTTGTAAGATATGCTCTATTTACTCTGCATTAAATGTAATGGTTTTATTTCCCTTTCAGCAAATCCCCTGGAAACAGAGCTGTGAGTGAATGCAGAATTACAGATGTGGAGCAAAGGCAGACACCTCTGTGCTCCCGGGGCTGCTGCTGCCCAGCACAGGGGCTGTAGGCTGGCGGCAGCAGCGGGGCCATGAGGAGACAACAGCTGGGGAGGCAGGAAGCTGCAGGGACCAAACTGCTCCAAGCAGCACAGCTCCCGCCACAAATATTTACTGATAAGTGCTGCTGGAGTGATGATGGTCTGGAAACATAGGCAAGGAAGGATCTGGAAGGAGATGTAATATCTTTTACTAGGCCTAGCCACTGGAGAAAAAAAATAAAGATAAGATTTCATGACTTAAAGCTGAGCCATTATATCTGGAAGTTGCCTATTTTGTCAGAGGTATCAGAGTCTGAATAAAAGACATTGCCTCTCCCTGCAGCTGTCATTTCATAAGTTTTTCCAGATCAGTGTTTTTTGCTATTACATTTTTAACCCAGCCTTCCAGAAAGCTGATGGAAAAATAAAAATTAAGAAGCCACCAATCACAAGTTGGAGGGAAATGTAAATAAATAAACAGACTGAAAAGTTGTTATAAGCCTAAGAGCCACATGGTCCTTGCCAGTTGCAGTTTTCGGACTCAAGCATACACCTGTTTTGACAGCTCTCAGTCTTGGCATGTGCTGAGGAAAAGAAAAAGGAGGGAGGTGGTAGCTGAAGTTCCCTGCTTGCCTGTCGTGGTGTCACGGCAATTGACAGACTGGAATGCAGACAGAGTTGAATGCCACTTCCAGCTGGGGTGGAAGATGGTCAGGAAGAACAGTAAGGACATAGGATGTCCAGTGCACAGCAGAGCCATGACTCCTTGAGGTGGGAGTCTGGCCCCAGTTCTTCAGGCAGCATCTCTCCTTGCACCATATGTAGGGGCTATGTTCTTCACTAGACTGTCACTCATGCTTGTCAACCACATCCCACTTTTGATTTTTTTCTTGTCTTGAGTTCTCTCTGCATTTCTTTGTGTGCTCCTCTGCACCTCTCTGTCCCAATGCACTGCCAGAAGCCCCTGCCTAGCTCCACTCTTGCCCCTCTCTCTCTTCCTCAGCACATCCACCCCAGAGCCTTGTTAGCTCCTGCTCCAGCTCTGGACAAGAGGCTTTGGGCCCATCCTGAGCTCCTATTCCCCCCCAGCATGGCAGCAACCATGCTCAACCTCCCTGTGCATCACCAGCTGTGGGGAGAGGCAGCAACCAGCAAAGGGAGACCTGTTGACTGGGACATACTAGACCACAGACACCTACTTCCCATGAAACATCTTTTTTCCACACAGCCCAGATTTTCTCACAGACAAAGGGTCTCTCTGACATCACCATGAGCAGGGAGGAGTGTGCTGCAGTGGGAAGCAGAAGTGGGGGATCACATGGGCCAATTCACTTCTCTGAATGCAGGAGCAATGCAAGAGGCAGGAACATGCCTCAGTTTCGCAAAGTGCTCAAGGAGAAACTCAAAGCATTCTGAAAAATCACATCTATAACTATGTGACTCTGTCTTTCCTTTATTCAAGTCTCTATATCATCTTTTTCCTACATACACATTTTCTTACATGCTGTCACAGCTGAAACAATAGTATTTGCCCTACAAATGCCATGGAAAAAAGCTACAAATACTATTTTTTCTTAGAGCATGTTTTTGTTTCTTCTGGTAGAATTTAAATATTTTTCTCCAGTTAGATTTCAAAGGGTTAACTTACTATGATATGTAAAAAAAAACAAAATAAAAGCTTACAGCTCCTGAGATAGTATCAGCCCATCAAACATAGGTAAGAATATGAGAGGGAAAGAGAAGGGAACAGATATTATATATGTAAGGAAAATTAAAACTCAGGATGTTGGGCGTGGGGAGAATGTGCTTTGAAGTACAAAAGTTCCATTGTTAACGTGGGACAAAACCTCCCCAGTATGGGATAGAGATAAAAAGGAGGGAGTTTCTAACAGATCAAGGTCAACCAAGATATATGAATAACATAAATGCTATTAATCTCGTACAGCATGAATCAGAGAATTGCAGCGGGGTATAGCTGTGTGGCGGAGTTCATAGCATGAGTGTTTTATGCCACTTTGTATTAGATAATGAGCGTATTCATTACAGACTCCTACACATCATCCAAACTGGCAGAGAAGGAGCTTTAAGGAGCTCAAAAGAACAAATCAAAGAGCTGGATCTAAAGCTTGGAAAGGTAATAGGGATGTTCGAATGCTGCCCCAAGTTTAGGTATTTTCAGGCATTCATACAATCTGACTCTGCAGGAAATAGCGTGAGAAAGAAGCTGTTGCTTGGACAGCTTACTGCTTATTATTTATTGCACTGCCTCTGTCATAACAGCTGATTTTACCAATTAAAGAAAAAACAAACAAGCAAAAAAAGAACATAGAGCAGTGCAGGAAAACACTACATCAGAAAAAGTCTTCCTTGCCTTTTTTTTTTTTTCCTCATGGCTACAAATTCAGAGACACAAAGAGAATCAATTTTCATCTTGGAGGGCTTAATCTAAACATCGTTGGGAAGCAAGGGACTGAACCATACTGGAGTCAAAAAGTACATAACCAGATGTAATTCTGATTTCACATGTTGCATTTCCACACATTTTAGTCCCCTGGAATTTCAGAGACACATGTGTTCCACAGGAGAAGCTTAAAGAATAATTTATCTTGGGAAGGAAGGAAATGAAAATGTATACACGCGTGTATATAATTTTGACAACAATCTGCAACCAGATTGTTTGCAGTGGTTTGTATTTCCATTTATTTATTCCAAACAAACATTTGAACTCAACGGCATGGATCTATGTGGCATGTTTTCCCTGATTGTTATGCTTTCAGATTTTTGAAATAAAGCTGAAATACAGTTGGGACCAAATTAAAATTCCAAAACCGACTAATTCTTTCTCCCTGAGGTTAGCAGGGTTTTCTCAGCATGAACCTAGACTTGCATTCAATTCTACATTTTGGTGCCATGTAATCAATGGAAAAGGGCAAGCCCCGTAATGGGGCCAGCTCTCCACAATGAGCACATCCAAACTTAAAAAATGAGATTTTCAAAGAGGGGCTGGTTGTTTGTACGCAGTAGCATCTAGAGGCTGCACTGCATTTGGAGTTCTTCTGCAGCACTCTATATATGCATACATATACATACATATACACATACATGCTCTGTGTTTGTACATGTGCACTACCCATGCATACACATATGTGCACTGCACATAAATATTCATACAATACAAACTGCTTCTCTACCTGATCCTTAGGATATACATTGTTTGAGCGTAGTGAAGGGAAGCTAGAGCAGGGGAGATGGGGAAGAGAAAGAGAAGAAAGGGCTGGAATGGCTCAAGGTAAACTGCCCCTCAGGAAACATCTGAAGACTGCTCAAAGGCAATACCAGTACTGTGATCCAGCTAATTTACAAAATGGGCTTAAGCAGGACAAGAAGAATACCAGAAGATCAAAGGATAAGCAGCAGATGGGTTTCAAGACTGTCAGCAGAATCATCATTTTGTGTAGGGAAAATCAGGTGAAGACAAGATTCAATCAAGATTGAGACCACCAAATTCTCCTCCTGGCTACTTATATTCAAGTAGCCAAAGGATCCTGAAAGCCTGTACTGGACAGCAGCACTGAAGCCTGAGGATCCTGCAGTCCTTCACAGCCTCTCTGGGAAGCCTGGGAGCTTCCAGAATCCCTTGCCTTGAGCACAGTCCTCTCCATGAAGAGGCACCCATCTCCCACACAGAGCTCTGCAAGCTGGTGCTTCACATCCGCTTCACTGCAGACATTACCTCTACTACTGAATATAGCAGACCTGGGCTATTAAAATGCTCTGTGTCTTGAAAGAGGTGCTTGCTGCATCCAGGGTCCTCTCTGAGCACACTTCTGGTGCCCTTTGTGCACAATTTTAGTTCAGCTGGTCAGAACATGGTGCTAATCATGCCAAGGTTGTGGGTTCAATCCCTGTATGAGCCATTCACTGTTGAGTTGGTCTCAAGGATCCTTGTGGGTCAATTTCAACACAGAATATTCAGTGATTCTGTGGATGTCTCTGGAGAAAGTGATTCAGGCTTCACCTACAAAGCTTACATAAAGAGCCCATAGTGAAAAGAGGTATCTTGCCATTGGAAGTACCTTGTCTTCTCCCTGGGCACCTTACCTGGCAGGACAGACCATCAAGAATGTGAGTTGGAGGAGGAAGAGTTAGAGGCAGAAAAAACTCTATTCTTCAGGCTCATTGTCAGAGCATAAAGCTGAGAAGAGGGAATCAGAAATATCAGACCAGCTTCCACACTTTTCGAGTCACTGCATGTCTTAGATAAGACCCATCCTCAGTCTCCTTCCATTTCCTAAAAATTCCTAGTTATACCAAACAGGTACCCTCAGGGAGCTGTTGCTCATACAAAGCTGGGTTGGTCTATTTCTGTAGAGGGAAGAAGCAGCATGAGAGGAGGCACAAGAAATGGCACATTCCCTGAAAATTTGAAGTGTGTCACAGCATCTTTTTTCCAGATGTGGAGAACAAAAATATGAATGCTTCACTTCTGACAGCAGCCCCACAAAGTCGGGAAGGCAGCAGGGGACAGTTGAAAACGTTTGCTCCTGCCCCACCATACAGACACTCAGCCAAGGCACAATAACAGACAAAAAAATGGTAATATTCCGTTGCATAGTTACAGAGTTGTGAATGTAAAATTTGGGGGGTTTCAGTGTAATTTCTACATTCCATTTATTTGGATTTGTTAGACCAAAAAACATCTCTCTCAGCGGCTTTTACCTCATAGTTAAATATAGTGGTGAAGCAGTTAACATAGTTTTATGCATCACCGTGTTGGCATGGGGTTTTCATCTTTTATTGGCACCATTTTATCCCCGGAGACAATAGGAGATTGTTCTCGCTGTGTGTAAAAAGCTCTTGTTCTGGCAAGTAGGGTTTTCCCAGTCAACAAGTTTGGAATCCTTGGTAAGGGAGAAATAGGCCATGTTGGGACTGGCCTGCTCAGCACCTCCTCACTGCAGCAATCACTGTGCCATTCACTGCTCACAGGGCTGCTGCAGCTCAGAGCCCCCGCCTGCAGCCCAAAGAGGTAAAGGATGGAGCACCAAACCCACAGCCCTCTGCTGTACTCTTATTACAAAGATGGGACAAAAGTCTAGATCGATCTTCTCTAGGGATAGAGAAGACCTCTACGCCATAACTGCTAGAAACTATGGGGCTAGAAGAAAATATGTCTGCTTAGAAGCCTTTTTCTTTCCTAAAACCTACAAAATCCGTGTGAAAAAACGGTTCTGATTCCCTGATTTGGATGCTTTTGTGTACTCCTAAAAGACGTACAGGATTTTCTTTTCCACTCATCCCTTCCTGGTTTCATAAATAGTGCAATACACAATTAGAGCAGTCAGAGGCATTAGAAATAAGAAGGTATTTACATCAGAGATGTACATACGAGATTATGTGAGACTGGTAAAGTTTTATCTCCATCTTTAAATAAATATTATGCTTTATCCACACCCAAAGTCTTGAAAGAAAGCTGTTTTAGTGTAAACAATTAACTTCCTGGCCAATCGTTCAATTTTTTTGATGACTTGCTGCTGAGAAATTCAGATTCTCTCCTGTAGACTACACCTTACAAATTTTGATCAGTCAGATAGTCCACCCCCAAATCACCCAGACATTGCAGTTTATTTGCAGTCATACCACAACATTAGGCAGGCCTGGTATTTCACTTGTTCTTATTTGCAGAGGCTATAAAGCGATTTAGTTGCTACCAGGTTTGACAGCAATTAGGAACACAGGCATGAGCAATGGCAGCCTCTGCTGTATATTTCATGAGTGCCCACAGCTCAACCCTTCTGCAAAACATGCCTCAGATCTCAGATTACACTGGAAAATAAAGTCGCTAGTAGTTAGAGCTGCAGTCAGATTTCAAAATGTTTACTGAGCATAAGGCAGTGCAAAAGTGATTACAAACCAAACCCCTGGGCTCTGCAATGATAGGAACCACCCAGAAGGTCAGAGCTGAACTGAGATCCTACAGCCATGACTATTTTCCAGATGAACTGAAATTCATCATCTTGCAGCAGACAGAAAATGCAAAGTTATCTCCTTGCCCCGCAGGGATCAACCTGCAGCTGCACTTCCCTTGCTGCCTTTTCTCTGCGAGGCCCAGCAAGCTGCAGATGTGTCAATAAATTCCTTGGGTTTTTTGATTTTACTTAAGTCTGGAAAATAAACCACTGAAAGAAATTAAAAGGCATTTTTCCAAAGCAGAATGAGACTTAAAAAGCTGTATCCTTAATGACACTAAAACAAACCAAACTGTTTTGGGGGCACATGAAATTCTCAAGCAGCTGACCTTCAGCATTATCTGCAAAATGAAGGCAGTAGTGCTTTTATTCAGCAGCTATCACGCTGGATTTGGGAGATACTGGTTCAGGATGTGGAATCCTTAGCAGCCATCTCATGGGAGAGGATCCTGCCTGCCCTGACAAAGCAGCCCTGTTCTGCCAAGCTCTGCTCCTGGAGCTGTTCCACTCCTTTGTATAAAGTAATTACTTAAATATACATTGAACAAAGAGAGAAGGAAATTACTTTAAAGCCTATCAGTTAGGGCACTCTGCTGGGAAGTAAAGCAAACCAGTAAATAATTCATTAATGATGCTGCTACTTCAGAGACCTAATAAATTTTTATTGGGTAAGAAAAAAGCCATCATCGGGTACTGGGAAAATAGCCCCCAGACATCTTGTCACTTGGGGGTGCTGTTTTGGCATGGCATAACTGTCATGTTTTGAATGGATATGGATTAAAAAATCCCCTGCAGGTAAAATGAGTTGCAGATTCCCCTGGCAGGTGTTTTAGTGACACAATTTTTGAACAAAATAGGAGGTGGAGTTTGTTTCAGAGCCTTGAAAAGGCTCATATCTTAAAAGAAGAGAATTGTAACTAAGGCTTTTACGGAGCTCAAGTCAGACCACATCTTTAATAAATTAAATAAACTACAGAGTTCCTGAACTAATTGTTTTAAATGCATCCTCCCTGCTTTTTTTGGAGGCTCTGGACTCCAGGCAGGATACCTCCAGGTCCCACCAATGTCTACAATGTTCACAGCTCCTTTGCTCTCTGGCACTGCAGCCCAGGAAGAGGTGGAGACAGACGGATGATCTGAGAGCAACTTAAACACCACAAAAATTAATAATAAGCTCCTACATTTCCTGAGATATAAGAAAGGAAGACCACCAAGATGCTCAACAGTGCCACATCATACTCCCCAAGTCTTCCTGAAGCAGGAACTGACAAATGCAGCTTAATGAATCAAATGTCATCAGAAGAAATGACCATGTCTGTCACGGAACTTTATGCGCACAATATTTTCAGCTTCAAAGCACAGCAAAGAAAAGGAGGATAGCTAACTCCAAAGGTAAGCTAATGCAACACAATGCACGTTGTTGGAGGATTTTAGACACTCCTGCTGTAGAAGTGATGACATGGTGCCCTGAGGAATGATGACATGCCACCTCTTTCCTGGCCATGGAGAAGTCTCCCTCTGATTCCAGAGCCTGAAAACCTTGCCATCTGTTCTCACTTGAGAAAAATTCTCATTTTTCCATTGGTATTAATTCGTTTTCAAACAGGAGAGGCTTAACATGCAGGCTGTGCAATAGTGTATGATACAGTTAATTTCTCTCACCATCTAATGTTAACAACATATGGAGAATGGCCTGAGCTGCCAAGGACATAAATCTATTCTTGCCTCCTGGTTTGTTCACTGAATCTCAATTTTTATTACTGCACATTCCTCCACAGGACTTCACCAAAACACCTGGTGGGGACCTTCTAGAGGAAAGAATTTCACTCTTCTGAAAGAAAAGAGCCCATCCCCAGTAACAGCCCAACACCCACCAGTCTCCTTTCCCTCGATTCTGGATTTCCATTTCCATTGATAAAGCACATTCCATTACCAAAAACTGATTCATGTTTACAGTGTTATATAGATATCTAGAATGTTTCTTTAACGTTGTTTGATTTGTGGGTGACTTCAGAGCTCCTGATGGCATGGGGCATTAGTATCAGCCGGAGCAAAACCAGTGGCAGGCAGGTATTGTGCCAGCTTCCAAACCATTTTTCCAGCTGACCTCACTCCTGACATGCCAGATGGCTGCTGTTCCCTTCCCATGCCAAACTATGCAGTGGTTTTTGAGATGCATACGAATAAACTA
Organism: Argya squamiceps; assembly: GCA_037834095.1. Taxonomy (NCBI): domain Eukaryota; kingdom Metazoa; phylum Chordata; class Aves; order Passeriformes; family Leiothrichidae; genus Argya; species Argya squamiceps. Next base: position 68,162,177 of record JBBMKD010000001.1, on the reverse strand, counting down.
TCCAACATGCTGAATAAACCAATGTTTGAATTCAAGTTCCAGGATGAAGATATTTACACAAACCTTGAACTCTGTTGCAGCCAAATTTGGGCATTTCAAGGACACTGGATATCACTCTTGTAGCTTTTATTACTTACTGTGGAGAAATAGCAGATGAAATACTGGAGATGCAGATGGGCTTACAGAGAAGCTCACTGGAAAACCATGGAAAAAGGAGCAATGCTGCAGACTTGAAATGGGCATTTTCACTTTCCAAGTACAACTTCAAGACAAACGTGGATGGTTTTGTCCTTCTCCTTGCATACAGCATTAAATGTTGCATTCTTAGGTACGTAAACATGAAAGATGTACTCTGCTTGCAATCAACCTATGCGTCTGGTCTCTCACAAAGCCTGTATGTGAACAGTAAAATGGAACCAAATCCAAGATGTGAAACCCACATCTGCCTCAGGTGAAACCAGATGTTAATTGAGGCCTCCTTATTCTCCTCTTTATGTATCCCGTCTCTTTACAACATATGTAATGTACATATTTCATCTTCATTCTAGCAGTATGAATATCTTTCAAGTCTATCAGAGATGGAAGACTAAGCTGTCATAAGTACAGCCCATGAACCCCTTTCTGTTTAAGCAAAATTTAAATATTTAAAGTGAACTGGTGGCATTTTCTTCAAAAAGTCTTTGCTAACTGTCTGAGAAACAAATCTGACCAGAATTGTCTGTGGAAGTTAACTTAGCAATATTTTCATAAAAAAATACCTGGCCTCATAACCTTGAGCAATAATCCTTTTTTTTTCAGTATCTACTGGAATATCATATGATGAACTGGATTATTCATTATAAAATCCTGCCCTATTGTCTCGCATACCGTGAACTCATATAGATTTCAAAGAATGTGCAAAGTTACAGCTTCCCTTTTTCAATCACTCATTAATTATTTCACTTTGGATTTCAGGCTTCTCCTCCAGTTCTTGTTCTTAACCCCATTTTCAGGAATACAGTATGCCTCAATAATATCAGCATGAAAAAGGCATTATTTCAAGGAACTGTCTTTTCTTCTAATGGATAAATTAATCCAGAGTTTGTGTTTGGAGAAAAAACCCCAAACCTGAGAGTAGCAGGTAGAAGAGGAGGAAGCAGGGCATGTTATGCCCCATCCAGACCACCACTGGGATCTCTCCTTGCAACGCATGACACACCAGATCCCAGGCCACAGCTTTTTTGGTGCTTGGACACACCTCACCTTTCACAAGCAGTGAAAGAAAGGACGCTGTACAGTGCAAACGCGATTTTATCACTATGTCAACAACAGCGTGGGCCCCAGCATTCAGCAAGAGATGTTTGCATTGGACCTGAGAAGTTTCTCATCAGCCGGAGCAGACAGCACACATCACCAGTTTCACCAAAAGGCCCCTGTTTGTTTTGGTGTAGATACAGCAAGGTGCCGAAACACCGTGTCCAGCTGCTGTATTTCTCAGCTGGAGAGTCCTGCTGCCTCAGTTAGGCCCCATGGAGAGGGGACGGGGAGGAGGGGGGTGCTGTGGAGCAGAGAGCACGAGGAGCTGCCTCCCATCCACACTGTTTGCCAATGTGGAAAGGAGTATCACAAATAGGTCACTCATTAAAACTTTATATGGCTGAATTCAGGAAGCCTCCTCTCACTGGAACAATGGCAAAAAGAAAAAAAAACCAACAAAACAAATTTTTAATGAGCCTTCTGGGTGGGCATAACCACCATAATGAAGACAAAGCTCAGGTGAAGCGTTACCTCCCAGATACACATCCAACCCCTCAGAGAGCAACTGATTATCCCTTGTACTTGTGCCAACAGCTCTAGCATCCTTTCCATATCTCATTACAGAAAACCAAAGGAGGAAAAATACGACTAAAATATTACAGAAGTCACATTTTCTGTGTTTGGTCCTTAACCAAAAACAGTGATTGAGATTTATAAAAAATCAGAGAACACCTCAGAGAAAACAAAGAAAAGCATCTCTTCTAAACTCTCCCACTCTTCAAGAGCAAGGGAACACTTACAAATGCAAAGTGAAGATTATGTGCTAACATTGGCAGGATTTGAGGCCTTACAGTTTGCGAAACTACCCAAAGGGTGGTCTCCCTGCCTGAGCAGGGTGAGTGTATTTGGTAACACACCTTCCTTTCATGGCTATTTGGACCCAAGGATATTTTCAGACCTCTCTGAAATGTCCTTCCTTTGTGTGGAAACTGCCCTGCCAGAAGATGGGACATGGAGTGGAGGTGGGAGCAGGTAGGTACTCCTATGTCACACAGAATGAAAATTCAATATTAATGTGCCCCTTCTGCTACCTGCCTGGAAGTCACACAGTCACAACATTTTAACTTGTATAGTGGTGGTGAGGGTAAGTTTGAGCTTACAAGTGGTGTTAGATTCTCCTGTTCCCCATTTTGGATCACTTCTCATTTCATGTAACAGATTAAAACATTCAGGCTTAACCTTCCAAATCATAAGAAAATCTTGCTTGTTTTGGAGCAACTGACTCATTTTCCAAGAGCTGACAGAAGGAGTCTCCACTACTTCTTAAACAATATGGAGGTTTTTCTCAGGCTTTACCTGACTGAGCTTGCAGCAAAGTAAATTTGTGGTGTCATGAAAATAAATTTTAAGGTTATGCCCACATTGCTCAATGCAGGAGTCACGGATTGAAAGCAAGCACTGAAGCTTCAGTCTTCTGCACAGAGCAGTTGCTAGGTCTCTGGTGCAATTTTGGATTGCTCTGAGTAAGTTCTCTCCCCATTGACTGGACTTGGATGCTTCAAGGCATGAAATTATTCAGGCATGAAATTATTCTCAAGGAGGCTCCCAACAGGCAGTATGACTAAGACTGCACCAGGTTTGACTCTCTTTCCTCTTCTACTGTCTCAGTCCTCCAAACACTATCTCAGAAGTCCTAGGACAATTGAGCATTATATATATGTATATGCAGCACAGACGCATTCAGTCTGCTGCAGGTCTGCTGTATCTGCACAAATGCAAACTGTTCTGCACCACTGCCCTGGGTGTCAAGGATCTCTTTCTGCAGCTACACTGCACTCAGGCTGCCTCTGCACATCACTTTAATCCATGTCAGTGCAAGTCCCTAAGCCCCATCTGGAAAGTGTTGCCTGGTGGCTGAGCAGCACTCCTGCAGTAGGATTGTTCTTCTTTGTGCCAAGTGTCTAGGTAAAACTCAGAACTGGGGGAGCTCTCACTGTTACAGAGGAAAGATTCAAGTATCAAATGGAGTTGTAGGCCTCAGAGCACTTGGGTGACCCCTCAATATCTCAAAATTACTCAAGTAGCAAATAATCCCAAAATAAAACTAGAAAGACTGTTCATAAACTAAGTAAATGAGCTGGGAACATGAAAATTTTGACGAGCAGCTTGCTGTATGGCACTCTTAACACACCTTGCCAGCTCTATCATGGAAACATACAGCCCTCACAAGCCATACCAAAAGTAGCCTGGCCATGGAAACTGGTTTCTCTGGTCTTTGCAAAGAACTCAGCCACTTTAATCACAACAAATACACAAATACTGGGGGAAGGAGTCACACAGCTCAATGGTATATTTTGTGAAAAAATTTTGACATCTGTATACTTGTTTCATTATGTCCTGACAATTCTTGGATCAGAAGGGAGCAAACAGCTGATCCTTATTTGCTTATGAAACAAAGTCTGTAGGAAAACAGGATTTCACAAAGCCCAAACCATTCCATTTGAAACACCACAGAGTGAAACCCATTGCCAAATACAAGGCAGGATCCGGGAGGAACCCAGGGGACTGGCAGCTCTGGAAGTTGTGGTATCCTCAGCCACGGGACAGATGTTCCCGAAGGGCAGGAACACTGGAAACTGTGGAAAATTGCACAACTGAATTTCACAGAAAGAAAAGTGATTTTCCTATAATTGAGGAACTCTTCAGCAAGTTCCAGTGAGAGAGACCAAAAGCTATTGTTTTCTGAGGCACATTTTTTGAAAGGTACATTTTTGGATAGGTACTGAAAGGTGCAGTTTACAGTCTCAATATTTTAAATGCTGAGTCCATTGACTCCAGTTTGGACATATGGCTTTGGATGGAAAGAAGCAACATTTGAAATTGCATTTCTTGATCTGGCAACAGAGTAATCCCTAGTAACTAGCTCAGACTAGATGGCAAATGAATGCAAACTTTCAGGCAAATGAAATTAGATTACATGAATCCTATGGCAAGTGATCCAGGCCCTTAAATCTACAGTTAGTCAGAAACAGGAATCATGGGAGAATACCAAGATGCCATGTATTGAGGAAAAGGCCTCACGAGGGAGATAATTTCAGGAACAATTAAGAGTATTCACAGCATCCAGTGCCCTGAGTGCTACAATGCTTAAACAAACAGGCAGGAAATAGTGGGAGACCCACAATCCTTTTTTCAGTGTTTGAAATGTGAGCAATTCATTAGAGTTTGGACAGTCACTCCAAATGCCTTCTGCCCTTTGTCACTTGACAGCAGAGGAGTTTTCAGGGCTGCTCAATAACCCAGAGACCTGGGTTACATTTCTCCTCATGGCAGGGTTCCCCTGTCAAGAGAGAGCTCAGAGCTCCAGGGTGTGGTGAAGGAGGCACTGAGCACATCCCTCATCAAGACTTGGTCAGTGATGACAACACATGAGGATAATCAAGCACTGGGACAAGTCACCCACAGTGTGTAGAAAATCGTTGTGCCCTGGGGTTTTAAAGATCCATCTGACAAAGTCTTAAGCAATGTAATCTGAATTCAGCACCAGCCCTGCTTTGAACAGGAGCTCACACCAGATTACTTCTTGTAGTCCCCTCTAACCTGAATGACTGATTGCGCAGTGAGTGTGGAAATTACTGGTCCAAAGGAAAGCACTTCAACACTGTAAATTAGCTATAGCACTCAGATAGGAGTTGAGATTCTTGAGAAAGGTGACTTATTTATGCTAAATGTAGAAATAACCCTGGAAGAATGAATTCAGGACAACCTACTGTATGACCAAACAATATACCTAAATCTGGCTTCATAGAGGAACTTAAATGTAATACACATCAGTCTGATACTCATTTCTCACTATCACTAAAAAATAACTGGTTAATATGGATGGTCAAGATTAGCTGAAGAGTGTGATGCTCATGCCCAACCTGGCCCCAAAAGGAAGTCCTTCAGCTTCATCAAATCTGTTCTACTTGCATTACAACCAGCCACATCAAATCCAAGCTGGCTCCACATCTAAATTTCTGCACCACAATTCCCAGTAGTACTGATGATACTAGTCACAGTCTAGGAAATTAAAGATAGCTCTGGATGCAGCTAGATCAGTTACAAAGGACGTATTAGCTCAGGATCAGGGTGGCTGTGGTAACTTTTCCAGACTCAGACCTAAATCCAAGTTCTTAGCATGGTTGCTGTGACTTAACAGATCCAAGCACAGACTTGGGTACCAAACAAGACCAGGGCAGGAGTCAGTCTGCAGGATTCACCATGAAGATAAGCTGCCTCTGGAGAGCTGAGAGTTAATAGTATGGTATCTACCACTTGAAGTGTAAAACAACTCTGTACTAATTGGGAGTACAAATAATACTAGACTAAATTCTATGCATTTCACAAGCCCTAAATCTGGATTAAATCACACACGTGATTTGTAACATGAGCTGTTTAATCACTTTTGTAACACAGATGCTCTGTAACTAGAAGCTCTCAAAAAGATGGGGAGTGGGACTCAGCTAAACACTTGCATAAGCATGAACAGAGGCAACAAAAAAAGAACAAGAAAAAATCCTAGGAAATAAGTATGTAAAAATCATTGTTACCACTACAATTAACAATTTAGGGCTGAGATGCAGAAATAATAAACTGCTGAAGCCTGCTGAAACTTCTAAAGCAAAACAAAAGCAAACTTCACTAGATTTTTTATTTAAAAAAAACCCACACACTATCTTCTCTTGATAACTTAAATGTATACTGCCCACACATAAAATAGGTCACTTTATAAGCAGGGACCACAGACAGAGATCAAATTCTATATATAGCACTTATATAGCCCGAATGCCATGAGTAAGTCTACAAAAGCCACAGGGAAATAACAAGAAACATAAAAAATGCTGTGATAGCATTTATGAAGTTTGTTGTAAGAAATTTTAAAGGTCATCTAGTCCAACCACTGCAATAAGAAGGAACATCCTCCAACCTCGCCTTGAACATTTCCATATATGATGCATTTATCTCCTCCCCAGGTAACTTTTCCAGTGGTTCACCATCCTCATAATAAAAAAAATTCTTCCTTAGATCTAGTCTTATCTAATATTTTTCAATTTAAAACCATTACCCCTTGTCCTATCACAACAGACATTGCCAAAATTGTTATATCCCATCTTTCCTGTAGCCCCCCCTTTAGGCCCTAGAAGGCTGCAATAAGGGCTCCCCAGAGCCTTCTTTTCTCCAGGCTGAACAATCCCAATTCTCTCAGCCTTTCCTCATAGGAAAGCTGCTCCATTCATCACTCTGATCATTTTGGTGTCTCTCCTCTGGATTCACTCCAACAGATCCATGTCCTTCCTGTGCAGGGCCCCCAGAGCTGGATGCAGCCCTGCAG
>JBBMKD010000001.1:68127135-68155467 GCA_037834095.1 Argya squamiceps | reverse complement strand
CACCCCCAAGTCCCTCCAGGCAGGGCTGCTCTCCATCTGTTCATTCTCCAGCTTGTGCTGACACCAAGGGTTGCCCTAACCCAGGTACAGGATCTTTTACAGTTATTTGACTTTTTGAACACAAAAAACAAATAAATAATGTGTCTTGCAACACAATCAAGTTATTAATTTTATATTACAATTAACAAAGCTGCAGCATCTTCTTGCATTATATGCCTTTAAGAGAATTGACAAAGTCAAGAATCAGGTTAATGTCTTGCATCATACATACTTGTCAGATTTAACATCTACAGCCAGCCTGAAGAATTGTACTGGCTTCATGACACTCCATTGAAGAGTCTGATCACAAAGGTAAAAAGAAAGTCCCAACAACACTTTACCCCAGACACTCCTTAGAACTAACAGCAAGTCCACAAAATTTCAAGTTAATTATTATCATAGAACAGATGCCTTCTCAAGTTATAAAATCATTAGTTTTCTTTGTAGGGAATTTTTATATCATGAATTATATGTGTGCTCACTGTGGGAAGATTCTAAATACCAATTCAACTGTAAGGGCATAATTGGAAGGACACTTTCTTCTGCTGAGTTCTTATTAAGGTCAATGATGTGCAAGGCAAGATATTGCAGAATTGAAGATACTTTTTCACAACCAGCAATGACGAAAAATAAAAAAGCTGACAGATATTTTTAACTTATTTGGGGGAGTGGAGAGAACAACACACAACGGCTTGTGCTTTATTTCTTAGGTATACCTCCTTGACCAATTTGATTCTTAAATTCTTGATAATTCATTGCTGTTGAAATTTTCAGACTAACATATCAACGATGCATGACCCTGTAAGAACAAACAAAGTGATTCAGCCTCTGAGAACTGTAACACTCACCATTTAGATGTGTTCATCCTCCATTCATATTAAATGTGAAAATCAAAGTTATAAGTAAAATAACACTGCAACATAAATAATTTAATACGGTACTTGAAATTTTTCACTCACTGAAAAATGTTATATATTAGACACAATCAGTAAGAAGGGTTATTGTTCTGGTCTATGTTCCCCATACAACTGTTGCTGTTACTGAAAAGCAAACATTTCTAGTAACCAGCAGTTTCTCTTTAAAAAGTGCATGTTTTATGACTACAATGCTACTTCCTAACCAGCCTGACTTTTTTCACCAGAGTTGTAGAGAGGTCCTGCCAAGGTCAGGAACAAGGGTTAATGAATGCACCATGTCCACCTCTGAGATTTTAAAGAGTATTCAGGGAGGGAACACACCTTTTTCAACCTTAAACTTGAGTAGGTACCACACTAAGCAAAAGGGTAAGGAAGGTGCCAGCATAATGAGATTTGTGACAAAATACAAAGTTGAAAAATACAATTTCTTTATTAATGTAAATTTCAGTGCTGAAAGAGTTGAGCCCATGACATAACCAGAGCACAATGTGTAGTAGCATTCCCCATTATTATGAAGGAAGAATTAGGCAGAGACCTGAGCCCAGTCATACATAACCTGCCGAGTCCAACACGTGATGTCAGCTTCCAGTCAGTATTCAGGAATATTTAACTCCTGAATGCATAAACTTAGTTTGATAACCACAGGATTATGCTGTCAGTGCTTCTTGCACTTAACATAGGCAAGTTTACTACAAAAAAAAACCCACCAAAAACCATCAAACAAAACAAAAAACCACCACCAAAAAAATAAAATTAAAAAAAAACCAAAAAACCCCAAAACAACCCACCAAAAAACCTCCAAAACCCAATTTCTCAGGGGAAAAATAGCAGCACTTGAGAATCCAAAGCACAGTAACACCACAATTTACTGACAATAACTATTTACAACAGAAATTCCTTTTTTTGCTTAACCACAGCATCACACTGTTCTCAAAGTAACAACTTTTAAGTTGGGTTCTGATTTACATTTCAAGTAGAAATAACTAATCAAATTAATTTGAAGATATAATTTCTATCATTCTGCATACAGAAAGTGACCCAATAGTGGTGTCTTCAGAAGTCCCTTGTTTCTAGAAGTAGCGGTAAATTTGATCCATCAAAAACAGCTTGTCATTCTCTAAAATAAAAGTCCCTATTAAAGACTTTCTATGAAAATGGCAAGAGATCATGTCTAATTAATTAATTAGAAGTCAAAGAATCAAAGAATAATTATAGAATAATATATTTTTTGGGTTGGAATGGACCTTAAAGATCATCTAATTCTAACCCCTTGACATCTGCAGGGATACCTTTTATTAGACCAGGCTGCTCAAAGTCCCACACAACCTGGATTTGAACACTTCCTGGGATAGGGCACCCACAGCTTCTCTGGGCAACCTGTTCCAGTGCCTCACTACCCTCACAGCAAAGAATTTCTTCCTAATATCTTAATGAAACATGCTCTCTTTCAGTATGAAGCTCCTATCCCCACATTCCCCCATAAAAGATACCCATCCAGCTCTCCTGTAGGGCTGTTTGATGTCAGCAATGGTCCCAAAGGTGCTCATGCTACCAGTTAAATGATGATTAGCACTGGCTTTATGCCAGCAACATTTCCAGCAGTCAGACCAGCAAACTGTGCTCAAACACCTGGACAAGATACACCTAAGACTTCAGACTCCTTTCTACAGAATCACTGCTTCCATCATCCCACTCAGGTTGTATTCTGACTCTATCAGCAATCTTTTGTATTGTTGCATTTATTTTATTCTATCCTTTTTTCTTCTTCCTATTAAATTGTATTTCTGACTTAAAGCCTGTCACTTGTTTTGCTTTCAAACCACTACATATTAAAATTACCAGGCTCAGTTAATGAATGCATCCAAGTGAAGCATGCCTCATAGTTATTTAACTCATAAACAATTTATAGCAGCAGGAGTCCACATAGCATGTGCAACTGGGCATTTGGAAGTCACAGGACTACACCACCCTAGAAAATTAAGGAGGATGGGCATCTGTGCAGCTGTGTATAATGAAGAATCAATGAAGAATTTCTCATATTACACTAAGATTTCTACACAAACACAGTGTTTCTTTGACCACAAGAAAGATTAGGAGTAAAGACTAAAAGAACAGAAGTAAAAACATGGGAATAACTGTGACCATCCCTCAGCATGAAAGAAGCAAAACATTTTAAACTTTTTTTGAATAGACACTATTCTGTTCCTAAAAAAGGAACAAGAGCTGGAGATCTCATGCTGTTTGAAATACTTTCAAGCCTCACTGCATTCCAGTTAGCTTAAGTAGAAAATATACCACAAGTGAAAATCCAAGAAAGATGACTTTATTTCATTTGAAAAGGTTTGAGGGGGAAAGGCAATTACATATCAGAAATAATAATAAAATATGGATGTATGGGGATACAAGCCATCATTGTAATAAATAAAAAAATACCCTTCAGAATTTCTAGGTACTTTATTTATTAACTGCAGCCAACATGCAGTAGAGCAGCCTTCTGCCTTATCCTTGCAGGGAGCAAAACCAATGCACAGAGAAAGGAGAAGGGATGTGGAACTGGAAAGCATATGCTAAGTAGAGAACATACAGATGGTAAAAGTATACTCAGAATTATACAGAAAAAAGATAAGGATCTATGAATGGTGGAAAAGAACAACATACACTGGAGAAACAATAGCCTGGACTCTACTGTTTCTGGACAACTGTGCACATGTTAATCATGTTTTAGCATGATTAGAAATTTTTTCTTGCTTTATTGAGAGATACTTACCTCCATCTCAGAGGTTATCTTCTCTTCAAAAGCCCAGGAAGCAATCTATTCTCATTTCATGAGATGAATGTTTTTTGCTCAGGTGAACAATGTAAGCAACCACACAGGAGGAACTAATGCAGCGTATTATGGGAAAACATTCTCGAAAAGTGGAAGAGAGATTAAAAGCTTTGTGATGTTATGATAACACATGAATAAAGCCACTTTTCCTCACCTGTTGTCATTATTCAAAGGGAGGGAAGCAGATACAGAAAGAGCAGGGTGTTGAAATCAGGTTAAAGGGTGTTGCAGGATGAGGACTGTCTCCATAGCTTAGGTGAGACAGCAAAGTGGAAGCTTGGAGACAACCTCTGCTCTGTAAGGGGACTCAAAGTGAGAGACAGATCACTTCTGAAATTTGTTAATAGAGTCCCACAGGCTACCTGAATCACATTCAAGATGCCAATCTTCCTGTGGTGTCTACATCAATAGAAGTAGATGACAAAACTAGAAAAATTTCAATGCCATCTGCTCAAATAAACCAGAATTTTCTCTCCTTACCTCCCCTCTTTAGCTGTTTTAGTCCCAAGCTTCAAAGCCTTATTTGCATTCATACAAAATCTGTTTACAGTCAACTTCACTGTGATACTGGAGCTTCTCCCCGCACACCCCCAAGACACAAAGCAAAGTTGGCCAGGTGTCTCTAAACCACAGAGCCAGCTGCTCCAAACCAAGCTCACAGGAAATAGCAAGGAAAATATGCAGCATTTGACACATCTGGAATAGATTGCAGAGTCTTTGAAAATACTGTCCCAGCTCCCTTCCTCCTGTTGCTGAGATTTCAGGCTTCCAGACTGATACATCAACTATAGAGGATTAGATAACATGTACATTTTTAACCCTGCATATTCTTTCTGACCAAATGAGATTTTTTTCCAAGGTAGTACACAAAGTACGTGTATGAAGCTTCCTAGAAAATGCATGGACCAAACAGAAGTAGTTCTACCAGAAGTTGCTACTTAATATGGGAAAATTGATATAGTTGAAAAATAGTGCTAGTTGATTTTGGTAAGTACGGAAAATGAAGAAATATTGCCGGCTTCGCATGGTTGCATTAACTCTTTAAAAGGAATATCCTCAGAGTTTGTTGCCATAAAACATGACATGAAAAAGAGCAGGGAGGATTGGTTAGTAGCTATTATGCCAAGTAATTTGTCTGTAATTCCATGTTGACACAAATACTGCAGTGTGCATTTTTCAACATGAAGTACAAAAAAACTCAAAAAGCATTAAGTCTTAATTAGCAAAACAAAGCAATGCTTTATTGTTTGCTTCTTTTCATCTGGACAATGAATGCAAAAGAACACAGAAACAAATAGAAGTTTAGAAGGAAATCCCAATAGGATATTGAACATAATACTTAACTTTCTTCTTTCCATAAAAAGCTGAGAAGTAGAGGTGCCCCTAAAGTTTTAGTCACTACCAGTTATCTCTGAAAGATTAGGAAAATGAAAATCTTTACATATGTATATTTTAAACATTCATTATAGATACAAAACTCAATACAGCACTAGCTTAACACAACATAAACCTTACTGTTTTTAATGTTAGTAATAAAAAAGCAGAACTCTAATTAAAAATAAAAATAGAGGAAACAATTTGTACTTTTTTTCCTCAAAGGTGCAACCAACAGCCAATATATTTTTGCAACTGAGATTCCAGTTGTACAAAGGTCTGAGAGATGTCTTCTCCTATTTCAAGAAGAAGCATAAATTTCACAAAATTTAAAAGAACCTACACATGCATGAACAGTAGACAGTACCCCTTAAAGAGATGATATTTATAAGAATATAATGGTATACCTTAAATGAATAAAGGGAGAGGCAAACACATTTTCTACTTTCAGAGTTTTAAAAGTTTTCCTTCATAGATTACTTCCCAAATTACCTTGCATTTAAATTAGTTTGTTCTTATGAAATTAGGCAATGTATTTATTCTAAACAAGCATTATCAAGTAGTTGTACAATTTTTTGAGAAGCAATCAATGCAGATGTTGTATTTATAGTGACCTCAAGAATGCAAACCTCCAAAATTACATCTACTACTAACTAAACCTTTAATAGCCAATTAACAAAAAAAATGTATATAGCCCTAAGATTAAACAAAATTTAGAGAATATGCTGTTACAAAATATATTTTGACGTATTTCCTAAGAAGAAATTAAAACAGTAATTTATGCAGAGTTATTTACAGGGGACTCAAAGTGTATCAGTTTTAGCACAAACCAGTATACTGGTTTGAATTCGATAAAATATTGGCGAATGTAAGTTTGTGACAAAGAACTCTGGGGTTTAGTAAACTTAAAAATGTTCTATACAATCATCAGATGAATCTAAATGATATTAAAAAAAACCTGTCTGAACTGGTTAATCTGAATCATTTAATGCAGTTTACTGTACTCAGAAGTTCAGATCACCAGGTCAGTGGTACATACAAGCTGTGAAACAAGTTACCACTCAAATCTTTCAGATACAACAAGCACAGATTAACTGAGTCTGACTGTACCTAATCTATACTTACAGATAGTTTGTTTTTACTTTAATACTATCTTTTTAACAAGCACATATACAAATGTGCTAAAACAAAAGGCAGCAATTATAAATATTTACTAGAATGACCAGAACTGGTACTTGATCACAAACTATCCTGTCATTCATTTTTGAAGCCATATTTTCATTTATTTGTCTTCTGGTTTTAGTAGCCTTCCATCTTATTAACTTGGAGGGTTACAGATCATCGGGAAGTTTCACACCAGCACAGGAAAGGAATGTCTGTTCGATGCAGTCTGGAGATAAAGAAAAGGTTGTACTTCAGTTCATCGCCGTGACTCACCAGAAGCAGCGTTGCTAAGTGACCAGCAAACCTGAACTGCAAGCAAAACAGCAGACTCCCCATCCCCCATGTCGGGATGGGAGAAAAACCCCCAAAATTTACTGTTATTTTGCTATGATTTCAAAAGAACATCTGAGAATATTTCCAACTGTAGGGATTTTATTTGCTATTTATTAAAACTAATAATCAGTGTAGAGCAGTCACTTTAGAGGAGCTTACTTGTCTATGCAAGAACAAGGACATTTAAATGTGATAGCAATTAATTTGAACTTCTTGTTTCAGTACTTAAGATGCTTCCAAAACCTAATATTCATCTCTCTAAACACCCCACAGACCTTATGAGCCACAACCTGCACATCTCAGCGGTGCTTAGAGGTAAAGAAAAAATTCAAGGCCACGGAACTCTGATAGGACAGCTCATCAACTCCAGTAAATCCTGGGTTAAACAGCATTTTGTCCCGATGCAGAATTTTAACTGAAGAAGAGCAAGGAATCTCAGACTTCATTATCCAACACTTCCACTATTCTCTTCAAACTACAGTTCTCCAATACTATTTAGTCCCAACAACTGGTTTTAAAATAGTATTTTTAAACTTTACTGTACTGAAAGATATTTTCACAGTCACATGTCTATAGATTTCAGTATTCTGAAGAGGTTACCACAACACTAAGAAAAGAAGCCATATCTAACTATTGCAAAAAGGCAATGCTGCCATGTAGTTGCCAATTTAGATTGGTTGCTAAAAGGCAATATACACCTCAGTTAATTAACTTACTGCATAATTTGGAAAAAAATTAGCACATTTAAAAGAAATATGTCACAGTTACATTAACAGATTCTTTTCATAATCAAGTGTATATTGTCTAGCACACATTCATCATTAGCTGTTTTTAAATGTTTATCACTGTCTTATATTAAAAAAACCCTTTTTTTTCAGTCACATACTCTCTGTTTTCAGGCTTTAAAAATGTGTTGCAGGTTATTCAAATTGATCCTGTAATCAATCCTGGAGAAAATTTATAAAATACTTTTTCTTTTACAGCAAACATAGCTTCTCAGGTATGTCAAAATACAGTCTTTAAGCACTTTAAGTAAAGTGCAGGGTAATGAAAATGTTGCAATACTCATTTCTAGGCTTAAATTTATCTTGTCATGTAGTTTAAATAAAAAAAAAATTGAAGGCAAATAAAGACCCCTAGTTTAAGTTACATAGTGAAGTCCAATAAATCCACTTAACGGATAAATAGTACTAAAAAAAGAGAAGTGTGGATATGTGCCAGACTGATTAGTCAGCTACCTGAAGGATACATAAAGCACATTGTTGCATACACAATAATCATACTTGTACATGACTGTCTTAATCCAGTCATGTAAAGAGAGACAATATTCAACTATTGTTTGCATGTTCAGACCCATGTCAATCAGATTTAATATGCAGGCAGATTAGTGCTCCCTAACTTGCTGACAACAGGTTGACTACTAAAGCCAGTTTTCCAGCACAAAGGACAGTATCCTGACAGCAGCAGATACTGTTTCTTAGGAAAAACAACATGTTCTTCCCAATTTTTGTTGCTGAACATTTGTTCCAGGGAAGACTGGAGGCAATGAGGATGCATTATTTGCTTTCAAGTAAGAGACTTCACACATCTCCAAGCCCATGAAGAATACATATACAATACTCATGACAGATGTTCAAAAACCATGCAACTTCTACTTCGTCAGAGAAGTTTCATTATTTATTTTTAATATTTCTTTCTTCTCCATTTTCCTGGGAAAGATAACCTCATCACTAAAAATGGCTTACCTTCAGTACAAGAAAAAAAATCTTGTTCTGTGAGCAGCTGCCATGCTTTCAGACATATTTCTGACTTTAAGATAATTAACAAAGCCTCGAAAGAACAGAAGGAGTCCTGAAAGTGTAGAAAATGCACAAAATTAAGTATATTAACATAGATGCACACTATCCCACATTATTCTTATTAACATAGTTTTTAAAATCTGGCCTACAATGTAAATTGAAGTCTTTATTTATCATTCACAAATTCAACAAGCAAATCAGCTTTCATCTTGTGATACAAGGATTCAATTTTATAAAAGGTTTTTCACTAATTTTAGTGATTTTCCATTCAAGTTTCATCTGCTAAAAAGATGAAAATACCTACAAAGAAGAAAAAAAGGTCCTGAAAAGTAAAATCTGATTTGCAAATTTTTTTCAAGTAGAATTCTCAGAATAAATTACTAGTGTGTTAGAAGAGTACCTGGTTTACAAAATGTACCTTTAACAACGTGTACAATAAATGTACTGCAAGTCAAGAGGGGAAAAAAAAAGAGACAAAGTAAGGATTGCTCTAGCAATCCTTATAATGAATGAATAAATTCATAATAATGAATTATAGCAGATTATGACTCAGGATTTAACCCAAATCATAATCTGCTATAAAAAATGAAAAAACACATGTCCAAGCAGAGGAAGAACAATTGCCAAAGAAAATTACTCAACATATGTCAACATATTTTACAGTTTTTGTCAACTCCAAATTTCAAAATTTTTAAATTATCTACATTTTACTGCATTTGAAAGAATATTTCAGCTAAGTGAAAAAAAATGTACAAAACAGTCACAGAGAAGTCCCATTTGCAATAATGGTACCTTGAAGATATATGCTTATGCTTATGTGAATACACACATGTGCATTAAAACTCCAAAAATTCAAACAATAATCTAAACTGAGGTTTTACAAGTTTAGCAAAGGATTTAATTCTTTTCTTTCCTATATGATGTACTTTTTCTTCCTGCTCTTCTGGATGACCCTCAGATTTTTTCCAATGATCATTTCTTCTCTAAATTATTTTTGTGATTTTATTAAACTTTCCTTTTGCTTTTTAAACCAAAGTTTCATTAGGACATACATGCATGCAAGCAAAAAAAAAAAAAAGACAACAGAGAACGCTCTGTTAACCAGTGGAACTTCATCTAAGCCAGACACATTTCTGTGATTAAGGCAAATTCTCCATACAGAAGAAAGCAGTAAGATCTTGATCACAAAACCTGCTATCCAAAGGTTACAAGACATAGTCCCCCTTTCAACTGAAAAGAAGCTAAAACAGCAAAATGAGAGCAGGCAGCTTTTTAGGTGTTTGATAGCATATTTTTTGCATTTTACATGTTGGAAAACCAGTCTAAACTCAACTCATATTTTACATTTCTCTGTTACGGGAAGAAAGAAAAAACAGCCCACTTTCCATTGTGTTCCGCAATAAGAAACGTTGGCTAACATTTAAATTTAAAATTTAGAATTGTCTCTCTCCAATTTTTTCACTGTACATGACAGCTCTTTGGAAGTAGACCACTTTGCTTTTCCGTGATGCCTAAGCAGATTTTTCCAGATGTTGAAAGAAGGGAAGCGAGCAGAAACAGATCGGTGAACACCAGAAGAGAGGAGATGGCAGTAGGTGGGCTGAAGGATGTCAAAGGGCTTTGCAAAAGAAGGACTCCAACTCATTCACTCCTAGAGAGATGCTGGACATACTACTTTGTGTGCTCTAACAAAAGGTTATCCAAAACAACAAAACACAGATCTGGTTGGCAGTGTTCCCATGACACGATAATACTCCTCCTTGTCCTGCTAAATAGTTTTTTTAGGTAGAATCCTCCTGTGGGGTTCTAGCAATACCATATAGGCACTTTATCAGTTTAAAAATATTGTTGGCATATTTCATGCAAAACATACACAACACAAGGGAATGCTGACTGATGGATGTACACTGTATGTCTCAGAATGCTTTTTATTCCAAGGCATATTATAAACTTTGTGATTTAAAGAAAAACTAAAAAAATCCTCAGACACTTTAGACCAAAAATAAGGCTTTCCCAAATTAAAGTGAGCTATTTCCTGAACATGTGCAAAAGACTAGTAAAAAGAAAAACTGCAGCTTTTTCCATAGACATGCAGGAGCAGGGGGAGTGCTAGGGGAAGAACACTATTTTCATCCTAGTGAAAAAAGTTGTCAAAACTCAATCTCAGGCACCACAGGGCTTGGTTTCAATTAAAAACTTATCTGGAGATGTTTGTGCCTGCAAAGAATCATTTCACTTCAGTGTCTGCAAAGAGTCAATTCACCTACTTCAATACAATAACCTCAACCAATACGAAAACATTCAAGGGACTGATGCTGTGATGTGTTAAATATTTGCAGTTTTTATGTATTTCAAGCAACCAAGTGCACAATAGCAGAGCTAAGTGGGCATTAGAAAGGCTGATGAATGTCCATGAACACTACTAAAAGGCAGACAGAGAAATTTTCAGGTAATGTTGTTTAAGACTTTTGGTGTTTCTTGCAAGATAAATAACGAGTCACAAACAGTGAAGATAACAGAGTTGGTGTTTATCTAAACTTACTCAACACTTCATTCTAACATCTGCTGTTAGCTACTTGAATCAATTGACTCAAAGGGAAGAGTGCCACCTACTGAACCAGCAACAGTTTACCGTGCTTCCAGAACTGGAAACAGAAATTAAAATGCATAGCAGCACTCACTTCTGTAAAAGAAAATCATTGCAGATTCCATATTCAAATTACAAAATCCACAGTTGGAGAAAAGTTATAGTGGTTGAGATTCGTATATCCTCATTAAAAAGAAACAGAAGAGCAGAATTTGATGTGTGTAAGACTTTGAACATGGGCAGGCAGAGCTCTTAAGAGAAAGCTGACATCATGGGACTGCTGTGATCAGCAAGCATGAAGCCATTCTCTCATCCTACTGAGCAACTGCTGATGCAGTTTGCATTTCAAAGGACTCAAAAAGGACATTTTGTGACCTGTGCACAAGACAGCAGACTCCACTTTCCTGGGTTCAGTCACATTTCTTAAAATTTAATACTTGACACATAGTTTTTTTTCATGTAAATACTGCTTAGTACTTGCTTTTTAATATGTTCTCTACATAAAGCCAAAGTTTCATCACACAGTTCTGCATCCCTAGATCTGTAGAAGCAGCTTAAAAAGCACAAATTACAAGTGTGTTTTACACATAATCTCATATGCAGAACAAAATTTTTTGAGCTGAAGGGTATTTGAATAGTCCACAGTTCACACAGTAATACCACTATGGGAACCAATAACCTCATGACTACTAGGAAAATAAAAACAACATATTAAATTATCAGCAGCTAAGGAAAAGCACATAGCTAAATTTGTTACAAAACTCTTATTTACAATTATATGATTCAACTTTGAGTATTTCCACATCAAAACAGAAATTAACTCAACTGCCACTTACCAAGTACAAGAAATATCCACCAAAGCCAGTACTGTCCATTGAAATATCCAGTAAAATAATCTGAAAACTGAAATTCATATATGAGGCTTAGCTGCAGTTAGATAGATGGCTAAGACATATTTAATGCACTATGCAAATAGAGAAAGCATGGAGGAAAAAGCAAGTTAAAATAAAAGTAATGTACCCTACTGAAGTGCAATGCTAGTATTTGTACAATAGTTTAATACACAAATAAAACACTTCTAGTGTCAGTTGGTTTACAGCAAAGTAATTAAAAATCTCTAAAAAAATATGTGTGTGTACCCATATTAAAAAAATTATATGAAAAACACCCTTGTATTGCTTCTCAGTAATCTGACGTTTTTTATTATAATGAATCACCACTTGTTGATTTTCCCTTTTTCCCCCAGTGCCTGCAATCCCAAACACATTACAGCAGCCTGCTGCTTCAGATATTAACACGAAAAGCCACATTAGTTTAATCTTATCAGACAGGGATGTTCTGCTGACCCCACAAAAGAAGAGCTTTTGACCTTCTGTATACCCCCTACTGTTAATCGCTGCCACAAATACCAGCCCCATAAAGACCCCCAACTCATTAAAGTCTTTTCATTTTCAGACCAGCATTCAGTTCCCAGCAGTGAGCTGAACGCAACTAAATGAACCTTGAAGTGCCATTTCAGCTGCTCCTGCGAGTGACCATGGCAGACAGTTTTGTCCTCCCTGTGAAGTGGGAGGCAGCTGGAGGGCAGGGTGTGATCCTACTGGAGACAGGTATCTGTGCCTTTACCAGACTCCAGACTTCATGCTTCACTGATAAAAACGCTAATCAAATGTCTCCAAAACCCACACAAAAAGTAGAAATGAGAAGATGAATGAAGAGTTGCCAGAAGGAATAAAATAACCTACTTAGCAGCTCTGCACACTTTCCATACGCTTTTACCCTGCTATCACTCATTATGTTTACTGCATCCTGACAGTGCTTCCCATTTGCCCTTTCTAGGACATTTCAGCACATCAACCAAGTAGCAATGAAGGGGAAATAAAAAACCCTGAACAAACAAAAGAATCCCCCCAAAACCAGCAAAATAAAAAACCCAACAAAACAAAAACAACCAAAACCAACCAACCAAAAGATACTGGGCCACATAAGCAACCAGATGAAAATCTAAGGCATTTAAAGAACTCTAGATAAAGCTGGATTTTTTCTTCAATTAATCCACGTATTTTCTCCAGAATAAAGCCAGATCATGTGAATTCTTTGAGGGTTTATTCTTATATATTCTATTCATTTCTATCATCAATCAAAGAAAAAAACAACCAAGAAATAGAATTGCTAAGTTGAACTAAAGAACTGGTATTTACATTATCCTTATATAAATACTCAATTCCTAGGATTTTGACAACACATTGACATTGATCCCATCTCACTTGTTAGTCAGTATTTTCAATTCTCTAGACATTATATGTGTGTGCATATAAATATACACACACACAAACATACACTTTCTCAATAGTTACAATTTCATTCAATTGGAAAGCAGATTTACTAAAACCAACAATCAAATACTTGCCCATGTACATTAGTTTCCTCTCCTACTCTCCTTGGGCAGAATCAGCCACGGCTGCAGAATTTCCCCTATAGTAAAAATGTGCTTTTGTTCCCCTTGCCCTTCCTTCTCCCCAGTAAAAACTGATACAGATCAAGCATATGTGAATTCAGGCTGTTTAGACATTAAAAAGTTTTGTATCGCTGCCCTTGTGTAAAAAAGTGACACAAGCCTTTGGAAGGTCTTGAAAGAAAGGAACAGAACAATTTGGTGCACACAGGCCTGCTTGTGTGTCACCATTAAAATGACTGTCAACACACACCTCACAAGCTTTCTGCTTTTGTTCTTAGGATGGGAGACAGAGGAACGTGACAATCTTTATTATGAAAAAAAACCACCCCTGAGTCTTGGAACTGGCCAGCTCTAATATTTTTGAATTAGTAATGGATTGCATACAATAATTTAATTGTAGTCTAGAACACAGTAATTCTGCAAGGAAGTTTAGCATATATTAATTTTTATATTTGTTTTGAGCACATTTTCCAGGAGAGAGGAATAATAAAACAGATATAATGAGCAAGGTCTGCCCTCTGTTTATATGCCTTAAGGAAAGCTGAAAATATCCCAAATGAATGCATGATTGAAAAATTATCCTGCCTAGTTTTGCAGTGAAATCATCAAGAATCAAGCATTTAAGATTGTAAAAATGTGACTAATTTCATATTTAATTTGGACTTGATCCCATGTGTATTTTACAGGGAATAAAAGAATCAAATACAAGGAAGAAATGCTTTCTTGTGTTCCCTTCCCAACAGGCCAAGACATTTATAAATCTTCTATAAATGACACTATAATACTGGTGATATTTTAGGTACTTGCTCCACTTTTATGTAGACTTTTAAATACTTGTACAAGGAATGACTCATTCTGCATTTATTTTAGTGGAAATGTGAACATCAAATGCTATGTCAGGTAAAAAAAAGAAAAAAATGGTTTTCAATTCCCTTATTATATCCTTGAATAAACTGTTATGGGTTCGTTCTACTGAGTCTGTACAGAGTGTGAATCAAGAAACATACCCGTACAATGAGAATCCATTTGATCAGGGAGAGACCAAATCCACAGATTGCACCATACCTTCCAGCTATGGTATTTGTTATACAGAAGGATAAACAAAATCCAATCCAGTTGAAAATAAATGCCACTATAAAATAAAAGAAACAGTAGCTTCTGTTAATCTGTATAGCTAAGCAAACAGACTTAACAGTAACTTCACTTTTAAACTACTAAGGACATGCTTACACAGTCAGTTAATTCCCTTCCGGTAATTCAGGCTTTCAGAAATTGACTTTGAACCCAGACATTCCCCATGGTATAGTCACTTAATGACAAAGCAAATGGTAAACAGGCTGGAACCTACTACTTTACACAAGAGAAAATTCCAACATAAAAGAAAGTGTTACACTGCAATAGACATCAGATTATACTGGAAATAAAAAGTAAATTCACAAAAAGGACTATAACAAAGATTTTGATAAAAAAAAGCCAAACCCTTGCTACACTTTTATAACCAAAACTATAGTTATATGCACACATATGTGCGTGTATCAAGGTTGCATATTCAGCTTTATCCAGTCTGGATAGAACAGAATAAAAGTATCCACTCTTGCTCTGTAAACTTAGTGTTAAAATGAAGGTAAGTTGAGAAGCTGATGTTTCATGGGTCTCTTTTAGATCTATATTCGTGTCTTCTCTTTTAGATCTATATTCACAAGACATAAGAAGCCTTGGAAGCTTTACACAGAAGTTTAAGAAACCAATGAACAAAAAGGGCATTGAGCACAACTACCACTATTGCTTCAATTAACACTTTTACACAACACCCAGTTCAGCAATTTAAAGTTTCCTATCTGCACTTGGCAATCAGCATCAGCAGCTGTATTGACTTCAGGCTGCACGCGTTACATCAGAGTGTGAGAATTCACAATTAGGGGAATGGCCAAGCTTGGGAGTCAGTGAGGGCATCCAAAAAGAAAATCACCAAACAGAAGAGCTGGAGGAACAGGTAGAAGGCGGCAACTCAAGGAATTCTGGAGAGGACATGACAGTGGAAATTTGAAAACATTAGGGAAACTCCACAGTAAATACAAGAATCACAGAGGAGGGAAAGAGGAATGGAAGAGAGGCAGAGGGGAACAAAACCCCTGCCCACAGATCCTTAATGTTTAAAATCCAAAACTTACATAAAATTCAGATATTAAATCATGAGAGAAAAATAAGTCTGTCTCTTCAATTAAAGTTTGAACACACAACTAGGAACAGAAAATAGCTCAATAGTTTTCTTTAACTAAAACATTTTTAAATACTATGTACAAGAACCTACTATTTTGATACTTTAAAATCTTCTTACAATTCTTCCAATAATCCACATGAAGATGCAATGATATGCTCACAAATGCAAAACTAGTCTGTAAAACTGCAGCAGGATTCCATGAATTTTAAATAAACTGAAGCTCCAAGAGAAACTTTGGAAGGCTTCACATCAAAAAAGTCACTTAGTACAAATGAGAAAACATCTTGCATTGGTCAGAGACATGAGTAACAGATGGTGGCAAGAAGAATTCTTACTTTCATACAAATTACTAATCTAAAAGAACCCCAAAAAACACAATCAAAAAAAGCCCACAACTCTGAACAGATGTGGAGCCAAACTGGCATATACAGAGGAAACAAACAAAACCAATCCAATCCCCGCTAAAAAAAACCTTACAGAACATTGTGACTAACATTTACCTATCTTTCCAAGACACAATTATATTTTAGAGAGCCTAGATAAACTGTTTTGATTTCCCTACTTTAAGCAAGCTCTCCAAACCCACCATCTTTTAGCAGTAACAGATTTCAAAATCTCCTTATTCAATGCATTCTCTGATCCTGTCTCAGCATAAGATAGAGCTCACAGCTCTTTCTCTCCACTACTCAAGCTACAGAGAGTGGCTTTAATTATGGTTAGGTATACCTAAAGACAGATATCTTAAAAAGGACACAGGATTTACATGTTACTAATGGTCTATGAGAACTAGACGAATTCTCAGAATATGTACAATTTTAATGGATATATATATATTTAAATTACCTCAACTCATTTGTAAATGCATTATAAAAATTAGAGATTTCTGCATTATAAAAATTAGAGCTTTCCCAATCATAAATACAGGAGAGGAAAAAATAAGTTTTTGTAATTGAAAAGAAGGACTGAATTTTACCCTACTTTCAACTCGAACAAAGGAATATTCAAAATAGAATCCACTGTCACTGCATAAGTATTTGATGGATATTTAACATCAAGGTGCTTGCCCAACTCTTGAAAGTAAAGGCATCAGCATGTTCCAGTCTTGTTCACAGTAAGGGTTTTTTTCTCTCTAATCAATCTGCTGTTCCATCAAGTTACATAAGCAGCTAATGCAAGCAGAAAAGACATAAACCTTATAGAAGTTGTAAACTATGCAAGTTCACACATTCTAATAAAACTGAAGTACATACAGAAGAAAAATCTCATTATTTAAGTTTTTATCTGTAACCATTTGCTAGAAAACTTGCACAATGAGGACCTAATCAAAAAATCTGTGTCTTCAGCAGCACAAGGAACATGTTACTTCCACCTCTCTTAAACTCAGGCAATGCATTAGGGAGATTCTCCCAACACTGCCTTGATGTTGCATCATTTCAACAATCTTAAGAAGGGCAACAATAATGTCTACACTTTTTCCATCTTTCCCATTACTTCTCTTACATCCTACGTCCTACCAGTACTTTGACAATCATTCTCCTTGTCTCATTCTGGCTACAAAATACACTATTTGCTTTCAGAAAGCATCTCCAGCTTTTGAGCAGACTACAATTCCTTCCAATTGCTTTTCTCTACATCAAGATCAGCCTCATTTGCCTATCTGTATATCTTTTTCCATCATGTGCATCCATGTCTACCTTCTGTCAGCCATGCAAGCTCTGAGCGTGACACTGCATCTGTTAATTCCTGTATAATTCCCGTCTCAACTTACTATTGAAACTTAATTGAAAGTTGTTCATAATTCTCATCCCTATGTTGCCATAGAGAAGCCACAGCACAAGCTCTCCCATCAAGCTCAGGGAGAAAATAGACCAGTGAGGGGAGTGACCAGTAAAAGGAATTATGTACTAATTTCTCTAGAATTATCAACTTCCTTCTCTATCTACTAGAGACAACTAAGTTCCTTGCTATAACAAATGCTATCCTCCACTATTTTTCTGCACCCACTCACTCTGTGAAATGTAAATGACACTGCTCAGCTGTTCAAGAGATGGCCTCATCCTTCACACCATATCAGATTCCACGACATTCCCACACAGACAATGGACCTGCCATGACACTAATAACATGCTATCATAAGGAAAGCCATTCCTAAAACTGAGGGAGAAAAATGTAGTGACCTGCTGCAACCACATCATGATTCCAACGAAAAAAGAATTCTTAACTTCTGCTTGCCCATCTTCTTCACACAGTCAGGTCCTGTGTGCACCCTATAGATCTCCACTGCAAACCAAATCACTGTGCAACAAGAACTGTTTTATATCCCCAAAGTGATTACATTCCTACTTGAGCCCAACTTTCAGCTACTGTCAACTTTCCTTTAATAAATTTCAGACATTTAGGTGAAACTCACACTGACTGCTCTGGTGTCATGATTTCAGTACCTACTTTTGATACTATAGCACCATTCAGAGAAGTGGGACTGATATAAGCATGATTTTTTGAATTTTGTAACTCCTGAGGTGATGACAAGAAGAGAGATCAAGCCTATATAAATGTTATTTACATAAAAAGAACGTAAGCATTAGCATTATCTCCTCATGACGACAAAACTCATAAGGAAACACATAAGAAATTGTTTTTTGGGGAAGAGGAGGGTTGAACTACAGGTCTTTTTTAATAAACAGTGTTAGTGATCCAACGCAGAACCCACAATTATGCTGTATTCCTCCTTAAGGTTTTCAGTAAAATAATCCCAGCCAAAATACAAAGTACAGGATTTTTGAGTGTACATATTGAAATACATCAGATGAAATTATAATGACAAATGCATTACACTGTGGTTTTTCTCCAGTTGCTCCAGCACTTCACCTGCTGATCTTTTTTTTACTTAGCCTTCCACAACTACACATTAATCACTTGTTTTCAGTTTATATTCAGTATCATGAAAAGAAGGCAGTAAAACTGATGTGAAGCCTTATGTTCCAAATGTTAGCCATGGCTCAAGCCTGTCATAAGATTGGCAACTACATATACAAAAAGCAACTTATGCTCGGTTATAGTCTTTATTCCACAACTTGTTTGTTCATTTACTTACTATTTTAATATATAGCAAACACCAAAGAGCTTAATGTTTCCTACCTGGTCTAGACATGCTAATTCATATTCACTAAATAATCCTCTCCAGATCTTCATGCACCACTAGGAATTGTTATTCCCATTCCTGTATACAATTTGTTCCATTCCTTAACTGGGATACATCTTTGCTCCATCCTGATGGGTCAGTTAGAGTGATGATGATCACCAAAAGTATTGGCTATCAGCTTCCACAGAAAACAGACAATTTTTTTTCTTAGCGAATGATGTTCAGTAACATTCCTTGGTAATTTATTCCTACTTCTTGTTGCTATGTTTTTCTTACTGCCCAATTAGAAGCTTCCTCATTCCAATTGTTTTGTATTATACCTAAAGCATACAGAAAAAATGAGTCAAATTGTTTCTACAGAAAGAAGTTAGGTGATCATGTATGAAGGTCAGTCACCCCCTTCATAATAACCAGAGAGAAATAAGAACTCAAAACAGCTCCTCTATCTCTCGACTTTAAAATTTTATCCTCTATCTCTCAAATTTAAAATTTTAATGAAGTGACTTCCCCTCAGCTTCTCTTGCATGACTAAGGGAAACCTGGATAACATTAGTGATGTAGACATACAGAAGTCAGGCTTCCTAAAGTTACACAGAGGAAGCCTCTCATGGGAAATTCAACCATGCTTACCATACTGAGGAGTCTCAGGAAGCATACACCAGAAAGCTGTGCTCACCCTGAGCTTGTGCCTTCCAGCTTGGGCTCCCTTGAAACCCCAAAAGTACGTATCTGAGCTTGTGTGCAGTTTATTGACTGTTTGAGGCACTTAACAGTTTTGAAAACTGTATGAACACTAGTTTACAAAACTTTGGTATGGTTATTTTCATTCAATATAGTGTCTAGGACACCATGTACATTTACATTTCCCCATAAAACAAGATTTTATTGCTGTGAGTTGTATATAGTGCTCGAATTGCCTAGATGTTCAGAAAGAACAGGTCACATTTCTGTATGAGAATTTAAGCTTTGGTTGTACTACTGAACATTTTTCTCCATTTTTTCCTCCTTATTAACCCATCTGTGAAGTTTGAATTCATTTTTCTTATGTTCTAGGGACAACTCAAAACTCCCTTACATGGTTTCAAAGAATCCAGATAAGCTCCACAACTCCTCTGGGGCCCCCAGAGGAAAAAAGGTTGATTCTAAAGCATTCCTTAAACATAAAGGAAAACCATATAAGCCTTTTAATAATATCCTAAAGGATCTCCTTCAGAGAACGTACCAGTATGAATTTATCAGACATAATTGAAAAGACTTCCACTACAGGCAGATTAAGCATGGAAACCACGTTCAGGACAGTTACTTGCTCTATCACAATTACAGCTGTGTTCAAAATGGAAAGATACAGCTCAGAAATTCCTCCCTTTTGTTGTGCATACAAAAAAAATACTCTGAGAAACTCAACTTCTAACTTTTTCTGGCATTCTAGAGAATTTCTACTATGTTGTATGAGGCATAACTGGCTTAAAAATACAAAATAGAAAAAAGCACATGAAGTGGTCTGATAGAATTTTTTTTTTCCATTTTGCATTCATAGCAAAATTAATATATTCACATATATATTAATTTCCCTCAAAACGAGAAGGTGGCAGACACCAGTCCCAACCATTAGAGAGCAGACTCTTAGGAATTCTTAGCAGATTCTTCACCAACATAATCACAGACTATGGGCAACACCAATTTCCTTATACATGGTTTTACCATATATTAGAAATAAAATGGGTTGTTTTCCAAAGTTTTTCACCAAGTTTCTGGATCGAGCAAAGAAAATCCACTCCTTCATGCAAAGGACTTCACTTCTTAAGTGTGTATTGTCGTATTCTGTTTACTTCTGCTAAAGAGAGCAACGCTTTAGAGCTCAGATGGGAAACAGGTCTGTAACTAGCATGCACCAGGCTCCTAAACACCCAAAACGCCCCAACAATCAATCTGGCCACTAGATGGCCTGGAGACGGCAATTTTATGCAACGTGGGCAGCCACCACTAGATGGTGGCTACATATCACTAAGTGACTGCAATACGCAGGTAAGCTCAGTAAAAAGGTTTTTTTTGCTACACTTCACTTGAATAAATTGAAATTAAAGAATGCTAACTTAGTTATACTTAAAACAAAGCTATGTGCCCCTGCTTCCATCCCCAAGATCTTCCAAAACTGTACTTGACAGTCAGGGAGGAGGTGGGAGAGCACATCTAGAACAAGCCATTTGTTCACTCTCCTTTCACCAGAGAACCGTTCCTGATGCAGTTCTCTCACATTTTAACTATGTGAGGGAATTTATTTGAGGCTTTCTGTGATCTGCCACCTCTACTTGCAGCATTTCAAGATATCCCACTCCGGGGAAAAAACCCAAAAGAAACCCTTACTGTAAATTTCATTTTAATTGCTGCTCTCTTAAATGTCAACTTTCTGACATTTAAGACATCAACTTTCTGGAGACTTTTTTCTCCTTATTAGACAAACGTGAACAGCCCACTATGTATAATATATCCACTATATATAATGTACCCAAGCTTATTTTTCATTTAATTCTCCAATTTCCTAAGAAAAACTTCTAAAACCTAACATTACAATTCTATTCCTATCCATAACTGTGTTTCTGTGAACTCATACTATGAGCACAAACAGCAAGTAAAGTTTATCAATTTCCCTATGTAACCAGTATCCATAATAATTAACACATTCCAATTAAACACACACTTCCACAAATATCTTACAATATGTAAGTACTCATTTTATGCATTTTCTTTATAAGTAAACAAAGTTTGCAATAAAAATGTCTCAGAACAATCATGAAAAATTATGATCTATAGAATATTTTTGTCCAATGTGTAAGAGTACTGATCTGTGCAGTCAGACTCAGGTAAATACCTATTTGAAGAGGAGGTTGCCAGTTTATCCAAGTAAATACTTTCATTCTTGAAGGTGGACACAAGGTTCTGGGAATGCACTTTTGGACATCTGTGACTTAAAGGACTTAAGACATATTAAAGCCAACAATCTCCTTGGCCTCCAAGAGCAGTGCTAATGAAAGCCTGGACCAGAATTTAAAAGGAAGAACAAGTTCACATAATAAAGGATCTAAATAGGTAAAATAGAAAAAGTTATAGAACATAGAAAAGGGAGAGAAAAATAAAGTGAAAAAGAAAAATTAAGTCGCACCTCCCTTTGCCCCCAAGAATATACTCTTTCTTGGCTCCAACTACAGAAAGAGGTCAGACTACAAAATTCACTTTAATACTCTGTAAGCATCTTTATAGATTTGCTTTGTGAAGCAGACATATATTTTTATCCCAAGATGCAAACACCACATCACACACCAACTTGAAAAAAAACCTTCTGTGAAAGCATTGTAACCTGTGTCTGCAACAGTTGAAGAGATTGCAAAAAAAGATTACAGAAAAAAAGAACTACTCAAACCTAGGTTGAAAGACATAATGGAGACTTCAGTGGATAATCAATCAGATTTAATCCTGATGAATTATGAACAGAACAGATATATCCCCAACACCAAACTTCCATCCAGGTTGCCAAACACATTCTTTTCAGAAAGGGAAGAAACCCTCAGAAATTAGAAAGAAATAAGCAGTTGATAAAACTAACACAGCTTCCTCATAAGAACAGCTTCTAGTTGCTAAATCTTAGCTTAATGCAGTACACAAGTTACAAGACATGCACAGTGTGCACACAGTACATGATGAAGAGCTGCAGGAGGGCTGGTTGAAATCAGAGGTTATCTGAAGACAATGCATTTTTATGTGACAGTGGTTAGTTCAACCTGAAAATGAGTATGGTTGGATTTGTTCCAAAAATCAACCCACAGCTGCCTAATTCACTACACGGACATCAGCAACTTTAATACAGCACATCACCTCTCAAATTTTTTCTACTTAAAAATCAGTTGCCAGATTCCTGTGATCTGGCCTTTAATTCAAGTTGGTGGTCCAATTAGAATTTCCAGTGCTAGACCTTCAAGTATTTACTATGATTTTGCTTTGCTCCCTTATCTGTGACAGATGCCACCAAAAAAAGGCAACATATTTGCTGTATCTGGAACAGGAAGTGTTTATATCGGTGCACAGGCAGAAAAATCTGTTCATTACAGTACATTAATGCAATTTATCACAGCTCTCTTTTAAATTCCGTAGGAAAAAGGTACAATTAAGATATACCTCAGTAGGTCTGGGATACAAGATAACTTACTGAAAAATGCCAACATGAAGATGCCATCATTGCCCACTCTAAGCTGATCTGCATCACTGAAATCATCCCGTGGTGGATACTCTTCTTCCTGGATTTACAGGTTAGTGATAATTTAGTGAAAAGTTTAGAATAACTATCTGTAGGACAAAATGTTAATCATGTTTCTAAAGCTAGAAGAAAATTGACATTTCTGTAACATGTCCACATAAAGGAAGCTTTTAAAAATTAATTTTTAATTATAAAACAAGTCTTATTTGTTGCTTAAATTGACAGAGCCCAAATTTTCTGTAAAAGTTTCTGTAGAAGATATGTACATACTGTCTACTCATCTTAAATTAAGAATTATTTCAGATTAGTACTTTGACAATTAAAATCAACATACATTCTTTTTTTACTGTAACTATCTTGATATTTAGCCAAACTATTAAGTATTTTTTTAAAAAGTTATCACACAGTATGCTCTACACTTTTCCTGCTGGAAAGGTCTTCTAAAAATTTCCTTAATATAAAATAAAAGTTATAGAATAAGGTTAGTATCTTAAAAACAAGTGCTGATGCAACAGCACTGCACTAACCAATATTATAACCCACAGCAAAACATAAGCAAGGCAAAGAACACCACCAGGGTCACTAGAGGGCGTGAGCACATTAAAAGTGTCTAAAAGGCTTCTAAACTCAAAAAGCACAGCACCTGACGTCAAACAAAAGCAAACAAACATCAGTCAAAACGATCCAAAGATTTCTCCCATTGTGTCAAAACGCTGGACCTTAAAATACTGCAAGTGAGAGTTGCTTTGTTTCTCAGCACTCGATTTTCAACAGAACTTGGCAGATATTACATATGCAGTTCTATGTACAGGTGAAGCATTCCTCCAGCTGTAGATTGGCAAACACAAAAGTTTTCAAAATGATAGCACTTCCTAAAGAGCCTGATGAAAACTAAGACCAATTAAACAACATTTTTATACTTAAATGAGTAACATCAAATCAATGTAGGATGACAAGATAGATAATGCTGTGAGCAGCAGCAGTAAAATGGTCTAAACACAAGCACAGGTAGCATTCTTTTCCTAATTTTTCCTCCTATTACCATAATGTATTGCAACTGACATAAGAAATTATCTATAAAAACAAATAAGATGAAGACAGATCAAGTGAAATTTACTTGGCTGTTTCACCCACAAGCACTCACTACAAAAATAATATTTATGACTAAAAGGGAGTTCAACAAGCACAGTGATCTAAGCTCTGTCATACGTTTCCCTTTGTCAATAGAGCAAAATAATTTACCAGGGTATGGCAATTAGGTTAAAAACTGCTGTAGCAACTCAGAGCAGTCAGCTTCACCCTTAGTAACACGGCTGTGAAATTCCAGCTATGCTCTGTATTTCAGATTAATTAACCAAGACACTGTATCAGATAACTTACTTAGAAAACACTGCTATTCACACAGGCAATTCCAATGAAAGCACAAAAATCCAGTTAAACAACAATTCTAAGGTGCTGTAACTCAACTCCTCACAATTTTAGGTGTTCCTAAATGGTCATCTAAGTGACTAAGAAAGCATCAGTTTGTTTAGCTCAACTTTGGTGTGGTTACAAGACTGATGGAGAGGAAAGGAATGAGAGGGAAGGAAGGGCTGAAAAGGCATTAAAAAAAAGCTGCATTTGAATGTGTTTATCTCTGAAATGCATGCCACAAAACTTCCCTTTTCAAGTCAGGATAAAAAAAATTGTTTTCTATTTTAATTTCACAAGGTCTACAAAATCCTATACATAATAATTTTGGACTTTTTAAAAACTGTCTGTTAACTACTGTACTTCATACTGACATTTCTGAAACAATTAGCGAACTATTGTCCATGTAAAAGTTACCCCAGAAAAAAGAAAATTTTGCTCAACGACAGTAACAAATTTAGCAGAAGCTTCTCTGAGGCTTACAAATGTGAGAAACGCAGGACAATGAACACAGCTCAGGAACACGAGAGCAGATATTTGCACACTGTATTAGTTGTATAATACTTGTATTAAGTGTGCACAAATACTCATTTATCACATTCCATGTCAAAAAGTAAGATGAAACTGAGGTCTCTTTTACTGCCTCCAAAAACCAGCACACAAAAACTGAGTGTTTAAGAAATTAAATACTTAGAATACTAAGAAATTAAATCAGCCTACATCCACATCATTTAAGATTATGAGGTTTTATGAGCAGTCCTGCAGACAGAAAACACTAACTGACCACTGTTAAGGAAGATGGACAGCATTTCTTGCCTTCTAAATAAGCTGACATCCATAGGAACAGAAAACTTACTGCTCCTATGACCAGAGAAACATCTGAACAGCAAATTGTATTATCAACATAAATGGCATGTCACACAGAGTAATTTTTCTAAACAAAAGAACATCAAATGGTACACAGCATCTATTAAAGTTGAATCTATTAAATCCCCATAAACTAAAGTGCTCTCTGTAGTATTTTGCAAGAGGAGGACTGGCTTTTCTCCTCAATGTTTTTTAGCTTTTTTTCAAACTGAAATCTAGTATGGCATATAGGGAGACAACCACCTTAATCAAATAAAGAACCACTAAACTGATATAACTCTTCCCAGTGCAGTGGTTGCAGAGAAACTTCTGAGGAAAGGGTTAATTACTTAATAAACCCATAAATTATACCTTCAGGATACAAACCAATAAGGAGAAATTAATAGTGGGGGGGAAAAAGATACAATTAACCCCAGAAGCATTTGTTTGCCAGCAGGAAAATTCACAGCAAAGTCTAAACTAGAGAGAACTATACCATACCTCTGGACGACTGAGGAATATTTCATCAAACAGACTCCTAGATTCCCTAAACTGGGCGTGCTAAGCATGTAAAAACAGAAAAACATAAGACAAATGCAACTGAAAAGCATTAAGTAAAAGCCATTCATTGCAACATACAAAGTCATTAATTAAACTGTTTAGCAGTATTTTTGTCCATTTAAATTGCTCTTCAAAACTGACCTTGAGAATTTGAAAAGAAAAAGTCAGGAAAACTAATGCTATCACTACTGATGACACAGAGCTAGTATAATTTCTTTGATAAAATGAGATATCTGGGAGCATTTGAAAAGAATACATGTCTATACACAACCTATTCCTGTAAGACGAGCAATACAATTATAAAATTATTGAAAGTTTCAGTAAATGTTGAGTTTAAATTGTTCCTATTATCTGTTAATACAGGGCCTATGATGAAGTATTTAATATGATCACATTAAGGATCTTTTTAAGTGGCCTACATGATTTGGGGGAAAAAATATGAAAGCTGCATAGTAAGTGTGCTGCCCTTCCATGTTATTTTCCTCTCTTTTGCTTAATGAGTAGATTTGAATCTTCTCTGCACACTTTGGAGTATACCATGAAAATGATCACCTTCACACATCGCTCAAGATAACATAAGAACATTTAACTTTTTCCAACTGTTCACATTATTGCAGTAAAGAGGCAATATATCCTTGTTTACAAGGAAGAAACCAGAAGTTTAGAACACAGCAGAGTTCACATTTGTAAGAGCACTAATTTAATAAGGCTGAAAATAAAAACTGAAAAATCTACGTGTTACATCATTTGTCTACGTTTTGCAAAGTGTGTAACATGCAGGTCAGATAGTGTCTGCAGCTGTCACTTGTGAAAATCAGAAAATAATTGAACTTTGCATTACTGTTACATAATTAAGTTACTTATATGTTCTTCCATGAGTATTCA
Source organism: Argya squamiceps (assembly GCA_037834095.1). Classification (NCBI taxonomy): domain Eukaryota; kingdom Metazoa; phylum Chordata; class Aves; order Passeriformes; family Leiothrichidae; genus Argya; species Argya squamiceps. Next base: position 68,128,655 of record JBBMKD010000001.1, on the reverse strand, counting down.
GAGCTACACCCTTCCCCTAAAGATGGCAAATCACCACTCAAACTGTAACAAGAGCTTTCTTTCTTATCCCAGCCATCTGCCACATTAAGAGAGTTTTATTACACAGTCTTAGTCTATCTCAGTGTAAGTCCAGAGGTATTAAATAAGGTAGGGATTTTGTGGCAGCATCGCATGTTAAGATAATTACAAGAGAAGTAATTAAAACTGCACTGGCACATAATTTTAATATCATCTACAAAACTGAAACTCAGCTTCAGTGTTTATTACTTTTTCCCCAAATCCCAACTTTGCAACCTTAATGCTGTTTCTCTAATACAGCTTGTGTGTGTGAACGAATTTGCTTAAAAAAACCCAAAAAAACCAAAAAGAAACAGAAGCAAACTGAGCAGAATTACTGTCAAACTTGAGCTCTTCAGCAGTCAGCAAAAATGTGACTTTCAGATACACTTCTGATTACTAACTTAGTACTGCCATAAGCCTAGAATCTTTTAGTCAATCTCTGCTTTGGGGGAATGATAGTGTGCTCCTACTGAATTCGTGAGTGAAATTCTTGTGGTGTCAGCACATAGTTCTTGAATTTCAAGCTCTCCTGTATGTTCTAGCAAAGCAGACTGTGAAAAACTTTATTTTTCACTTCATCACTGTATCCAGCTCTCTTACTTCCAGACTCCTTTTCCCTCCCTGGTCTTTCTTTCTCCTACGCCAGCTTCAGTTCCTTTCCCAGTACTACATTTTGTCTCCACTTGGGTTCCTTTTTCCACCGACCCCAGTTTCCCTTCTGTTTCTCATTTACATCTTTCTACTCTGTCCATACCATTGCCCTCCATTCATCCTTGGCTTTTCTTATTTTGACTTAGACCCATCCTCTCTGATCCCTGCTAGAGCCAGTTACGTCCCTGCTCAATCAAAACCAGACTTCTCTTCCCACAACTTGTAAGGTTCAGCCACTGTCCTTCTTCCCTCCATCCACCACTGAAGAGAGCTGGATCTAGTTGCTTTCCCCTTCCCTTCCAACTGAAGGCTAAGAATAATAAAACTGCTTCAGGGTACATCAGAAATTGCTATTTCTCAGGTCCAATGTTTTCACCAAAAGCAGTTAAGAGCAGCCATAAGGTGTATCTACTTTTAGTTCTGTAATTCTAGTCTGATACAGAACATTGGAGAATGCTCTCTGGTAACAGCACAGCTGAAGCCCCATCCCCTTCAGAGCTATGAGCAGCCTAAATTTTTTCATGCAAGACCATCTCATGCATTTGCAAAATTTAAAGCTGTATGTATCAATTGAGGAAACTCATTTTTCAAAAATTTGTTGTTTGACCAAAACCAGGCAGACTGAGGAAGGGCAAAAGATGTTTCTGTCACAGTGACCTGAACTTGTAAGAAAGAGTAAATAAAAGTTTAAAATGACAAGACAAAAAAAATACTTGTTCTGTTTTGGGGGGGGGGGGGGGGGGTTTTTTTTTTTTTTTTGCTTAGCTTTCTTTTGGAAATTGGCTAACCCTCAGGTTGGGTTGTAAAGG
>JBBMKD010000001.1:68105485-68127035 GCA_037834095.1 Argya squamiceps | reverse complement strand
CCCCCCCCCCCCCCCCCCCCCCCACCCCCCCCCCCCCCCCCCCCCCCCCCCCCCCCCCCCCCCCCCCCCCCCCCCTCTTTTTTTTGCTTAGCTTTATTCTGGAAATTGGCTGAACCTCAGGTTGAGTTGTCAAGGGAGATTGCCCGTATGGCTGAAATTGGCGCTTCATAGGGTTCTAAGTGTGAGAACAAGAATCTGCCAAGAGCTGCACATTCTGTTTGCAGTGTCACAGGAACTCTAAAAGTCAGGGTTTGGGCTATTAATTCTCCAAATTTGTAACTTCAGAAGAAGGGTTTCATTCAGACCAGTATTTCAGCAAAAGTTTTACTTATGTCACAAGCAGTAAGGACAGACTACAAAGAATCCATGCTCCTGTTAGAGCAGATAAAATGTTACAATGGAGATCATCCCCTCACTGCTAAAACCTGGCAAGTCTTCTGTGGTTTCCTACCAAATTCAGTCAAATGGATTTGCGTGACACTGTCACTGGTGATGTTACACAAACCCTCTCTAACATTAGCTGTGCTCACCTTCAAGTGAGTGTTGTGCAGCAGTCAAGGAAGGACCTGACTCCTGCTGGGTGAGTAAAGGTGTTTTTCCAGTCACAAGCACACTGCAGCCAGTAAGATTTTAAATGTATATCAAATGTAATCACATTTGATCTCAAGGAGGAGGTTTTTAGTGAAAGCACAGAAAGCTGTTTTTGAGTATAGTATATTATGGTAAATACTACCAAGCAGCAGAATTTCCACATTCCAAAACTTCAAAGAAAAGAAGAAACTTGCTTACAAAACTAACATTTACCACTAACTGCAGATACCAATCTTCTATTTTGAAGACTGTATTCTTCATAAGGTTAATTCTTACAAAACTAGAACCACTGAATATACACCTATTAATTGTTTACCACAACTCATGTAGGGGCTTTTTTAAGTACTTGGAACATTTCTTTGAACTTCAGTATTTAAGTTTCCATAGATCAAACAACAGGAACCTTTCCTTTTAAAAATTAACTACACGATTTGGTGTCATGACCCTTGCAGACTCTTGAAATTCTCCCTTCCTCTCTAAAGGTCTTCAGTATTTCGTTTGGTTTTACCATCCAAAACAGTACACATTAGTGATAACTATACAAAATAACATTAGTAGAGGACACCTAATTAAAAGTTGACAGAATACAGGATAGACTATTAAAACAGGGCAAAATTTGGCTTTTATAGCTGTTTGGAGAGCTATGTCTTTCAAAAGACTGAATATGATGTTCTTTTTATAGTATTTACAACTAGCTTACACTATCTATATAAACCTAAACATCCAAAATATTTCAATCATCAGCCCACCATTATTACAGTAGTGGGTCATAATATGGACCCAATTGTTATAAATAATTAGCCTAACACATTTAACAAAACTGAAATACAGCAGAACTGTATCACTTACTCGCTGGGCAACTTCAGCTGCAGCAGCTGCCATGGCTGCAGCTTTGGCCTTCTCTGCTTCATCGTATGTAGGAAGAGAGGTAGCTACACTGTATGGAGGTGGTACAGGATAAAACTCACTGTGTGTGTCTGTTCAAAATAAAGAGGTTATTTATTTTTAAGCCAAAAAGATGCCAAAAGTATGAACTTTCACATGCACATAATTATTTACCTTTAAAGTATATTTTTTTTACAGAGGCTGAAACTGAGGATATTTGCATTTTAAGCTCTTAAACATATTTATAAAGAAAAACCTTTAACAGCTTGATGTTACTTTGAGCTGCTACCCAAGGCAGAAACCTTAACATAGATTATGGCAAGGAGTAAACAAATTTATGAAGAAAAAAATCATATTTTAGTTAGTTATATCCCCAGGCATTCCAACCAAATGCTTTGAATCCAATCATACAAAAGATACACACACAAAAATCTTTTTTTAAAATAAAGCTTTTAAATATCAGTATCAACCTGTTACTTCAGTCCAGTAATAGCCATGCTGTATTCCTATTAGTGTGGCCTTGTTGCCAACTGCAGTTGCTCTCTGAAAATCAGTTTTTCCAAGATTACAGTTTCAACACATTCTTTCAAAAATTGTTCCTTCCATCAAAATGGACCACAGACTTCATTATTTTGTGTTGTAACACTAAGACATCACCATATATAATTATTAACAATATTAACTCAAAGTACTTAAAATATGCCTTGAGCTTCCTCCTACAGACAGCAGTAGGTCGTTAAAAGGCTGTTTACGTGGTAAAGATTTGTCAGCACAGGTCACGTGGTCAACAGATTTGTCAGCACACCAACACAAAGATGTTATATATAGGGATAATTCCACACAGCTATGTATTATACTTGGCAACACTGTCTCAAAGAACAGGGACAGGAAACTGTTCTTTTAACAAACATAAAAAAAAAATTAGGTTGGCAGTTACTCCTAAAATATTTATTTGGCACATGGGACACAAATCCCTGCACCTTTATTTAAACAGGAACTTTGATGCTGCCTGCTGTTAAATCTCCCATATTGCCCAGAAAAGTCACAATCTCCTAAGAAAAGGAGCAGTGAATAAATAGATAAAGAGACCCATTACGCATTTTTCATGAGAAGTTTTATTGAGACCCTTTAAAGAAAAATTAACCTTTTCATGGCAATATTTTCATCAAATCATGTCACACACTAAGGAAGTCTGAGGAGTTTTTTATAAAGAGTCAATGAAAATTGCTAATGAGGTCTAATAATGGAGCCCTACTCAAAGATGTAGATTAAATGTGGAAATGAACTATAAGCAGACTCAAATAAAAGCTATTAAACTAATTAATGAACATCCATTTAGTCAAGTAATTTGAAACAATCAGCATAATTTAGAAGTGTTCCTCTTCTGAACAAACCAAAGTGCTGCACATCAAAAGACAGCTTTTTACTGCAACTACATGTATGGGAAAAAAAAATACATGGCAGCATCAGATCACTTTGAACCATGGGCTGATTCATACACGCTCATCCCTGAGAAGCTGCTATTTGAGCAAAATACCTGAAGTTGCAGCTGCTTCCACAGCTATGCTACAGTAAGGAGGAGGGGAAGTGTCTGCCTCAGGTGAGGCTGCTGGCCGCGGGGGCTGCGGAGTCTCTGCAGATGTCGAAGGCTGCTCAGCTGCTGAAGACTCTGGGGGGTCATCCTCATTGTGAAGCTTAGGAGAAAAACACACACATTTCAGAGGCACTCAGGGAACACTTCCCATGACAACCTAATACTTGCAGAGACACGTTCAAAGAGAGACAAGATTACTCTCATCAAAACAAATTATTTACAAAACAGCACATGACCACTTCAATTAGTCCAGCTAAATTCTTTTAAGCAATCAGCTAAAGATTATCTTAACTGCCTTGCCTGTTTTTTTCCTCCAGGAATGGTTTTCTTCACAGTGATTTTGAGGGAGTTTTAAAAATCTGGAGTTTTCCGTGTTTACTCTATGGCAAAATACTGTTATATATTAATATATATTAATATTTTAATACCATTATATTTTTGCTCTTACATACAGTCATAAAATGTATTAACCTATTTTAAAACATATCAGGTGAGAAATATTATTGCTTATTGTATTTATCTACAAGAAAAAGAATTAAGACATTTCTACTTCTGTAACTGGGACTTTCTTTCTCTTGCGTCTTATCAAAGAGCTTCTCCATGCTAATTCCAAGGCTTATCAAAATAAACTGCTTTTCTTTACACTCTGGAAACAATCCTTTCCCTACAAAACTTGAAGTTGCTGGTTTGGTATTTTCATTGTTTAAGACGCAGTTTTATAAAGACATGTCCAGTAAAGCATATACAGAAATAAGAATTTGGATAAGGAAGAATGTTGATTAAAACTATGGAATTCAGAACCAGTACCTAATATCTTTTCTCAGAGAGGACATTTTTGATTATTTTAGCTAACTTGAAAGTTCTTAGAATGTCTCAAGCTTTTAAAAAGAAAGAGTACTAGAATTAAAAAGTGCTAGTTCCCAGCAGTGTGAACTACAACATAGAATGCCTAGAAGGCAACAACTGAAGCACCACATGTAAAACCCAGACCAAAAAATAAGATTAAGTTAAACATATCTAAAAGAACAATTCTGTAACCTCGAATTGGTACTTTTTACCAACACCCTACAGCAAAATATTATTTCAGTAACAAACATTAAGAATATAACTACAATTATTTCCTATTAGGCAACGTACTATCAGATTACTGGAAAAAGTGCCTTCTGAGAAGAACACTAAATTTCTTATTAAGCAGTGTAACACTCACATCAAAATTGTTTTAATATGCAGATTATATCAAAGTTCACAGAATGGTTGAGGTTGAAAGGGACTTCTGAGCCCATCTAGTTCAACCTCTCTGCTCAAGGAGAAGCACCTACAGCTGGATGTATGAGACCACATCCAAACACCTTTTGAACACCTTCGAAGGACAGACACTACCCAAGCTAAGTGGCAAACCAATTTCAGTGCTCAGTCACCTTCACATTACTGAAAATAAGGGAAAAAAAAAGAAAAAATGTTTCCTGATGCTCAGAGGTCACCTTCAATAGAAATGATAGGTGTTTTTGAGGGTTTATGGGTCTTGAGCAATCAGGTCATTTAATGCCTAAACAGTGATCCAGAAGTAGCAGTAATATGAGAAATATTTTTAGCCATTTTGAGCAGTTAAAGCCAAAGAAAACAAAACCACTTCAAAATAACCTAATATATTCTGGGGTACAGAAAGGAAGTGAGAATACAAACCACTCAACTCTAAAAAAGTTGAGCAGATCAGAAAAGCAAGCTGAGAGCTACAAATGTTATGGTTCTAAATTAAGTATAATAATTCACAAGAAAAATCTGGTACTGCAATGCATATAGCCAAAATAAGCCCATTCTTAAATAAAACTAATTTGATTAACTAAGATATAAAGAACAAAACACTACTGGCATGGTGCTTACACTAATGGCTGGTACACTCACACTCATCTGGGATGTGTGTGTAGGTCTGACTACCCCACCAAAACAACCTGGTCTTTGAGCAGGGGGAAAACATAAAGCAAACTCAAATGGATCTCTGTTACTTCCATTCTAGCTCTCCTGCTCTCCTCCTCTTCAATCACTGCAACTTTTTCCCCTACCACACCACAGTAAACGGTGTCACTATTCTGAAGATACAGAGACACACAGGCACATCATCGGTCAAAGTGCATATTACTCCTAAACAAAGACAAACAAACGAAGAAAACAACAACAAAAAACTTTGCTATTCCCCAGAAATTTAATTTTACATCTTCAACATGCTCTCTTGAAAGCTGTTTAACTCCAAATTATCTGTAATATACTAACAGTGGAGTAATATAGTAGATGATGGAGTTAACATGAAGATCAGACATGAACATGTACATGAGACTTCTTGCCTTCAAAGACAAAGTTAATGAGTCATTCAATGGTTATATCAACTGCAATTAGGAAATGGAAAAACTCCATCCTAAGGGTTCCATACAATAGAGACCTGTCAAACCCGTTAGCACCATCAAAATGCTTTTATTTTGTAAGACTTACTCTTAGGAGCTAAGTATTTATCCTGTCTTCTATTATAGAGGCCTCTCAGAAATTCTGAAAAGCACCAAGGTTATCCTAATGCAGGAACTTAAAGAAAAATCTTCACCCCTTTTATTAAAAAAACAAACAAACAAAAAAAAAACACCAACAAAAAAAAACCCTCAAAACTAAAAAACCCACAATAATTGGATTAAGTAGCTTGAGTGTTTACAGCTAGAATAATAAACACAAGTTGTTCCATGAACACAAACTAGCTTTTGTTAGTTCTTGTTCAAGTGTCTCCTCAAGGCAGTAACTTAGCTCCTTTCAGAGACCAAACCAAAGCCCCCCAGCTGCAGCAAAACCTGCCCCACTAAACTGTAAATTTTGCCCACACCAGCAGGGTAGACAGCAGTGGTTATATCATTTTGTCTTGTAGCAACTCTGCCTTCTCTTCACAGAGCACTGACTCTCCTCTCTGGAGTTACCAGGAATCTGACTACCTTTGAGCCTCCCCCTTCACGTTTAATTTTGGCTTCTTCTGGTAGTAAATTTAGAACTTATTTTTGGAGATGGGGAAAAAAAGGCCTGACACTCTTCATAGGCTTCATTGCCATAGAAACCAAGCTAAAAACAACCAGAAAGGAACAGAAAATGTCTGTCTCAAGACATTACTTATGCTATATACTTAAATGTCACCTGAAGCAGCATTTAACATTGAAAGTATATAAATAGTATCCAGGATTTTCTTTTTCCAATAGTAAGAATGTTTCACCTAAGTTCATAATCTCAGCCCCTCCCAAGCCTCCAATGAACCATTATTTGGTAGTTGGCAAAACAGCTGCTTTTGTCAAGATTATGGTCAAAACAATTACCAAGACCTATTAAACTATGGACAACTGTAAATTAGTACCTTCCCCTATTCCCTCCCTCACATTTTAAAAGTGGGTGACACTGAAATTCTTTTCCTTCATGTTTTAGTCTGTACTTGGGGTATCTGGCTGACTATATGGAACTTCACTACAAAAAGAAAAAGTGAGTACTTTGCTATTAGACACATTACTCTTAAACTGTTAATGCCATTATTTCAATCCCTGCTTTTGCAGCCCTCAAACTACTGTACATTACAGGTTCATATTCTCCAAAAGTATCTATGATAGGACATGTAAAATTCAAAGATAAATTGAGGAGCAATGGCTGTTCTGCTGACAATGATTCAGTCTCACGGCAGCTACAAAAGGGTGAACAGCAAAGGATAACATAACAGTTTCCTTCATATGATTTTTACCCTATACTACCTTCAGTTTCTTTCCCAGAAAAGGTCTACAAAACAGTGATTCATTACTTCATTTCAGAAGTTAAAATCAATGCCAGACCTTTCAGCACCAAAATATTGTATAAAATACAGCTATCTTTATTTTCTACTTCTACATTAATAATTTTTTTAAAAAAGAAAATATTCTTACACAATGTACACAATTATTCCTTCTACATTAAGTCTGTTATTTTGTATAATTATTTCCAAAGTAATCGGATGCAATATCTGAAATCAGCTGACGGCCTACAAAGAAACATGACCCACAAGAAAGTGCTTAGAACAGAAGCTTTTACAGAGGCGATGGATGCAGATACTTTAAATGTTTAGGTTTATCAAAAGGAAAACTAAAAGTGGAAGATCTCATACTTTGCCTAACAGTTTTTATCTATGTGCAGATAGTAACTTTATCTGACATACAGATGTTTGCTTTCCTGGATAAACAGAGTTTGCTTCATTTCTGATGAACTGATTGGACAAGAGTGGCCATATAAGCAAGTTATTCGATTATGTCATTTTAAAAAAATCAGGGGAAAAGGATATAATAAGATGTCTGTTATCACCTGCACCAAAAATACAGAAGATTAGAATGATGATCTCAGATAAAGTGCATTGAAGTAGCACATGCTAATTCTAGTCATAGTGTACAAACACCACTCAATTTCTGTGTATCTGATTTTACATTTCAAAAGCTGCTATTTACTCCTTTCATAAAATATGATTTATAGAAACCAGTCTATTATAAAATTATTGCAACACAATTAACTTCAACAGAATACTGCACATATCTTAAAAATTTTTTTATAAACATGGGTTTTTCACACATACATAATTTCTTTAGTGTAGCACAAAACTATGCAGCGGATACTGCCATACAAGTTAAAAACAAAACTCCAAACAACTAGCCAGCTTTCTTTTCCCATTTATTTTAATACCTTTATTACCAGCTCATCTTGTCAAAATGTGGGTTTTAGGTAAATTTTAGTAGTGATGATTCTGTCTGGGTCACACAGAGCTACACAATTCTTAGTAGCAATCAAATTACAAACCACCCTTCAAATGAAATGATGTTTTTGAAGAAGCTTTGACTTGTCCAGTTTTGACCTTACACTGACGACTTCATGGATTCTTCCAAACGGTATTAAAACAAATATAATACACAGAAATTCCATGATGTTGGACCTAATATTTTGCTTCAAGTAAAACTGTGCAGACACCCAAGTAGATAATGCAAGTGCAATCTTTGTATGCAAAATTCCGTTGATACACTTCCTTCACAGAAAGCAACACTCTTGGCAACTGAGATTTATCTTCTTCACTTGGTAGAAGTTACATAGGTCTTCTATTATCAATTTTTCAGATTATGACAAAAGGTCAACCAAAAACATCCATTTATTGCAGCTTCTAGCATTGGAGGGATTGCCAGTGCAGTGCACAAAACGAACTCTGACATTTCTGCATTAGATTAATGACATCTTCCATACTGGTACAAACGTATTTATTCCACAGAAATCATAACATTGTAAATACAATAGTTGCAACGAACAGTGAGTTAAAAAGAAAGCTATCCTCTCAAAAAGCTAACAGGCAGCTTTTCACATCTGTGTTTCACCTGATGCTTTCATTTGCTGAAAAATTCAAGTCCCTTTACACTTGCCTACTGATAGTGATTTTTAAGTCTGTAATAAACCGCTCTCCACAAATGAGGCATGAAAGCAGAGATCTCTTGCTACATAAAAATAACTTCACTTCAACAAATACAGGCTGCAAATTTAATGCTTGTTTTGTAACAACATACTGCATTTTTCAGCTTTAGCAGTCTAAAAAGATTTATTTAAATTCTAAATAGCAAAACCTTAATCTTTGGATTTTCAAGGCAAAAAAAAAGTCTCGAAACAAAACTTGGCTCTGAACCTGTCAGAAAAACACTTCATGATGTTTCTTTTTTCTGAATGCCACCTAATAGTATCAACAGCTCATACTAACAGCTATTATTTTTTTATTTTAGGAAGAACACATACAACCTATATCATTAAGCCATAATCACCATGGATAGAATTACAGAATGGTCTGTGTTGGAAGGGACCTTACAGATAACGGAGTTCCAATCTCCTACCAGGGACAAGGACACCTTCCACTAGGACCAGGCTGCTCAAAGCCCCCTCCAGCCAGGCACTGAACAATTCCTCAGATGGGGTGCTCACAGCTTCTCTGCACAACATGTTCCAGTGCCTCACACCCTTCACAGGAAACAATTTCTTCCTATATCTAATACAAACTAAGCCTCCTCCAGTTTGAAACCATTCTCCTTTGTCCTATCACTGCGTGTCCTTGTAAGAAGACCCTCTCCAGCCCTCTTTTAGCCCCACTTTAGGCACTAGAAGGCTGCCATAAGGTACCTGCAGAGTCTTCTTTTCTCCAGGCTGAACAATCCCAATTCTCTCAGCCTTTCCTCACAGGAAAGCTGCTCCATCCCTCTGATCATTTTGGGGTCTCTCCTCTGGATTCACTCCAACAGATCCATGTCCTTCCTGTGCAGGGCCCCCAGAGCTGGATGCAGCCCTGCAGGTGGGGTCTCAGCAGGTCAGAGCAGAGGGGCAGAATCCCCTCCCTGGCCCTGCTGCCCACGCTGCTTTGGATGCAGCCGAGGACACGTTTGGCTCTCTGGGCTGGGAGTGCCCATGGCTGGGTCATGTCCAGCCTCTCACCCACCAGCACCCCCAAGTCCTTCTGGGCAGGGCTGCTCTCCATCTGTTCATCCCAGCCTGTGTTTGTGCTTGGGATTGCCCCAGCCCAGGCACAGGACCTTATACACTGGGCCTTGTTGAAATTTATGATGTTTGCACCCACCAAACTTGTCAAGGTCCTTCTGGGTGGCATCCCTTCCCTCCAGCATGTCAACCACATCACACAGCCTGGTGTCATCAGCAAACTTGCTGAAGGCAAGTGCTAAGATCAATCAGCTCTGATTTAGGTCTCTAGTAGCCACTGAAAAATCAAAACTAAAATCAATAACCTGTAATTACACTTAGAAAATAATTTTAAGAGTAAAAGAACTAAAATGTTTCTGCAAAAGAAATGTTTTCATTTTCTTGTTTATTTAGAAAAAAAAGCACAACAGCTTTTTGAAAGAAATATTTCACAATTTTCTAGAATACAAGGATTCTTGAGAAAATACATCAAACAAATCACAATGTATTTAAACTTACTAGCCTTCCCCTCAGTATCACTTTATCCTCCACAAATAACGTAGTTTACAACATGACTTCTTCTTCACGTGTGTGTTTTAACACCAATTTCCCATGAACCCATGCAGACCAGCTAGAAGGAAGGCAACTATTTCCAGTTCTCCACCATATGCATGCTCTGCTGCAATGTAGTCCTGGCCATAGCCACAGTACTCCAGAGAAACACCATCCTCCAAAGACTGGTGAACCTTCAGATTAATAAACACTGCACTACTAAGCAATTAAGCTTAAAAGGCATTTCAGTAAAATGCAGAAGTATAGAAATTTTCAGCTACTTCTTCCTTTTATGTATTTAAAACTAAGTGATCAAATCTGATTAGAATTTCTGACTGCACAGAACAGATGCACATCATTTTCTTTTCCTCACCATCCCATCACTTGGCAAGCATCAACTATCCAACACCCATATCTACCAATATCCCTTCATGAAAATGAAGTGGGTTGGTTTCTGGGTTTTTGTGGGTTTTTTTTCTTTAATCGGGCATCTCTGCAGAAAGTTTGCAACAGTAGTTAGTATGTCAGAAGGTCAAAGGTGTAAAATCAGCACTAGAAGCAGGAAAGCTGAACACCAGTCCATTGCTGCCATTCCACAGCTGTATAGAAATACCAAGTGTGTCTGTTAAACAGGGATTAGATACCATGGAACCTCTGGAGGCAAACTTCAACTGAAAAGAATCCAGAGATTTACACTGAGTGTTGTTGAAAAATAAGTCGCCAAAAGAATGGCTTTTTTACCACAGTGATTTCCTTGTGCAAAAATAAAGTAATTTGTAACAAGTGGAAGTGTTCCACATGCATTCAAGTGATACTTAAATTATTGTAGCTCTCTTTTAACAAGGGATCTTTAGGCTATTGAAGTTTTCAAGGTTTTTTAAACCAAGTCTGATTAAAAAAAAAAAAAAGTAAAACAATGGTGATCAGGACTTTGTAAAGGAAAAGAAAATAAAAACCTTATAATGTGTGTGTAGATAGATCTATATAGATGTGTATCTCTGTCCATCCCAATGACTACCTCACATATAACATTTTACTTGCCCTTTCATTATGCATGGATTATGATCCAGATTTAACCAATTAATTACACATTTAGTAGCACAACATGGACATCTGCATCCATTCCCTATGGCTTCTATTGAGATGTATTCCTCCCAATCCCTCCTATTAACAGTAAAAGTAGAGCTATTAGTGAATATGAGAATATACCTGGTATAAATGCGTGAACTCTTCCAGAAAAGTAAATGTTCTAAGACTAATGATACTAGAAGTATGGCCTTATTCTTCAAAGTATATCCATTTCACTCCCCTTTTCTTGAAGGTTTCTTGCCTGCTAAAGAATTATGCCATAATTTTGACACTGGAATTTAAACACTGGAATTTTGGTATGATCCAAACAGATACATGCTTCATATTTATTGTAAAATTATAAATTGGGCATTGTTTCTAGGATTCTTCCTATTGTGGTTACAGTAATTAATAGAGAAATTTGCCAACAAAAAACTGATATGTCTAAATACTAATAGCAACAATGGCTGGGACCAACATGTTCAAATCTTCACACATGATATAAAAAAAAATTCTAGGAAAAAACAGTTGTTAAAAACTTACTCTAAAGTTTGTACACAATGAGGTACTGCAACTCTAACCTACTCCAGAATGTAGAAGCTACTAAAAGCATTACCACCTATCATGTAGCCTTCTGTTCGTCAAATAGTAACTTGAGAACAGCTAGAGGAACTGGTTTAAATTCTTTAAACAAAGTATAAAATGAGGTTTTCCTCCTTAAACACTTTCTAGATAGAAGAAACTCAGTAACAAAGCAGAAGCATGTTACCAAGACCAGAGATCAGTCTAAGGGTGGGCTCCGTCTCCAACACAATCATCAGCACACGAGCCTTCATCACTTTTTTGACATCCATTTTTCTCAGATTCCCCAATATGCACAGCAGTTTCATTACAGCTGGTAAAGTGTACATCTCTGCCTATTCCACTTGCATCTGTTACAGTTTTGATGCAAGTTTGTTTTCTTGAATCTGATGGTGTAATCTGCCCGTGTAATCTTGTGTATCAACAAACTGCCTATGTTTGCTTCTCCTTGTGTACTTTCTTTTCTAAATCAAACCTCAGCAAGCACTCTACAATTTTAATATTGCACAATTCGGTGAATAACAGTTCCACAACTGCTTTACCCACTGCCTTGGTGACTCTAAGTGTTGGTCACTTCCATCTCGCACCACCTATTCCAGACCACTTCTAAGACGTCTGCCTTCCCACTTCCTTTCTGTAGCTCCCCTTGTGAGCAACCAAAACAGCACCCAACACACAGGCAGGTCCTGTGTTTCATACAATGATACTTGCTGTTCATTCTCCCTGCATTCCCTAACGATGGACAGCGTTGCATCAGGATTTGTTGGCAGCTACCATTAACCAACTGCTTCAGCACACCACCAGCCACAGGCCATGTCTTTACTCAGCAGCAGCTTTATAGAATCAGTACAGAAAGTAGATCTGGGTCACTCTTAAGTCACACAGAACATACACAACATGTAAATTGTAAAAGTAAAGGGAAAGGAAAGCTTGTAAAATCAGGAAACATCACCAAGAGCAGACTCAATATTCAACAATTAGTTCCAGTTTCCATTTTAGCCCACATTCACTTGGGCTGCAAAACTCAATGTTGATTGAAAAAGCTGAATATTACTCTAAATGTTATACATATTTCTGTTAAAGTACAATGGGAAAGCTCAAGCACAAAAATTCTTAAAGACAATGCAGAAAGATGCTAAAATGATACAATTTTTTACAAGAGAATAACAAAGACGAAGAAGAGTTTCTTCCTGGAAATGTGTTATGGAAACTGAACTGCAGAAGCAGTATACAGTTTCACCTCAAGCCCCTGATTTGAAAAAAGTAGGAAATAAAGGACTCAAGTTTGTGTCTCCTGTACCATGCATAAGTGTCATCAAAAATTTGTCAGAAAAACTATGACAAACTTAAAAAGTCTCATGTTTATCAACAACCCTGGAATTTTATTGCATGTGTACTTAAATAAAGCCAGCCCAGCAGAACAGTTTTCTACTCAACAATATGGCTCAGTAGCCACAAATGAAATCATTAATTAAATAAAATAAAAATCAGAGGATACTATTAATCAATAAGAGCAAACTCTACTTTTGTTAGCGGGTCAGTCATGCTTGACTTTTTCAGTATAACTCATTTTCTTAGGAACTGGAGATGGAGTAGTTGAGCTCCTCAAATAACAGAGACAATACGGACAAATTTCAACAGCATAAAAACCCACAACATCAGCTGAACACACTTATTGTATTTTCACATTGATTTGAAACTCACACAACACTTATAAACATTCAATGTCCTTCCTTTAAAAAAAAGCAGGTTTAGGTCTCAAGAGGTAGTTGGGAATTTTTTCAACGCTAATGTTAAAGAGTGCTGACTGAGAATTTTAAAGCAATCCTACAAAATATGTGGCACAAAGGACAATTCCCTGGAGCTCTCAATTGCCAGTGAGATGACACACACACCTGAAAGCAGGCACTTTCCAGCAGGTTGGTTGATTATGAGGCAGCTAAACAAAACAAAAAAGCAGCAGTCCAGGAAGTTCACCTCTTTGGAAAACAGCAAAGCATGACCAAATCAGTGCTGTCACTAAATCATAGAAAGTATGATAAAATAAATAATTATAAATAAATAAATAAATAAATGAAAAAAAAACAACCAGCTATTGAGGCACATAAGAAAGGAACATAAGCCACACCACTGAACAACAGCTATGGCCCAGCACTGCAGGGTTTTAGTGGCCAGCTTCTTTACTTGAATTATGCACTCATTCTAGAATTTGGAACAGATTTTAAAGAGCAAACGGCTTGTGCAAGTCTGTTTCCTAACCATTTATTCCATGTATTTGATGCAAGTCAATTTTATGATCATAACTCTGGAGATTCAATGAAGAGCCTTAATGCTTCAGTACATTCCTTGAAAAATACCTTAAGGACTCTTTCCGTTAAATTTCAAGATATGACAATTGATTCATAAGTACCATGATCAAAATGGACAATTGGCCTCAGTACCACCCAAGACCCCTATCTCAATTGTTTCATGCTTCACCAAAGGCATCATTTACTCCTCAAGATGACAAGTGTTAATTACAGTAACCATTACCAAAGCAATGTTTAACCACGAGCTTGCCCCACTTTAAAAGAACCCTAAACTTTCCTGCATGAAGGAAACAACTACGACTGTGAGTATCCTCTTTTCAATAAGCTTTCATCAAGGCTGCTCTATCTAACCTTTTCAGATTAATCAGGGAAAAACAAAAGCATGTTCAATAGCTCAAGCTACATATACATCTTTACCAAGGACATGATTCTGATCTCCCCCACGAGTACAATCAGCGAACATTTATAGGACTACTTTCAATGGGTAAAATATGGTCCAAAGCTAAAATGGACAAATCATGTGTGTGAATATGTTGTGTTACCCTGCAATAGTGGAGACACCAACTTTTTCTTCATTTTTTTCCAGGAAATCCACACTTTACAAGTAAGAAGGTGACAAATCTCTGCCAAGCACCTAGTCACTAAAGAAAAAGAAAGATGGGTTTACAAAGAAAAATAAAGAAATATATAACCTAGTGCAGATAATATTGTGTCTACACCACTCAAAGTTTGGAGCACTGTTTTTTAATTGATCTGTGCATTCCAAACACAGCTAGAGGGAAAACCATGGATAAGGCTGGGGGGCATGACTCAATATCTAATGTTTTGGCTATGGAGTGGTTGAGGAGTAAGTTAGACTATCTCAGTCTCAGGCTAATCTTAGCCTATGATAATGGAAACAATACTTGAGTGGAATAACCAGCTAAATGTTAAAATGGAAATATGTTTTTCACTTTCACTGTAAATCAGACATGCTCTGAGTGCAGGCTGCGCTTGACAAGATTTAAGCACAAGCCAGAAAAAGTTAGTCATGCTCATTAAAAAACACAGCTGGTGAAGGGGGTGCCCAATTTACTAAAATCAGCTACTTGTGAAGTACTTGCCCAGGAAGTGGGAGACCTAAGCCTGAGGCAACTCAAACCCACAGTCCTGACTCTGCAGTAGTTCAGTTTCAGTAGGAAAACTTGGCAGTGCCTCTCTAACTTAACAAGTTGCCAATTTTTTTTTATTTTTTTTTTACCTTAAGATTGCTTTTTCTTCTTCATTTGAAAATGGCTTCCCTGATTTGAGTGTACTGGTATATGTTCATTCCCCTTTTCAAAACAGAGGGAAATCTAGAGGGAGATTTGAGGCATTGAAACTTCAGAAAATACAGAAATCTATGACTAAGTTGAATGCTGAGGTCTCGCAAAGTTAGGTGTGATGACGTTACCGGTTGCCACATCTTCCTTGTTTTGTCAACACTGTCACAGGGAAGAAAGTTTCAAAATAAGCCTATAATTAGCCATTTGTCAAAAGTAACTCATTTTCCCCATTGATAAGACTACTACCAGCATTTTGTACTAATGCAGTGCTTGATTTCTGAGATTACCCTGATGTGGTCCCTACCACATTTTTCAGATACAAACAAGCTGAGAGAAGGCTTACAGTTTCTTCTTTTTAAAGTACCACGGAAAGAACATCTAGTCTGGCAATAGCACAGCAGATCCTGCTCAGAACCCTGCTATTTGAAAGTCATTTTATTCATGTTACTGAACTTTCCTAATAGGATTAGAAGACTTACTAGATGTGACATGCATGCCACAGCCTGAAGCTGCCTTTTTTACATTACATGATTTCATGTCACTGCATGGATCAGATACCTCTTTCTTCAGGTTTCATGCATCTTTCAAGAATCTAAAACTCCCCCAGTTTCACAAGATAGGCTGAGCCACAACAAGATCTCAATGCCACTAGAAAGGCCAGTTCTGTTCCCAGCCTCTCTTCCTGTACTGCTTTGCACACATCCAACCTCAGACTCTGGCCTACGAAGACCTTTGGTGAAAAACCTGAGTGGAGCACCCCAGATACATTTTTTGCTGGTTTTACTCTTTCCTTTTTTTCCTCAATATGGTAAAACTTATGAAACAGCCAATTTGCATGCAAAATTGACTTAGGTCATTCTGTGCCCAGACCAAAAAGAAAGAAAACTGCCCACATAAAAACCCAGAAAGTTACTGTAACCACTGATATTCCTGACGTACCAGTAAGCCAGGGTTTCCTCCTATGAATCAGCTGCAGAACAGGGTGTTATGTCTGTGGCCCTCCAAGAGATTCAAAAATCAGAGAGTAATGGCAATACACAGTTAAACAACCCTGCTTTAAATTCATACAGAAAGTATTGTACCTGTCCAGTACCTCTACTTAGGAGCAACACACAGAGACATTTGAAGTTTATTTTCTTGTTCGTATAAAATGACGAAATACTTAGAAATTTTTAAAAAGTGGAAAAAAAAGTAAAATGCAGTCCTTTAAATATTAACTGCATCCCTACTGTATATGCAACTGTCTCAACAGTTATAATTTTTCTTGTTTATTGCAGGATTCTTCATTAAAAATAGCAAAAAAAGTATTTACAAAAATATTAACGCTATTCCTTCAAGAGAGAAATGGCTGTTTAATAGAGAAATTTGTAACAAGTAAGTGCTACACAAATAAATTAAAATTTTAAAATGGCTAATATTACAGTCCAAAAAAACACCCAAGATGCAAGGACAGATCATTCTCTGAAGCCATCATTATACCTCATTTCCGGAGATCCTCATTTGCTTTTCTAAGCCATTAAAAGACTAAACTAGGTGTTTCATGTGCGAAAAGTCAGGGCAATGAACAATTGAATCTTCTTATGATTGAGGCTCCTATCACTAAAAATATCCGTGCAACTGTCACAACCGAACAACTGTAACACTTATCAGTTATGCATCTTTCCTCAGTACTTTTCAGAATTATAAACTTAGTCATCCAGATGCAGAATTTTATCTTCCAGTTACGACATCACCCCATATCTGTGGAAATTAGAATTTCCCTAAGCTAGCTTGAGCTGTTCAGCAACGCCAATTACATAAGAGTTTTCCTAAGTCAATAAATACTGCAAAAAATACAGTATATATACAGATATAAGCTAACAGTCTTACATCAAAGCCATAGAATTACCTACATTTGGGATTTTTACTTACCAATCATTATTAGGCTCAGTCCTCAGAAAAAAAAAAGAAGGAAGAGATTTTTCTTTGTTCACACTTCCTGTGTAGGTTGACTTTCATGAGAGTTATAAAGACAATTTGACTTTGATCGAGGTTTTTAACCAAGTAACATTGGGAGAGCAAAGAGTGACAATGGAGGTAATAGATACAGAAAATAAAGCCCTATCTGAGTTTGTGTTTTTGCTGTAGTGTTTACAGAACAAATTTTCACCTCTTAGGCCCATTTCTATAAACACACACAACTTACACTCATACAAGACTGACATCTCTTTTAAAAGTCACAATTTCTTTATCCCTGTATAGTGCCATACAACAGCAGGCTGCCATCAGAGTCTTACCTCAGCCATCACTTACAAACCTCACCAAAACCAAGTGCCAGAGTGGCATGGCAAGTTCAGTAACAGCTGAACTGACATCCCTGTGGAGCGCTGTCTTTGGCTCCACCCAAATCAGTTGGTTACCTTCCCATTTTAGCATTTACCTATTTAGCTCTGACCAAACCCTAAGTCAAAGACTCAAGACTACTTGACCTCAAACTGGTTAGCCAAAACTTTAATCAAGAAAGACTGGTTATTATAATTCATGAGCAGTAGAGCTGGTAAGTCCTGCAGCCTTCAATACACTTTCTGCGCCTAAATCACTCACACGCACGTGAAGTCTTCCCTCATGACTCATTTATCTGGAAAGCCACATTTCTAAGTCAAAAAGGCAATTCTGAGCATTAAGGCTTAGTGGCTCTCAGTTTTATGTGCTGCAGAAAACAGCTGCATTTCCTCCTCTTTGTTTTAGTACAGATTCACAAAGCATCATTCCAATCACTTTTTCTGCAAACAGGCTGGACTAGAAGCAGACGTTTCAGACAAGACAGTAATGCTGTTAAGGTCAAATGACAAAGAACTAGAAGGTAAAAACAATCAGGAGAATTATTACTGAAGAATTTTTATTATAGTTTTCCTAAACTTGACACTTTGTCCAACAAAGAGAAGAATAGGGGAAGAAATAGAAAAAATACAACAATAAGTACATGATACAGCTGAACTGACTTATACCTGCAAGGAATGTCAAATGCAACATTTAAGACACATTTACCAACAGGAATGCAGTCATTCAAGTGACTAAGGAAAATAAAAAAGGAAGTAAAGCAAGACAACAACGGTTGGCTAATTTACCTCTAACGTCATACTCCTGCAGGGAAGCATGACAAATTCTTACCCATCAATTATTTGTCTTTTTGCCCTGTGAAGAGACACAAACCAGGAGTGCCAGAAAGCAATACAAGTCACACATGCCCGCAGCAGATAGTTACGTAATGCTGACGTACTGCCTGCTCTTCACTCACTACACTCACTTTGCTGCAATTCCAAGTACCAGCTTTTAACAGCTGCCCAGTTTGAACACTTTTAAACTGCTTTGTAAATAAAATGCAGACCACAAAGAAGAACAAAATACAGAATGAAGCTTTAGAGTTATTTCCAACAGAGATAAAAATAAGAAAAGCTGGGGGTTAGCTTTATGATGAGACATT
The DNA here is from genome assembly GCA_037834095.1 of Argya squamiceps. Taxonomy (NCBI): domain Eukaryota; kingdom Metazoa; phylum Chordata; class Aves; order Passeriformes; family Leiothrichidae; genus Argya; species Argya squamiceps. The sequence goes on along the minus strand of JBBMKD010000001.1, from coordinate 68,108,219 downwards.
TTCTGTTTCATAAGAAGTCATAGAACTGGCTTTCTGTGCTAAAACTCTAAACTAAATTGCCTGCCAATCTAAAGTCTTTTAGTTTAACTGACTTGAAGAAACCAGAAATAACAAGACAAAGATTGTTCCTTCAACTTCCCTGAAGTGCTACTGCCAGGAACAGAAACACAAGTCAGTAATTCTTTTGATAATAATATACACCTAGAAATCTTTCTGTTTAGAAGAAAACTTGCCACGAATGCAGTCAAACAGATCAGCTAGAAGTAAAGGCAGAATGGGTACAAGCAGGGCCAAAAAGTATTTATTATTAATCACAGAAGAAAAAAGAAAAAAACAAAACAAAAAATACAGCGAACACAGCCAGTGAACTGGCCAGATTTCATAAAACTAAATTCATAAAACATTCATAAAATGTTGTATTAGCTGTATTAAGTAATCTTTTTTTCCTATATTTTATCTTTAAAAACTAGGACACAACCATAAAATCTGCAATGATGTATTGCTCAGTACCTATCATAGCCATTATATAAGCAAATACATCAGAACACTTAAGATCACATGCTTGAATAATCAGCTGCTAATTAAGCATATCTGCAATTGCCTTGTTCCTTCCTTTCTCTGACCCAAACCAGTAAGTAAACAACATTACAGAAAACCTCAGTCTTCAGCAGACAGCTATAACAAAGAAACTAAAACAATATACTCCTCCCTATGGGGCTCTAATCAGTACGGCTGAATTTTAAACTTTGGAGGACAGCAGACTGATTTACAAGAAATGCCTACACATTTTAATATACACAGCAAACTGAGGAGGTCAACTCATGCAGTCCAACACAAGATAAACACTTTTGGAAGGCCACACCAAAGAATGTTTACCCATAGCTGGGCATCAGCACCATCACTGGAAGTTCCTAACATTCATAAGATAAAAACATTACAGAGACAAATTATTTCTTCATGTGTTTGGGGTTTTTTGTACTCTTTTGAGTAACTAAACAAAAGTTTCCCTTCTACTAGTCTGACCTCTAATAACATATGCTTCCAATGCCTTTTAAAACATAGCCAGGTTACCTCAGGCCTCGAGGAAGATAGTGTTTGTAAGCTCTCAAGAAAATGCTCTGACAGCATTTTTCTTCTCTGTTGCAAAAAAGAAGGAATGACTTTAGGACTTCTACTGATTTCAAGTTATGGAAGCACGGTGCCAGAAAAGAAGCGTGCTGGAAAGCTCTGACCCATAAAGCAGTTGGTGACCAACTACCATCCTAAAAGCAAACGTCACAGGGTGCGTGGTGTGTTCATCACCCCTGTATCTAAGTGTCCAAAAGCATACAGAAATTTACAATGCTCTAAGACTATCAAAATACTCCAAATATAATAAAAGCATTTCCTATAATTTTTTCTTAAATCATAACCTAGGAACTATCTGAATATAAATATCCGTATTTACATATGCACAGACATGTGATTACTTCTGGGGACATTCTTTTCACTGCCCAAGCTGTAAAACACAAACACTAAGATAAATAATTCAGGATTTAGCTAGAAGCAGAAATTTGAATCTCAGAGAGTAACAAAGATTTCAGACTTCCTTATCTTTACATTCATAGCAAACCAATAAAGTACAAGGAACTTAAGGATAAAATTGAAACTTTTGAGGAGACTGACTGCACCCAAGTCATTTTTATAACCAATAATCAGAAGAGCTTATGTATTTTGAGTTTAATTGACCTTAAGCTAATGACTGCAAGTTTTATGTAACTGACATTAAACTCATGACTGCGAGAAACAGACAGGACAATCAATTCGGGCAGGATGAAAATCTTTCTATTTTAAATGATTACTTCTGTGGTTAAGTTCAGGAACGAAAGAAAAATTGGTCTCACGACCCACAAAGCTGCAGACCGTTCTTGAGAAGAGTGTGCTCGTGAATGTGCGCGCACACACACACACAATACACAAACACTGAAGGTCAGCCTCCTCCCTGCATTTCACACTTCCCTCCCTCCCTCTAATCTTCACACAGGCCTTTCACTCTATCCCTGTGCCAGACAGCTAGAGGCTTTTAGCAATCACAAGGTTTCAGAGGTTCGCTCCGCGGCACGTACTTAGCAGAGACAAGGGCCGCTGCCCCTTCCTCCCCCGGCTGCTCCGCACCGGCGCGGCGCGCCCCGCTCTCCTTGGCCGCGCTCTCCCGGGAGCCCAGACCGCTCCCGGCAGGGGGAGGCGCCCGGGAAAACCCGGGCCGTGACCGGCCGCCGCGGGAGCCGGCGGGAGGGAAGAGGGAGGCGGGCAAAGGCGGCTTCCCGAGCAGGCCGGGCGGCCACCCCCTCCGAGGCTGGGGCAGCCGGGAGTGCGAGCGGAGCAGCCCCCGCCGGCCGAGCAAGGCCCGGCTGTCAGAGCCCCTCTGTGGGACGGGCCACACTTGGCCCCGATCCCGGTGCTGGTCCCTGCCAGACCCCCGCGCGTAGGAGCCGAGGCGGTGGCGGGGGAAGGGCCCCCGGGTCGCACCGTGCCCCGCCGCGCCAGCCCGAGGGCGGGGGGAGGCGAGCGGGGCCTCACCGGGAGCGCCGCACTCACCACTTGGTAGCGGCTGACGGGCTGGTGGTGATCCATCCTGGCCGCCCGCAGACACGCACGGGCGCGGCCACAGCTCCTCCGACCTGGCGCCGCGTCGCTCGGTCGTTCGGTCCGTCCTTCCCTTCTTCCTTCCTTCCTTCCTTCCCCCGCCCGCTCG
>JBBMKD010000001.1:68090023-68105320 GCA_037834095.1 Argya squamiceps | reverse complement strand
GCCGGAGCCGCGTTGGCTCTGCCCGGGGCCGGGTGTGCGCCCTCCGGCCGCTCGCCACCCCGGCCGCGCTCTAGCGGGGCTGCCGGGAGCGGGTATTCTTCGCCTTTCCCCGCTCCTCGCTCGGCAGCTGTGTTCTGTGAGGCTGGTATGTGCCAAGGCCAGGCCTTGTCTAGATATTTATCGCTGTTGATCACCATGGGGCAAGAAGAAGTACAGTATGGCACAGAAGACATTTTGGGGACTCGGAGAGCGATTTTGAATAGGCATCTGCCTAACGTGATTAAGAATCCTGAGCCCGTTTGCCTGCTGTGCCTGTGACGGCAAAGCACCGTTCTGTGGCAAGGAAATGTTGTGATTTTCCTCTTCTCTCTTCCTCCTAAAACTAAACCTTCAGATGCTCATGACCTCCTGGAGTAAAACCAGTTAAAATGCCTGCACCCATAAAGGTGTATCGAATGAGGCTGTCTCATTTCTACGTTCCCGATCTGCCAGGTGTGTAGCTGTGGTACGCAACAATTTCAAATAGCCGTAGATGAATCTCTTGGCTGCAGTGGAGCGGGAGTGTTCGCGTGTGCTGCTCCATACCTGATCTGCAAGGCAAATGCCCTCACAAAAGTGGCTTCTCGCTATCACTAATGGCCGGCACGCAGAACTTCATCCTGCAGCTCAGGTCATCCCCATTCCGTAGCTGTTTGCTGCCCTGAGCAGCAGGGTGGGTGTTCTGGTGCAAGCAGTCATCACTGGCGAGCTGGGTGAGGACTGCGGGAGTGAGGTGCAGTGCCAGGACTGCGCGTGGGAGGGCAGAGAAGTGGAGGGCGGGCTCCATTAGTGGAGTTGTTTCGAGATGGGGGTGGGAGTGAAGATAAGGCAGGATTATAAAGGAGGAGGCGGTGGAAGGGTGAGACTTTGTGTGTATGCCTGGGACCTTGCTTGCACCCCATATCTGGCTAATGCAGCCGTGACTAAAGCTATCCAAATGAAAAGAAAAACATGTTTGGAAAGTTCGGGCCTATTCTGTCTGTTGCTTTTGTTTCTTGTACAACTCTGTTGCACATCAAAAGGCCCAGCAGTTAGGAAAAAGAGTTGGCAGAGAAATATAGGTTAGAAATGGATTAGTATTATTCTCTTAACAGGATTTTCTCCTTTTTCCTCATTATACATAATGAATGTTAAATTATTCTGTCCTAAAAGTAAAAAAGTATTAGTAAAGGTTATCTTGAGTTTAAGAAACCTTGTACAGAATATTGCAGTCTGTTTCAGTTACCAAAACTTCTTAATTATATTTCCAGATTTCACAGGAAATGGAAACTGGACCATTCGTGTAATCACTTTAACATCTTCTGTATCATTAGCAACAATTATCTCCAAAGTAAACTTTTTCTGAAGTGTTTCATGTGGCATCTCAGCCCAGGAGGTTGTCACCTGATCTCCATGGCCTTTTAAGTGCTGCGTCTCTGCTCTGCAATACACTCTCCTAGAAACTCCAACTAGTTAAGAGCTGCCAAATGGAATTTGAGACTGCAAATGCTGGAATGCAAATGAGTAAACAATTTATTAAGAAGAAACCTTCAGTTTTGAATTCATGCAATTCATGTCTTTTAAGGGAAGAAAGGACAATAGGGGAGAATCAAAGTGTATTTAATAGGAAAATTGGAAAATATTCCATAGTGCTTGGGAAAAGAGTCAGTAGAGGCAGGAGCAGATTCAGTAGAAATAATAGAGTTGTGTGTGGAGAGGGAGTTTCGTATTTAGGGACAAATTTTGGATGGATGGTCTAGCTTATATACAGAGACTAAACTTCTTTTGCTTCGGGATGTGTAGTTATGGGACTTATACCAAAGCAGGTGATATGACTAGGCTTTAAATATGCCCTTCTTTTGATTCTTATTCTTTCCGGAACTTCAAAATATAAAAAAAAAGAAAGTCATGCATTTCTTTCAGGTCTTTGTGTTTTCAAAATAGTGCAATCTGTATATTTTAATTTAACTGTCTGATTCCAGAGGCTTCCATATGGTAATATGGCATAATATTAATCTATAATGCAAAGCAATTGGCAAGCACTAAGATTCCTTAAAATCACAGAACCACAGAATGGCTGAGGTTGGAAGGGACCTCTGGATGCCATCTGGCCCAGCCCTCTGCTCAAGCAGGGATACCCAGTGCAGGCTGCCCAGGACCAGAGGGTTTTTGAGTATCTCTGAGAATGGAGTCTCCTCACATTCTCGGGGCAACTTAAGTCAGTGATCAGTCACTCTCACAGTAAATAAAAAATTTAATGATGTTCAGAGGGAGCCTCTCGTGTTTCTGTGTTGGTCCAATGTTCTGGCTTTGTCACTGAGCACTGCTGAGAAGAGCCTTGGCTTCATCCACTGCCCACCTTCCCTTCAGGTATTTATGTATATTGATGGGATCCCCTCTGAGCCATTTCTGCTCCAGGCTGAAAGGCCTCAGGTCTCGAAGACTTTCTTCACAGGAAAAATGCTCCAGTCCCTTCCTCACCCTGGTGGCTCTTTGCTGGACTCTCCCTCCCGTGACTCCATATTTCTCCTGTACTCTCTTGCACAGAATATATATTGAATGGAGGAAATGTGTCTTTCAGAAGTGCTAGGATTTTGTTACTTAGATGAACAAATCATGTGGACTGTCCTATGGACTAAACAGTTGAATGCTAGTTTTAAGATTTACTTTTTTATTTTGACCTTCTTGAACCTTAAGAGACTACAATAGTAATGGTTAGGACTATTTTCTGGATCCTGCAGAATATTGGTTTTTTGTCAAAGAACTGTATTTAAAGAAACAGAAATAGTGTTCTAAATAGCATGCAATCAAAATAGTTTCAAATTTACATTTAAAAGGAAGTATTGCTTCAGACATATTTTTTAAGGAAAAAGAAATTTAATTGCTGTTAGTCAGCAAACTTACAACAGTTTAAACTTTGTTCCACCATGAAAATGAGCCAAGAAAAGATTCTTGGTAACAACAGCTCTTGCAAGCCCAGTTCTGTGAAAAGTTGTCTTGGAGGATGGCAACTGAATTCAGACAAGTCTGAACTTAATTGCACAAAGGCACACAGTACAGGACTGTTAGCAATTTCAATCTTGTTTTGCATTCATTATTCAATCAACAGCCAGCAAATAAGAAAGCACAGTATTTATCTTTACGTTTCTTCACCTGTATAAGCCTATTCAAATTTTTAAGATTTCTTATGGAACTTACAGCATAAGTAGATTTCAGAACCAAGTTAATTTTATCTTAATAAAGATATGTAAATCAAATACTTATATCGGTTAAAATACGAATATTTCTATTACATTTATAATACATAATTTTGTATTATTTTAAGAAAATACAGCAGTTACTATAATATTTTACTTGCTGAACCATATAAATAATTTAAAAAATTAAAAATAAAAGCTGTACAGTCCTATCCGAAACCTGGGAAACAAAGTAAAATTTCAAGGTTTATAACTTGGTTTCACACCTTTAGCACGTGTTTTTATATGTCTAATACAGAAAATGTCAGTGAGAAACAACTAGATTTTTTCCAAATGTAAATCTATTGAAATTAATGTACTTAATTTACTCATGGACCAATTCTAAAGCAGGCTATGAATTTATTGACTGTATTTATTTTCATCTGTATTTTCCAACTCCTTTTATAAACTATTTGGTTTTAATCCTGTGTTCCTACTTATGTAAACTGCACAAAATTCTGTGATCTCTGTATGGGCTTAGATGGTTACTTTAAGCAGGAAATTGGCTTAAACAAACCCCTGGGACTGAATTTCTTAGAAAGAAACAGCAGGATTTTGGCTTGGTTTTCACCATCTTTTCTTCTCCTTTTTCTAGGCAACATAGGAAATGCTGTAGCCATCATTAGCAGGAACACTGGGTTACTTTTAAGATTTTGTCACTGAGTGTAGGTTTTCAATTCCATTGTCATCATCTGTGTTCAGTGTGTATATACATGTGTACAGTCTTGCAAACCTGGCCTTCTGATATGTCCAAATACCAGGCAGATGTGTCTGAACCAGGTTTAAAAGTCATTTCTGCAACAAGAACTCAGGCTCAGAAATATCTCAAATATTTGCCTTGGTCTAGAACAGATTTTGCAGCCTGCATGGATCTCTTTACTGCAGCAGCTATTTCCTGCTAAGTCAAGGAGACAGTTCTCAGCTAGCTCAGATATATTCTGACAAACTCCTTTGACATACTCTTTGATATACTCTGACAAACTACCAGCTTTGTCTAAGCTGGTAGCATGGTTATATCCCTACATCTCTATTGTCTCCCTTAAACCTAGGTTAATTACCTGTGCTGAATACAAGCATGGTTAAAGCAGGACACCACAGAAGTGAAGGGACATCATCTTTTTAAAAGGCTTCAGACAAGCTCAGGGAGCCAATGCTCACATTAACAGCAGTACAGCTTCTTCAGTACAACTCAATGGTTTTGCAAGGAGAAAAAAATCATAATGAGCTGCCACTGCAAGATGATTGCTTAGCCAGTTCTGTGCAGTAAGCTATGAGTCTAGAGGAAAGAGTCCATAAATAAAGGCTGAGGCAGCATGTACTTGTCTCTCAGAGCCGATTCTTCTTAAAAGTCATATTTCCATATAATGTGACACATTGAGAATGAAGAATGAATGCAAAGGCTGCTGGTGTTTCAGGCAGGTGACAGAGGAGGGTCTAACACCAAGTAAAAAGGATCTGTCAAGCCCCACCTTTTTGGAGGGGCACATGCACTTGACAGAAGCCATTTTAAAGCAAAAGAATCACAGGAGTAGATGTGTGAGTGTGTGCCAGTTTGAAGTTGCTCACTTTAAAACTAGATTCTCTCTTAAAAATCTATGACTTTATAACTATTGTTTTAAAAATCCCTTGCAATAAAATTTAATAACTTAAATATTTGTGTGTTGTGAACACTGACGGTGGACACTACCTAAATACACCACAAATGTCAAAAGCTGAGAAGTAACTAGAATTTTCTAGAATTTGTGTGGCTAGCTTTTCAGTGTGTTTTCAGCTACAGGCCTGATGTTAAAAACCTGATGTTAATAGTTGCCAACATGTGCTGTTATGTAAATACACAGTGTTTAACAAACAAAAAAATCCCCCTATGGCTTTGAAGTTTTCATTTAAGAAGTGAGGTTGAATGGAATGTGCAGAAGTGAGTCAGACTCGATAAAACTGATGACAGTAAATTTGAAATACAGAATAAAGAATGTACCAAACTGAAGGAATGTGGGAAATATGTGAGAAAATACCTCCAGATGGAAAACAATGAACAACAAAACAATCCCCAAACCCTTGAAATCTGTTGGGGGAAAAAATGGAAGAAATTATAGAAAATACAGACATCTGTAGGCTTAGTGCATCAGACATCAATACAGATGCATGCTGCAAGAAGAAATCCAATGCTGTTATGAAGTCTTTTTTCGACAAGATATTTCTATTCTGACCTTGGCAATACTTGTCATTTCTGTAATATCAGTAAGGCATGATTAAGTGGAATACAGTTTTAGCATGTATTCCTTAGGAAAAAAGTTCTTCAAATAATTGTTGATCCATTTATCTAAAAGCTACCTTGATATTAAATTGGCTGTATGCAAAAAAAAATTTAATCAGTTAAGGCCTTGATGTTGTCTGAAAATCATTTTCTTAAAGAACTAGAAAAGACCAAGCAATAAATACACAATTAACTCCATGTTCTTGTATTGCCGATGTTGTTGTAAGTATTAACTGCAGTCTCTGTCCTAAAGGAACAGAAGGAAGCTGGATATATATTCACAATAATTTACATCTAGATCAGTAAGTCTGAAGTGTTGGCATTTCTCCTAACTCTTAGAACATAATACAAAAATTTATTTGAAAAAGCTATAAAATGAAAATTATCTTTTCAGTTACCCAAATGATGCTGGTCGTTCAAATCAGACATGCTGTGACACTGCCCTGCACAGTACAGTTAGTGGGTTTTTCTAAATAACTTTCGGTCTGTTCATCATTGTATATGTTCCCCATATATACAGCTCTTGAGCAGGCTTTATGCCCAAACTGATTTTCTTCTACATAAAATAAAGCTCCACATAAATTATAAGCCTATTTTATTATGAACCACCCTCTCCATTTATTCTGTGTTTGTAATGCAACTCCATTAAAAACCACACAGTGGTTACAGAGCTGTTGAGCTGTTAAAGTGGCTCCTTGTAATGCCAGCTTAGTCTCCTTTGAACATAAGGCAGAACACAAACAGAAATAGAGCAGAATATAACAGAAATGTTGTTAACCACCAGATCATCAACCAAAACTAGTCAGCTGCAGTGCTACCTCAGCTGAAATTCTGGCTAAGGCCCCATGCCTCGAGTTTCCTGTTGAGTAAGCATTCTGTTTCTTGGTTCAAATGACTCTTCAAATGACTTTCAGAGGATTTCTGATGTACATAGATTTTGCCTGTTAGCTAGCCACATAAGCTTAGGTAGCATGTGAATATGGCTACTTACCTCAACAGATAATTTCTTAAACATCAAGAAAACTTCTTTTTCACTGGTCCAGCATGTTAACAGTCAAACAGCATTGTGTCCCATTGTCAGAATACATTCTGCTATTTCATATAGAGGAAGTTGCCCAAATTTTATTCAGTCACTTCTCAGGAACTAGTAATATGCAAACACATAAAAGTTGCTCAGGTCTTTTGCATACTCTTGTTTTGAAAAATATGTAGCTCTCTGGAAAAAATGCCTCCTTCGGTGAATCTGAGTGGAAGTGTCCATCAACATCTGATCTGACCCAGGGCTGCAGTGGCAGAAAGGAAAAATAAATGTTGGGAAATAATCTTCAGTGGAGATTTCCACTGAAGTTAGCTTTTGTTCCATTGTGTGGTATGTGTAGGTAGCTTCAGGCATGATATTTCATCATTCCTGTCAGTTTGGAGGCAAAGAAAGCAGCCCTATGCCTGAAAGTCTTAAATGCTGCTGGTAATATGACGAAGGGCTCTAAACCAAGCAGTTCAGTAGGAGTTTGATCCTGCACATGCTTGTGTGAATTCAGCTAATCGAAAGGAGGAGCACTTATCTTGAAATAGTTGCCCCAATTTATTCTACTACAGAGCAGCTAGCTCACCTAAATTTAGATGTTTCTGTCACAGATGTCTGCATTGGATCCAGATATCTGGGTATTTTTTATAGTGAGTGGAGAAAAAAAGGCACTTTCATGATGCAATTCATCTCATTTAAGATACATTTTCCTGGTCTTGTCACTGGGCATCACTGGAAAATGTGTGGCCATCTTTTCTTCATTCCCTCGCTGCAGGTATTTATACACATGGATAGGATTCCCCTCAGCCTCTGCTCTCCATGCCAAACTCTCTCAGCCTCCTCAAGGTGCCAACAATGAAAGGTGCTTTCCTGGACTTGATAGTTACAAACAAGGAATAATTGGTCAGGGACATGGAAGTTGGAGCAGCCTTGGCTGTGGTGGCCGTTTGACCTCTAGAGTAACAGGATCCAGAAGAATACAGGGGGAAGAATATCCAGAGAGGAGGAAGCAAGGAAAAAGTCAGGACCACAAGCCTGCATTTTTGGGAGCTCAGAACTCCAACTTCTTCAGAGATCTTCTTGGAATAAGCCCAGAGGATATGGCACTTGACACTAGATAGAAGAAGGTTCCAGGAGAGCTGGTTTATATTTCGATATCAGCTCCTTCAAGCTTAAGAAAGCTCCATCCCAAGTAAGAGATCAAACAAAGGCAGCAGGGATCCTGCATGGATGAGCAAGTAGCTCCTAAACTAATTCAGATATAAAAAAGTAATGCATGAGATGAGGGAAATGACAGGTGACCCACAGGGTGTGCAGAATGTATCTTTAATAAGAGTATGTTTCTCAAAAAAAATAGCAGAAGGTACTTTATTTCAGTGTTGGAGCTATTTTATTTTATTGTATTGTATTGTATTGTATTGTATTGTATTGTATTGTATTTGAATATCTCATTTGATTAGCCCTTTCTACCTAGAAAGTTGAGGGAAAGGACATTTAAGAGCTATTTTTTTCTCACCGCAAAATAAGGGAGAAAATATGAAAGAGGGAAAGATCCCCAAGAATCTGAATAGGATATAAAATCCTATTTTGCTTCTGGAAATGTATTCACATGCCATCCATATTCTCTTGGAAACCTTGTGGGCATCAACCACCATGCTAGTTCTGCAGTGTGGCCAAAGCAGAAATAAAAACAAACAAAAAAACAAACAAAAAACCCACCCCAAACCACAGGTACATATCTCAGAAAAGAGAATGAGTGGCTGGAGACCAGGACCATGGCATGTTCCTGCCATAAGTCAATAAGTACACTGAGTAACAATTAAGTGAGCTTATTTATATACAATTTGGAAAGCTCTTCAGTGAGATCTTCCAGAAGTGCCATGTGCTGACGATACTGCTATTAAGATGGTGGGAACTGAAAATGGAAGCCTCTGTAAAATCTGCAGGCAATATTGAGTCTCAGAAAGAAGCATAAGCACCAGACAAGGAGAAACAGGTGAGAAAAAAAATGCAAAAGCCTTTGGAAACTTGGAAACCAACAAATGGGAGAAACCATATTGCCTAAGATGCTGGCTGATACTTTGAGAGTTTGAATAGAACTAAGAAATAGTCCTTCACTCCTGATACTTAGAGATCTAAAGCTGCTTTCCTAGGTTCAGTTTCCCTTGACCATATCCCAGCTCCATTTGAGGGACATACTCAGGCATGCATTATACCAAATTCCCTAGCTTTTGGTATTTAACATACCATGTTTCAATAGAAACAAAGCCAGGACTTGTGAACTAAATGGGACCCATTTAGTTCACCCCAGTGTTTTACAGCATCTTTTTCTGGTATTTCCAACTGGAGTTGTGCCAGAATCCCAGTAAAAGTGAAACTACATGTAGCAGCTGTGGTTAAAACTCAGGAAGTGCTACAGGAACAGGGCTTCAACTCAGGTGTCAACAAGTAACACAGAATGTTATTCAACTCAGCACACAAATGTCCACTTGGCAGGATGTGCCTGTCTCAACTACTTTCACTCTGACACATGTTCCAGTCATGAAGGAAGTGTGGCATATGTTTGGCTCATTGGGACCTCAGATTTATGTGTGACAGAAAGCTTGGTTCCAAATGTGGAATATACCAGTTGTTCTGATGTATGAGCTCTTGCTGAGGTAAAGAGTCTGAGATAAGAACCATGGTATTTGCATATCAAAACAGTTTTGCCAGGCATGTGCATTTCAGGATGACCTTTAGAAACAATATTTTATATTAGCACTATCAGAACTACATAAAGTAAATGCTAATAATTCACTCTCCTTGAAGATCAACGAATGTATCCCCAGGATTCAAAATTTTTCAGGACATTGTAGGCAGGACTGGGTATCTCAAATAGAGGTATCTGCCACAGAGTGAGCTGAGTTATCTGTCCAGATTCTTCAGCCTTAGAGCCCAGCACATACAGTACCAATATGAGTAGCAGGCTGCAACCTCTGTGTCTTTTAAGTTTTAACACAAGTATTAAGATGTCTCAGCATTCATCTGGACTTGCCTTGACCTGCCTGAAGGTTGATGTTAGTTTGTTTAGCTGTAACAGCTGTTGTCTGATAATCAGCTGACAGTTACCTGATTTGTTCCAGCCTTTGCTTACCATTGCACAGCTGAATGGTATAAGGCTTATTGCAATAGATATATATTTATAAGTAGCAAATACAACATGTATTTTTTCTTTCTCTAGTGATCTATGATGACGCTACAATAAAAAGACAGGAAAGAGATTAACAGGCATTGGATGATAACTGAAGCCTTAACAGTAGAGATACAGGTTGATAACAGAGGCCTTTGGTTTTAAACAACTTGGGAGCAGCCAGTTACTGGCTGCCAAAGGAATACTACCTTTGCAGATGGGTAAAACAATTTAGGGGTGACAAAAAGAGGAAAAAACAGGTATGTGATATATATTAAAACAGCTTGTACATAGAAGGTTTTGCTGTAATATGGAATTGTGAACTAATGAGTAAGGAGCAAATAAATTGTAAAGGAAGTACATAATAATGACTCTAAGAAGACCCAAGAGCAAGGAGGAGGAAACCGTCAATACCAACATCATATTTTCAGTAAAGAGAAGTAAGAAACCCTCCACATCACACGTCTTCCATGGATGTCTTGACATGACACACTCAGACCCCCCAGATAGAAGCCATCAACTTTAGGACAGGATCTCTGTGTCACCAGAATAATGCTGGAAGGGTGAGCATAATACCAGAGAAAGGGACGATTACTACAAAGTTTGAGTATTTTGATTTTCACTCTGTGATTATAGGGAGGAGCCATAATGTTTGAATAATTAGAATTAAAATTGATAGTATCATTATGTTCAGACTAATAAAAATTCTTTGATTAGACTATCGAGACATGAATTAGACTAGCAGTAAATTCCCAGTTCTGCATAAAATGTGAGTGACCCACATGAACTGTATAAGTTGTATTGCACCAAATTGGCAGGGGTGATCTAAGCTGTAATTTAAATGCAACATATCAGTACTAAGTTTGTGGAGGACCTAGTTTGTGGGCCTAGATTCTTAAAAGTTGATATAGCTACCAACTCTATTGGTTTGATTTCCACAGACTGTAACGGGAGGTGGGGTGTCAAGCTCATATATAGCATCTAGCTGTATCCTATGTGCCTTCAAAAAGATACTGACTGTGTGTTTTGACATTCTCATTGTACAACTTAAGAGATGCCAGGTGCTAGCAGTCAATTCATGGAGGCTAAATACAACAGAGTCACAGAACCATGGAGCTTATATGGGACATGAGAAGGTCATCTAGGCTGATTCTGCACAAAGCAGGCCCAGTAAGGTCAGGTTGCTCAGGCCTTGCCCAGTCAAATTTTGGATATCTCCCAGGATGGAGAATCTGTTTCAACTGTGAAACATTTATTCTGTTCTCTAGGTTGGCTATAAGAAGGCCTTCTCTGCTAAGTTTAGACAAGGATTAATGAAACACTGAGGAACTCGATGTAAAATCACAGTCAAATGTGTAATTATGGATTGGTGTCATGGAAAGGGTATTGGTCTAAATATTTGTGGGGTTTTTTTCTGCCTGACTCAGCCTAGTTATAATGCTTTTATACAACCTCAGTTTTTAACTTCTTCAGCAGTTTTTGGAGATACAGTCATAACTCTGAGCAAGCACTCAGATGGATGAAAGTTCCTCTCATATAAACTCCTCATATATTTTTTAGCAAAAGTAGCCAACGGACACAAAAAAATTGGAATCATACCAAGGCATGAATATTTTTAGCACCAGATGTCTGAATGAAGACCCTTAATTCCATCTGAACCAGATGTCCATAAGACCAGAGCTAAGAGGGGAAAAAAAATACAGTTTTTCAGACTTTTTTCTTTTTTTTTTTTTCCCCTAAAGAAAAGTGTTGCTTAAATAGGATTTTTTTTCATGGAAGTTTAGGGATTTGCCACATAATTAACCTCTACTAGTTCTGAGAAGGCTGCTTATCACCAGAGTACAAAGTTCAGATTTAACAAAGGACAAAGCAGTATGGATCTTTGCTGTAACTTGTTACTCTGCTGTATCTAAACATTATAGCTGACATATGTTACTGAAAAGTATAGTGATTAATATGTCAGAGAGAAAAATAGTGAAGCAATTCAGGAAATCAGTGCCAGTATACTCTAGTTTCCAAGATAAAGAGGTTATTTTGTCCAAATCTGGCTGGCAAATTATTATATCAAATAGATCAAGTTGCTAATTCATTTCATTAGTAGTACTGCTGCCACTAAAAGTGAATAATTATATTTAGTGCCTCTATTTGTAAACCCCATTAGAATTTGTTTATGTGATCATCATCTCACAGCCTGGCTATAAGAGCTGAAAAACTTAGATCAAATCCCTCTATCAGGAAAAGAAAACACTATCTGTACAGAAACAAATGACTAAGGTAAAAATGGCAATGAGTCAGTCCATGGATGGCCCCAGCAGTCAGTGACTGGCTTTATTCCCAACAGCATGAGTGGGTAAAAACCAAACCACTGTGTGGAGGTTAGGCTTCTTCCATTCTTCATGTTTTCAGTGCAGAAGCCAGTCAATACTTAGGACACCAACACAGTCCCCATGGACCTTGCTAACTAGAATATGTCTTAAATATGTGCACTATGTACACCACAGCTGGAATATTCATAGACAAGTGCTCCAACTTGGTTCTTCAGAAAAATAAATAATGTTAAGTTGACTTTGGATTGAATGTCATTCAGAGTTCAAGATTTGGTGTACCTGCCTTCAAACTGTGACGTAATTATGTCCACAATAACCAGGAAAAGCTGCAGATCTTAAAGAACTCTGCTGTTTTCACTAAATGAAGCATGCAAGAATGAGTGCAATGATTGCTTGTGACTTTTGAATAGTCTCTTTGTGATTCAATATCTGCTGTAGATGCTGAAATCTGCTGCAGTTTCCTCTTCTTTTTACTTCAAGGTGCAATCTAATTTTCTTTCATAGTAACACATAGTCAATGATACAAACAAACTGATTTCCCATTATGAGAGCAAAACAGAAGCAGCATCTATTGTGCAGCCCCTCAGCACCTGTTATCTCCTCAAAAGGGTGGCAACAGATTCAAAAAAGATGTAAATTTAAGTTGTTTGGTGTTTTATGAAAACACATAGAGTTAGTTTACTAAGGCCACAGGAGGATCTTAAATGTCTATCATGATTTAAAGACAAATAAACACATGTAGTTGACAGCAATGAGAGTTTAAGGTTATTTCTGAATTGCAGGTAAATGCAGTAAAATTGCTGCTGCTGTAAACCTTGCTAAAGAAAATACATAAATGCATAAGAATAAACTCTTCCTGAAGGACCACTTCCTGCCTGTAAATTTCTATGGAACAAAAGCAGTTTTCCTGCAAAAACACTCATTCACCCGAATGAGAGCAAAACTGGTTACTTATAAAGGGAGCATGATAAAAACAAGGTTACTCTAGCAGCTAAGTGCAAGGGAAACTATGTTTTCCCTGGCTACCTCAGAGAGCTACTACACTGTCTGGCATTGCCCTGCAGCAGTGTCCTTGCCTGTACAGAGGCTGCATGAAAGGTCTTGCATTGCACTTTATCAGAGGGAGGCACAAATTCTGGAGATGTTGTGCCAAAGTACACATTAGTATTTGATTTTTTTTAAAAATGCCATTGTGTCCAAAGCTAAGGAACAAATAGAACTTTATATTTTCCTGTATATTAGTACAATAACACGTTGTCACTTCAGCGAAGTATGAATAATTGATTCAGTGAGTCATTATAATTTATTTTAAAATAAGTCTAGAATAAAATAATACTGCCTTTTGCACTAACAGTACCACAATAGTAGAACTTCCTATGTTTAAAATAAGTAAGGCTAAACTAAACATCTTTGAACTGTGAGGGCCAGATACTTTGCATGTCCTTAACTGCTTTCATATGCTCAAAGTAAGGAAGTAGTTTTAAAAACAGAATTCATAAATCCCAATGAAATAAACTCAGGTGTCATCCAACTGCTATATTGCTCCAAAAGTTTTTTGGGTTTTTTTTAATATTATTTTCTGGAATAGAGTTGCTTTCCCATGGAACAGAACACAGACTATTGGATTTTTAAAAAGCATAGTGATGAAATAACTTGTGGCAGTGATTAGATTTGCCCCAGTTCCTGGGAAAGTAAGGCTGAATGACTGCAATTATTTCCTTTCATTGTCTCCCTCTGCTTAGTTGTGCTACACAAGTTATCAAATCAACTGGAAATGCTAGATTAAAAACAGACAAACAAACAAGGAAACAAGCACTCCCACTCCCACCCTTTTCCCATAGTTTGAGGCTCTAGGTGAGGCTCTTCTGAAATTCCCTGACATCCATATAGGGCTGGCCAAACCTAGGAGATAGCTCAGCTTTTTGAGGTGTCTGAAAGCATTTACCTCAAAAACCAGAAGGCCTTTGAAACAGCAATTGAAAGTTAAAGCAACTGAACCAACTTTTTGTATTTTTTCTCTCTGATTATTTTCCTTCTCCCCACTCTGCTCAGTAAACCCACACAGCAGCCTCATAAGAAATGAAGATATTCACAATAGCAATTAATTTTTTTTAAATTGTTAATCTTACCTCTCTGAAATATTTTTTTTAAGTTCTCAAAGTTTAAAAACAGAAAGATTTGTTTAAATTTTCACAGAAACAAATCATTAGTAAGTGAAACAGAAACATGCTGACAGCAAAGGCACAGCTTTGATGAGTACAGATGAGTAAAATACTGTATAGATCCGCAACTATATCCATTAACAATGCACTATTAGTATAAGAAAAATAATGGGAATTTTACATTATGCAGCTATTAGATAAAGGAGGAAAAGTGTGTAGAGAGAAAGAATATCCTGAAAAAAACCCCAGTTATGCCTGCCTTTTTCACAGATCTAGCAGTTATCTATTAAATTAAAGTCTTTCTTCCACAGGTCTTGCCTCATTTCTGTTCTTGGATGGACTGTCATGAAAGTCTTAACACTATTTCCACACATATTTTATAAATGAAACAAACAGTAAACTCTAGAGGAGACAGAGCAAGGGATCAAGAATACTGAGAACAGCCAGGACTTGAGCTGTCAGAGTCTCTTCTCTAGCCATTATCTGACTCTGCTGGAAAATAGGGGGGTCCTGGATTTTTTTTTTAAATAATAAAGTATCATAGAAACATATAATGGTTTTGGTTGAAGGGACCTTAAAGATAACATAGCTCCAACCCACTTGCCCTGAGGATACACACCTTCCACTAGACCAAAATGCTCAGAGCTTCGTCCAACCCGGCCATGAACACTTCCACAAATGGGATGCCCACTGCTTCTCTGCACAACATGTTCCAGTGTCTCCCCACTCTCATAGTAAACCATTTCTTCCAAATACCTAATGTAAACCTTCCTTCTTTCATTTTGAAACCATTCTCCTTTGTCCTGTCACTGCATGTCCTTGTAAGAAGACCCTCTCCAGCCCTCTTTTAGCCCCCCTTTAGGCACTGGAAGGCTGCAATAAGGTACCTGCAGAGTCTTCTTTTTTTCCAGGCTGAACAATCCCAATTCTCTCAGCCTTTCCTCACAGGAAAGCTGCTCCATCCCTCTGATCATTTTGGTGTCTCTCCTCTGGATTCACTCCAACAGATCCATGTCCTTCCTGTGCTGGGACCCCAGGGCTGGATGCAGCCCTGCAGGTGGGGTCTCAGCAGGTCAGAGCAGAGGGGCAGAATCCCCTCCCTGGCCC